>OZ023332.1:12886808-12971808 GCA_964007535.1 Brachyptera risi | reverse complement strand
CTGGATCCTGATATTTCTTTACGATTATGTCGAACAAAATTCACGTTTATGAAACCAGAAATTTCAAATTAATTCATAGGGAAAATTAGGAGAGAAAAAAACGTCGGAAGTTTGGTATCTTCGAAAAAAAAAATGAAGAAAAATAGAGAAGAAGATTAGATTTCTCGTAGCGTTTGAACGAACTTTAGACTTTTTATCGTGTAATGTTATAATAAATAGTCAGTATACATGCAATATTAAAACCACATTAAAATAACCATTACAAAAAAAACCACACCAATCAAACAACCAAACACTAAAACTATATAGCCTATACTCTCATCATTATAGATGTAAGTTTTAATGTCGTTTTTATGATGCATGGGAATATTAAAAGTCAACATATAATACAATGATCATAAACTTGAATTAACGTAAAAATCGAAACGAAACATAATTACTAGTTGTATCACAATCAATTTCCGATCGGCCATAATAAATAATAACACGACATATTAATATACAAATCATCTGAGGATCATAAAACGCTTGTGCACTATATAATCAGACATGCCACCTTGAAAATATAAAATAATACAAAATATCATTGAGGGAGGAACTCACGGCAAGCTACTATCAAGGAGGCTATTAACTCCTCAGTGACGTAATAATTAAAACAAGATTGTATAATTTTAAAATAAAGAATCTTCCCTTTTCTTGCTCAAAACCGGTCTATGAGTGTATTACCAATCATATACACAAGATGAGGAAAATGCAATGTATACAGATAGGATGTTCACTCACAAATAGAGCAATTATTAACTATCGAAGAAACAGGTGTATCTTTGTGCGCAAGGATATGTCCTTGACCTTTCCATTGCAGGTCATTCCACCAACACACACACACACACACACATGAGTGAAATTCTTATTTTTACTTGCAATATAATTATATGGGGTTATTCCCTTATAGTAAGCCGTTTGCTTGTATAACCCATCATGCGATACACAATAGTCGACAAGCACAGCAAAGCAGTTTGAATTTTTTTTATTTTATTTTTATGTGTGTGTTGGTATTCTAAGCTGAAAATGACTGAATTACAGGTTCTGTGAAGAGTTGTACACCGGACCAAAAGAAGTAAACAACTACAGAGGTGTACAAGCAGGGCCGTATCGAGGCCTAGGGCCACGAGGCGCGGACCTAGAGCGGCAAATTTTCAAGGTGCATCAGCCCCTCAAAAATCAAATAATATAACTGATAAGTGAAAATATTTTTAAAAATAATATATTTTCATATGATATATATTCACGTTTTGAGAAACCTACTGATGCATGGTGAGCATTCAAAGCATTGCTAAGGTTTTCTTCTAGTGTATGTTCTTCTAGAATACGGTATTTGTAATATTTCTGTCTTACTGTTCAACATATTTCGATATTATTATGTCAACCTTTTATTCAGTAACGACGATCAAAGTTTATAAGATGATCCTTCTTATTGATATAGGTCATATGATAGCCCAACACATTTTTTTTTTTTAAATAATTATAAATGTGTTTCTGAATAAGAACCTATAGTGTGCGTCATATTTCTGAGGTAGTGCACTATACTAAACGAATTACTATACTTGTGGCCTGTGGGGGGGGGGGGGGGGACGTCAAAAAATGTCGAGCCTAGGGGCGCAAAATATCTTGATCCGACCCTGGTTAGAAGCGCCACGACACTGGGCTCGATTAGCAATGATCAAACAAGAGTGGCGTGCCAGAATTAAGCGCTTTGCTAGCGCTAAGTTGGCCTAGCATACGTCACTGCTAGCTCAGCTAGCTTGCAATTTTGGAACGACCACGAGCATTTTTTGCAACAAGCTGTATAAGTTATGGCGGAAGATCGAATCGTATTGGGAACTGTAGCAGTTGCATTAAATGCAGGCATTTCTTCTAATTCCTCCTCCAGTGGATCAGAAGAGGATGACGAAGTTTTTACTCTTATTGCCAATGGAATTGAATAGCCTCCAATCTAAGCCTAGGCCTTTACAAACTTTTTGGCAATCTCCAATAACCTCAAAGTCGATTTCTTTTGCTGCAATTATTTACTCATTACATTCAAATATTGAAACTCATCATTATTTAATTGTTCTGCACTACTTTCGTCCACAGTTATCGACATTATTTCATTCTCATACTCAATCTGCAGGTCGACCATACCAAGCGATGTCTTGATCTTTGAATTGGCACTCAAAATTATGGCTGAACTAGCAAATTAGCAACCTTTTTTACCGCTAGATGAGCTATGTCAGCGGACTTAGCAGGCTAGATTCTGGAACGATTTGCTAGGTTCTAGCGGAATTAGCCGCTAGAATTTGGAACGCAATTTCGACAATTCTAATCTAGCCCTAGCTAAGCGCTGAATTCTGGAGCACGACTAAGTAATGAGTCACTGAGACAAGTGGTCGAGTGGTTTTAACACTGAACTGTCATTCAGGAGACCGGGGTTCGATTCCCGCTATGGTCGACAATCCAGGGGGTTTTCGTGGTTTCCCTCTGTCGTTCAGGTCAATACTGGGATGATTCCTTAACAACAGGCCACGACCGGCTCCTTCCCACCATCCAAAAACACCTAATAAAACAACCTTTCATCTCATCATTCCATCATCTCATATATCATTCACCGACGCCAATAGATGCGTCGTTAAACCCAATATGAATAAAGTAATGATTCACACACATTCATGTTCTTCTTGAAGACATATGTGCTGTCTGAAAACCTTGACGCGTTTTGTGAGTGATGGCGCATACTGTTGTGATAGGGCCTGTTTCTACCAACAAACGTATAACTCATGTCTAGAGTTGGACGAGAGAGAGAGAGAGAGAGAGAGAGAGAGAGAGAGAGAGAGAGAGAGAGAGAGAGAGAGAGAGAGAGAGAGGGGGGGAGAGAGAGAGAGAGAGAGAGGGAGAGGGAGAGGGAGAGGGAGAGGGAGAGGGAGAGAGAGAGAGAGAGAGAGGCGTCCCAGTCTCCAAAGGGCAAGGAGTTCCCGCCATGTGGATCTCACAGGTATAAATGATCGTGAAACTTGAGCCGTGCACAAAATTAACAAATATATCACCTGATTCAGACAACATTTGTCGGAGATGTTAATGAGTCATATTTTATAATAACAATGGTGGAAAGATCACTTGTATGTAACAAACACTCGATATTACACCTCACAGCGTACCGGTACATACAAACAACACGTAATTACTATTGTGGATGTTTTTATGGATCGACTGTATTTTAGAAGAAACTTCTCTGAATCGTGTGGAGCAGTTTCACGTACTATAATATGTTAATCGGGATAGTCACTGCGATCGTTTATAGGTAACGTTGACACTGGAAATGCTACACTGAGGGTGGGTCTCCCCCTAATCTTCCAGTTAAAAACCACAGTAAAATTCATCTGGATACTTCAGATGGAGGATATATGGAAGAAGATCACCAAGAACTTGACCTGATGTCATTGTTTCAAGGCCAAGGATTACAAGTTAGGATCGTTTGAACGGGGCACCACAAGGGCGATCATATCACATCAGAATTTGAAAAGTGAAAGAAATCAATATTATCTGTGAGGAAAAACTAATTTTATAGAAATGTATCAATCAAATGGCAGAAACCTCTTTGAATATCAATTGTTTCTTTTTTCAAATTGTGTGTCGATTTGAAAAAAGAAACAATTGGAATTCAAAGAGGTTTGAAGAGATATCTTGATGTTGTTCAGGTATTCACCCCACATTGTTTCAATGATAATACAAGACGACCGAGACGCGTGGCCGAGTGGTAACACACTCAACCGTCATTCGGGAGACCGGAGTTCGATTCCCGCCATGGTCGACCATCCTGACAGAGGTTTTTCGTGGTTTCCCTCTGTCGTTCAGGTATATACTGGGATGGTTCCTTAACAATAGGCCACGACCGACTCCTTCCCACCATCCAAAACACCTGATAAAATAACCTTTCATCTCATCATTCCATCATGTCATTCATTATCCACCGACGCCAATAGATCGTAGCTATCAGTATAGTGCGTCGTTAAAACCCAAAGTACAAAAAAAATACAAGACGGTATTTTAAATTCCAAAAGAGAATTTCGATATGATTATCAAGTATTGAACGGATTAATTTCCAACGTACCGGAAGAAGAAGGAAGATCCACGCGGGTTTGAATATCAATTAAAAAGCACATGCTTGAATGAGCACGTACACCAACGGGGAATGCCGAACAAATTTTAAAAAGAAATTATATGTTACATGTACCGGAACATATATAATTTTTTGTTTTTTAATAAAAACAAAATATCAACAGAAGGTCTAGAAAAATTCGATTAATGCAGTAATCTGAAAAACCATGCATCAGATTTTAATTTCTTTTATGAATCGGTAAAATATATCAACTTGATCCAAAAGGTATTGAAGAAACTGGAATTTTAATCATATGTTAATTAGCTATTGATTCTGATTAAAATCACGTCTTGAATTTAGTTATGATGTGTCGATTGAGAAAAGCGATATTATAGTTTTGTGAATTTCGTAATTTATTGTCAAAGTGAAGCAGCTAATACTGCGCATTTTTAAACAAAACAAAAATGTTTGAACAAGACAATGCTTATTGATTGATACGCTGTTGAATGAGCCTTTGATAAGTTTAACATATCGTTTATACAAATGTTAATAATGAAAAACGATTTTAAAGCCGATAAGTGCCTTATTTATCACATATATTTGAGCACAAGCCATAATCACAAATGTAATTTGAAATTGTATCAGTTCATAAAAAGCATCAAAAATAAGTAGGAAAACGCAGCAAATGCGATGCGCGATGAGCGAGATATTTATATGAAATGTAATAGTTTAAATCTACACACCTTGGTAACTGCTTTCTTACACAATGTTCATGAAAACTTACCAAACACGTCCAACATAGAAGCTCAAACGTATCGAATATTTCGATTGTTTCGGATGGAATTAATTTTCACTTTTTGTTTTGTCATGTTATTTTCATGGGTATTTTCGAAATATCATACATCAATATTTCAAAACCTCACTAGACGATTGTTACCCAAGACTATACAGTTTTATCCAAGACGAAAGAATGCCAAACGAAGCTTGGATCAATTTTGCCCGCAACAATAGGATGAGAAATAACAAAGAAAACGCCAAAAAAGTGTACGTTTTATTGAATATTTGGATCAATTGGTTTAACAAAGTTTATATGCGACAGGTTGCAGCACTAAGAATATCTACAAGTTGCAGGTAAGGTTAATGAACGTTTGAAGTAATCCAAGGTCCGTAAATGTGGATTATTGAGCTGACAGAATATTTTTCCTTTTAGATTTCCATACTTCTAAGCTCATCTCACAACGCACATCCCGCGTTTTTCTGGTAAATGTAAATGCCAGATATAGTAAGAATATTCAGCTTTTCAAAAGCTTCCTTTACATGATGCCAAACGATCCAAGCAGTAATATAATTGCTTTCTTTTGTATTGCAAATGATCTTGGGCATCTTGAAGTACCATCTCACAATGTAACTTCATATTGAAGGTGAAGTGGACAAAGTGGACCGTCCGCAGAGTATTTATATGACACATGCCGTGAAAGTTTTTCAATGCGTATATAAGAAACATGCTAGTTTTTCGCCAAGTGCTGAAATGTGGTGATCCCACCTCAGGTGAAGTCAATTGTGACGCCTCAAATTTTACACAACCGACTGTATCTACTGGCATATCCAAATTTTGGACTCTCTCTCTAACCTCAAAAAATGCCATAAAAACCGTTTTATCATAATTGAGACTCATTTTATCCGGCGTAAACCAGTTGTCAAGTTCTATGTCAGAGTCTGTCTCATCTTCTGCTTACACCCTGTTCACACTATGATCACTAACTGCTGTTAAGCTAACAGAGGTTAGCTGGTAACTGAGGTAAGGTGTTCACACTGATAGCGATGAAAAAGTTGTTGGTGATGTCATGCACTGCTTTATAAATGCACGATTTCCACGGTGTAGAAGGCTCTGGGCAGACAGGTTGAGTAAAATCATTTGTTGTAAAATGGCGGATACTGGTTTAATGTGTTGTCTATTTCAACCTAAAAATATTGCACTGCCTTGTAACAGCACAATGACGACGTGAATCTTGTAGTTTTTTGGGAAGGCGGTGGATTCTGATCGACGTCAAGCCATGATTGCGTTTACAGAACGTAGTTAGGCCTTGATGTCGGTTAGTGCTAACTGCGTTCCGTTCACATTGCGTTGATGATGTCAGTTAGTGGCGTAACAGCAGTTAGTGGCTTAACAGCAGTTAGTGGTCATAGTGTGAACGGGGTAAAAGGCTCATCTTCACTCCTGCTTGGCTACAATAACGATGCTCGAGTCATCACCAAACTGCACAACAACGCGACTGTCGGACAAATTATGAGCAAGGTCATTTACATGAATGTTGAATAAAACAGGGCCCACATAATACCGACATTATACGCTCTAAAACTATGGTAAACAATATATACTCGCGATCACATAAAATGTTTTTTTTTCCAAAATTTTAATTTAGATTTAAATAAAATCTACGCATAACTAACCACTAATTTTTACATATACTATACGCGTGAATTGTGTATCCACATTGTCTTCTAGTTTTAGTGCGTATACAATATCACTGAATTTCCTTCAGCATATACATTTTGACGTAGCTTGATCGACAACTTTGAGCGACCGCAGCTGTACTTCATCAGTTCAATGGCAATTCTCATTTCACGGAAACAAAACCGAAATTATAAAGTCACGTTCACTATTCGAAAACTTCTTGACTAAGTAATTAACATACAACAAACATAAAAGAACATCTTAGTTGGTAATTAAAATCTATCTGCTAGGTAATACACGGATTGCACATAATATACATCACCAGACGATATGACTCGGTTATGTGAACAAACTAGTTTCTATGGCAACCATAAACATGAAACAAATCATTCATCGCAGAAGCTATTCACTCACAGACATACTCCACATCCAGACAGACGCGATTCAATTGAAAACACGTCATCATTCTTAAAGGACATCACATCCCTGCAACTAGAATTTGAAGAATAATTACCCTATTTATATTCCTTAAGGGGACATTGTAAGTGAAAAAGTGTTTTTTCCTTTTTTTTTTACATGTTAAAATAATTCGATCTTTTAACTGATCATAGAAAGATTCGTTTTGAAAACCCAAATAGTTTAATTACAATTAAATATTCAGTAATGCATGAAAACATCTCAATATCATAGCATGCCGGATTCTATTGTTGTTTTGACTGTTTTGGAATAAATCCAAGAAACATCATTTTCAAGTGCATTCATCTTGGAATTCAATATTTTCTCACTAATGTACCTTTTTCTCAAAAACTGTTGAAGCTAGAACCTTGAAATTTTTGCTGTATGTTTGTACATATGTACTACATATGTGGACAAGATTTTTAAACTCTGCAACAAATACATGGTATCGAAAAAAATTAAAACAAGTTGAAAAATGTAGCAAATTTTGGAGCATTGTTGAAAATTGCATTGTTGTCAGCATTGTTGCAATATGTTTAAAAAAATCCTGTCAGTGTGTACAAATACTATCAAGGTGCATGTATAAAAAAATGAGTATCCTAGGTAAAGTAGTTTCTGAGATAAAGGTACATACAATTTGTTTTTTTTAGCATGGAAGGGATAGGGCTTACAATGTCCCCTTAGGACGCCGCAGGCGCTCTGCAAGGGCTCGTTGTTCGCTCGCTTCAGACTCGAGTTTAACATGCATTGTGTGCTAGGCGCAGCCCGTAGACTAGCCCGCCGAACTCATATTCACGTAAACGCCGTTGATTCCCTAGCTCACATTTTTGACATGTTTCACATTTTATATATTTTTTTTGGTATTCAAAAATATGTATCTAGGATTTCGCATTTTTGAAATTTTTTCATTTTCCATTTGAAGAATTTGAAAAATTACAAAATTTTTGCTCAAAATTCTGTGAATGCGATAACCTCCGTTTTTCAATTATTGACAGAATGCAAAAACAATCATATTGATATCTCAGAAATTACGGCCGTGAGAGTTTGCGGCGTGAAATACGAGCGCCTGCGCGCGGCCTCTTAAAGGAATTGACAATAGGCATACACAAAACTTATGTATTAGATCCATTCAATGCCGACAACTTGAAAAAAAATGTCAACTTGTAGTATTTATTTTGATTTTTTTCTGATGGTTTGCGTACCCCATCTAGCATGCGGCGTGACGTCACAAAGGCGTTCATCACTTGTCCACTCGTATACTGCTAACCCGCGTTATCTCATCTGACAGCGCCACTATTTCTTCTAAACAAGTTAGACGAATGTTTTGGGTATTTTTGGAGAGGGTATGAAGGGGGAGAGTTATTTCAAGATATAGGCATTTAAACACACATTTGAAAACACACTTCTCACTTGTTTACCCAACCACAATGTCAATTAACTGATCGTCCTTCTTTGACTGCTATAGCGGACGGCCGACAGCCAGCATACGTATACCCTTACGGAACGCCCTTGTGGCGTAGCGCTCATTTGGCGCGATCGACTCGCAGTAAAAAATTCAAAATGAATTTAAGGATTTTTTTTCTCATGTTACATGTGGTATTTTAACATTAATATCTATCGATAAAACAATATGTATGTGTATCATGTTCTCGTACTCTAAGAGGCTACTTTACATCTCACAACCCGGGACAAAACAGGACAAAAAAACAGGACAAAACAGGACAAAAAGCGCCAATGCAGACCTTCGGCCTTTGGCCAATACATGGTGGGTAAACGATGAATTAGTCCAATCAGTCTAATTCTTTTTGCAATGAAACCACAATGAGTATATCTGTGCATCTACGTTCATTGAAAATAATAATTCTATATTATATCACTCTGAAAAAAATCGTGGAAACAATGTAAAACAGGTAGAAACATGTTGATTTTTGACAATTATTTTGAAAGGGTTGAAAACATACCACGAACTGAAGCTCTTTGATCGAGCACGTATTGAATACTAGTGATTATTCAACTGAAAACTGTATGTTGATACAATGATTGGTTTTCCGTTGCCAACTTGGGCCCCGAACGTCTGCAATCAAGCCGGTAGGCAAGATGTAAAGAGGCCTCTTAAATTTCAGAGTAAACTAGGAATCACGAAAATACGACACCACTCTTAAGGGAAGATTGACAGCTTTCATTTGTCTCCTTCTTTAAGGGTCATAGTGTGATGCAAGATGCGTTGAGGGTTGCGTTGGTTTGCTGGTTGGAGATAGTGACTTCACTAATTCGAAAACACGTTCCATTTCCTGAGTGCTTTTCTGAGAACCATTGATCGCTGCTACCTAGTGTTGTTTTGTAGAAACAGCTGACAGGCTGACAAACTTGATGACAGCTGTTATCAGCTGAGCCGACGTGAACGTGAAGTTAGTTCATTTTATCACTACTCATTCATTACGTATGACTACAGTGTCTTAATCTATGTATTATTTCATTTCATTTAACTAATATTATGTTTGTTTTGTTACACTCTTCTCGAGTTGGTTTCTATGTATTTATAATTGTATGTTTGTATTTTTTTCATTAGCTACACTTGAAAAATCAAGGACAATGGAATAGGTTTGAATCATCATTTATTATAGTTTCGCCAACAAGAATATCAACCTTTGCTACTATAATGCCCGCACAAAAGATTTAGTACTTACGCGGGCTTCTTCTTTTCTCCTTTATTGGATTTCACAATATTAACCCACATGTATATATTTGTTTCACTTATTACTGTTTGTATTGTTTTCCTGTTATCCTGTTGTGAATAAGATGAAGAGTAAAAAGATTTATGAATTGAATTGAATTGAATTGAAATTGAATTGATCTACGTACGGACGATAGTTCTGAAAATGTAACCCGTGAATTGTAACATATATTCAACATGGGAGGGATATTAAGTGAGGACACCATCTCAAACCGGCAAACCGATGCAACCCTCAATGCATCTTGAGGCAAACCGATGCAACCCTCAATGCATCTTGAGGCAAACCGATGCAACCCTCAATGCATCTTGAGGCAAACCGATGCAACCCTCAATGCATCTTGAGGCAAAACGACGCAACCCTCAATGCATCTTGAGGCAAACCGATGCAACCCTCAATGCATCTTGAGGCAAAACGACGCAACCCTCAATGCATCTTGAGGCAAACCGATGCAACCCTAAATGCATCTTGAGGCAAAACGACGCAACCCTCAATGCATCTTGAGGCAAACCGATGCAACCCTAAATGCATCTTGAGGCAAAACGACGCAACCCTCAATGCATCTTGAGGCAAACCGATGCAACCCTCAATGCATCTTGAGGCAAACCGACGCAACCCTCAATGCATCTTGAGGCAAACCGACGCAACCCTCAATGCATCTTGAGGCAAACCGATACAACCCTCAATGCATCTTGAGGCAAACCGACGCAACCCTCAATGCATCTTGAGGCAAACCGATACAACCCTCAATGCATCTTGAGGCAAACCGATGCAACCCTCAATGCATCTTGAGGCAAACCGATACAACCCTCAATGCATCTTGAGGCAAACCGACGCAACCCTCAATGCATCTTGATGTAATGTTTTATTAATTGGATGTTGCAAGAATCACCACATTATTCGGAGTGGTTTTAATTGGATTGTTTCTTTCATTCAGCACTTCGTAGGCCCACTTCTCATATTTCAGTGAGATCAACTTCTGGGCTAATATTTTGTCAAATGCAGTTACTTCAGAATATTACTTTCTATATTATTCTATGTCTTATGGCTGGGCAACTTTCTGAAAGGCAGAATCTTTATTTCTTACTAATAAAGAATGTATATATGAACACACTTTATTGACCACTGTGATACAGGATATGAATGAGGGAGTAAAACAATTATATGATATATTATATTACCGATACACAATTATTGTACACGCATTTATAAGTAGAGCCGCGTTCTTGCTTATCATTACTTTTTTCACCTTGGAAAATCATGTATTCAAGCATATAGAAATTTGTTATCCTGGTATCCATATGATGAAAAATGAAATTATTATTCTACGTTCCAATCTCAGAGGCATTATCTTATTTATTTCTTATAAATACCATCAATGTTTTTTCCACGATGTATTGATACCAACCTATTTTACTATGATATAAAGGAGGTGACCCAACTCGCGTCTTGGAAGTGAAATATTTCCGGGGACAGTTCACGAGTCTAGGGTCCCGATTGCCTGTAGGCAACTATCGCTTTCATACCAAACTATATCAAACAACAATGCTCAACAATGCTCCACACGACTCAATAGAATTATGTTCTTAGAAGTTACATTTGTTTTTTACGAAAATGATGGATTCTGTCAGTTTAACAATGCCACCGGTAGGCCTACCGTATAGCCACTCTTATCTACATCTAGTTCACGAGAGAATCCGCTGAATCGCGTCAAGCAATCGGGACCTTTGGCTCTGAACTGACCACAAGAAACCACAAATGCCTTCCATGTTATCAGTATGTGAGTTGAAGCACCTTCTTCATATTATGATGAAATAGGTTGGGATCACTACACCGTGGTTTTTCTCAATAGTTACTCCGACTGTTTCACTATCTTTTGTTACTGTAACTTATTTATAGTGGCAAATACGCTGAACCGTCATTCAGGAGACTGGGATCGATTCTCGCTATGATCGACCATCCTATCAGATTTTTTTTCGTGGATTCCTTCTGACATTTAGGTGAATATTAGAATGAATAGCTTCTTGATAGGCCACGACTGACTCTTTCCCACTACCCAAACACACCTAATAATAACCTTCACCTCAACGTCCCATCTTGTAACACTCACCGACACTAATATAACCTGGTCATCATAACAGTGCGTCGTTAGACCCAATATACAAAGAGGCGTCGATTCAGGTGAAATTTTTATGAACATTTTTCGTTTTTTTTTCATATAATTATTGGTTTGGATGTTTATTCGAGTCATGTTTCAAAATTTTGCAAAATATCAATAATAACACCTGAAATAGACTATTTAGTGTGACTGTGCATCGAGCCGTCTGCTTATTTTCAATATAGCAATTTGCATTGTCAATCTTGATAGGGCATTTACTGCAATACATTTTCCTTTCACAAAACAAGAACTTGTTTTTTCTGCTACGTCTATACAAATTGTTCAATCATCTCGATTTTTTTTTTTAAGTGTTCATTATCAGTTTATTCGGGTTTGAACGCATCGCTTTTTTGATATCTCATCTAACAATGGAGATACAGAATGAATACTGAATACATTTATATGAGATATAATTTGAAAAAAAAAACACATCGTGAATGAAATCATAACTCGAAATATAGGCCTGAAAAGAATATCCAAAAAACGATATGTGCAACACTTGCACAATACTTCAGCAACATTTTCGTGAAAAAAAATAATTAAAAATATATAGTCTATTCTGTACGAGAAAAACGAAAAATAAATGACATTGTTTAAAAATTTGTAAAAATCAAATAATCATGTTCATTGTTGATTTTTTGTTTCATTATTTTTTTCACGGTTTTAGCATGATGGTTAGGCCTATCCGTGTTCAAAATTTGAAGTATATACAATATTAACAAATATGGGATTTTCACCTTCGTCCCCCCCCCCCCCTTTAATTATAAATACATTGTACCGTATTTCGAAAAATATATGCAATTGAAGAACGGCATTCTTTATAAAACATTAATGCTTTACACGCAGTTCTTCATCACCCACTTGGAATAATGCTTAACGGAACATAATTTACTGAAGTAGTAAATCACAAGAACGCATTTCAAAACAAATAAATAATTAACTACACGGGTGATTCATAACATCCAAGATTACAACACTGTTGATAAGTGATAACATACATTCTAATACTGGCAAATACAACTAAATTTTAAACAGTTGTGTTAGCCAGCTTCGTGTATATACATACATGTAAACATTCGCAAGACGTGCTCAATTAAATGATATATCTGAATATTATCTGAAAAAATCTATTCAATTATAATCGACAAGAAATAAGGAAATACTTATTCGCAATCCAAGTAATTCACAATTATTAATAATCACACTTAACAATCAATGATAGATATTCAACAAAACATGCACTTATGTTGAACACAATTTGTTTTTACGACCAGTCCATTCCACAAGGATAAATTAATAGTACATTTTCCACTGAAATATTTCACATTCCACAATTATATATAATCATATTTATAAGGTGTTATCAAGTAATGAGGATATATCTATGCGATTATGTTTAGTTACTAAGGTGAAGTACCGTTTAACAGTTTCCATTCTCTTGCATTGTTAGTGATAGCGTGTTGGGTAAAATCGACACTTGGAATCAGTTCACTTGATGGTCGGTACAACATACAGAATAAGAAGAGAATACATACAGTTACGTGTTATTATTCTCCTCATGAGCGTACAGTTAAAACCCACAGTTGATACCAGACAGAAGAACAACTTACACCCAGCTAAGTTGAAACGTAAAATGACTGAATATGACCCAGTATATACAGGGACGGTACTTTACAACAAACTCCCAGAAAAATTGAAAAGTTTCGCTAGCAATAGAACGTCTTTTTAAACGAGCTTCAGCGAGGATTCAATTTGACATACTGAAAAGAATTGGTGTTCGTTTTTATGTTTTTTTTTTTGTATGTTTTTATGTCGGTTCTCCACAGGTCAAACGGCTACAGCTATCAACTTCAAACTTTTTTTCATAATGGTTCCTCATCTAACTTAAATCTGTATAGTTTTGTGGCATTATCGGGTGGTAACTTTTATTTTTATGAATTTTAGAAATTTCAAAAATACCCGTTAGAATAACACGGCGGAAAAAAATTAAAACATTTTTATTTTCAAAAAGAATGAAATTTTGTGTGAAGTTGAATAACATCTTTATACACATTTCTTGAAATTCTCAGATTGATCGAGTCAGCCATTTCGAAGAAAAAACATGAAATGTGCTAAATTGGTACCACTCGAAGCCGTTTTTACCCATTTATAACTCAAATGTTACCCAATTGGCGAATTAAGGCAAAAGTTTGGCAATGAAGTCGACATACTATTACTTTCCGCTCGTACAACAACGCGTGTATAGCGTTTTCCTAGTAAGCTTAATGTCAAGAAGTTTCTAATTCACCATAGCTTTTATAATGAGTGTGAATATTTATCAAACGAAAGAGAGTAGTTGTAGCTGTCTGTAGTCAATTATTGGAATTTTATTGAAACATTATATTTAAAAGCATCACCTACATGTATTATTGTCAATTCAACTTAAACTTGTCACGATCCTATATATGTCTATCAATTTTTAGACGAGCTTTAGCGAGGATTCAATTTGACATACTGAAATAAATTGGTGTTCGTTTTTATGTTTTTTTTTATGTTTTTTTGTCGGTTCTCCACAGGCCAAATGGCTACAGCTATCAACTTCAAACTTTTTTGTATTATGGTTTCTCATCTAACTTATATCTGTATAGTTTTGTGGCAATATCGGATGTTGACTTTTTTTCACGAATTTTAGAAATTTCAAAAATAGTCATTAGAATAACACGGCGACAAAAAAGGAAATATTTTTATTTTCAAATAAAATGAAATTTTGCGTGAAGCTGGGTTACATTTTGATACACATTTCTGAAAACTTTCAGCTTGATCGGGTCAGCCATTTTGAAGAATAAACCATAAAATGTGCTAAATTGGTACCACTCGAAGCAGTTTTTACCCATTTCTGAATTAAATGTCGATCACCCAATTGGCGAATGTAGGCAGAAGTTTGGCCATAAAAGTCGACATACTATTACTATCCGCTCGTCTAACAACGCATATATGGCGTTTTCCTAGTTTTATTTCAATGATTTCAATATTGTATTTTATATATTGTTAATATAGTAACTCATTATTATTATTGTTATTTTCATCCAGACAACTATAAAGACCTGCTTGTTATGTAAATGATTTTCAGACGAGCTTCAGCGAGGATTCAATTTGACATACTGAAAAAAATTGGTGTTCGTTTTTATGTTGTTTTTTTATGTTTTTTTGTCGGTTCTACACAAATCAAACGGCTACAGCTATCAACTTCAAACTTTTTTTCATTATGGTTCCTTATCTAACTTAGATCTGTACAGTTTTGTGGCATTATCGGGTGGTAACTTTTTTTATGAATTTTCGAAATTTCAAAAATACCCGTTATAGAGTAACAGGGCGGAAAATGAAGAAAATATTTTTATTTAAAAAAAAAATGAAATTTTGTGTGAAGTTGAACTATATATTATGATACACATTTCTGGAAATTCTCAGCTTAATCGGGTGAGCCATTTTGAAGAAAAAATATGAAATGTGCTGAATTGGTACCAATCGAAGCAGTTTTCATCCATTTATAACTTAAATGTCACCCAATTGGCGAATTTAGGCAAAAGTTTGGCAAAGAAGTCGAAATACTATTACTTTCCGCTCGTCCAACAACGCGTATATAGCGTTTTCCTAGTAAATGAAATGCAATGAAATGCAATGAAATGAAAAAAATGCAGGAGTAGATTGGACCCCGTCTGTCGGACGAACATGAGTTCTTCTCATGACATGAAAAATGATAAATGACATGAGTCTATTCCAAAACATTCCCTGCGTGGCTTTGCTGGGAGAAATCGCAAAAGTATAGTTTCGAAAATGTCCATGATGATGCAATAATAAGACTTCAAAACCACTCGTGAATCGCAAAAATCTCTTGAAAAATGTCCATATTTTCAAAATTTCTCTGCGGGGCTAAGTGTCCAGCTGGGCGGTCATTTAATTCATGTAACCTGGGCGGTCATTTCATTCATGTAACCTGTGCGTCCCCCAATACACAAATCTAATCGACGTCCTTGAAATCAGAATGTACATTCCTTCGCCGGACGCGGCTTCACAATTGCGTATCGGCCCCAACGTTATAGAGCTGAATTCGCTTTAATTATTGC
The DNA here is from genome assembly GCA_964007535.1 of Brachyptera risi. Taxonomy (NCBI): domain Eukaryota; kingdom Metazoa; phylum Arthropoda; class Insecta; order Plecoptera; family Taeniopterygidae; genus Brachyptera; species Brachyptera risi. The sequence continues at coordinate 12,955,772 of OZ023332.1, read as the reverse complement.
AAAATTAACAGTGGAATATAACTTTTTTCTCTGAAGAAGATGAAGTGTTAACCTCCTTCAACTGAGCCTGAACAGAATACATGAAGAAAACATTCAAAAATATTTCAATTTTCAATTTCAATTTTTCAATTTCACTATATTAATTTCATAATTGTGAATTGCCAATCACTCATGTGCACATTTGTACAATATAAATCTGTACGAGTATTGAAATACGTCAGGTGTGGATATTTTACAATTAGTCAAATTAGTCAACAACTCAATTAGACCTACATAATATGATTCAAAGCATCATAATTTGAGCTGAAATTTGAAAATTTTAACATTTCAACTAACAAACTAAAATAGATGCATGTATTTTGGTTTGATGGTTGAAATTGTGGCTACTTGAAGCGTTTGATAATCTGCCTTCATAAAAACCTAACCCAACCAACTCTAACCATGTAGCTTCACTGTGCCCTAACCAACTTTCCGTAATAGTCATTCTCACAGCAATAATAACTTCATATTTGAATTTTGTTTTTTAAAATAACGGAGGACACTAAATACAAAACTTAATAATAATAAATAATATTAATGATAAATGATAAATGATTAATGATTTAATGATATTTATGATTAATGATAATAGTAAACTTTAAACTTTACATCTGCTGTCAATGGAAAGAAGTGATCATTGCCCAAGAGACTTAGTTCAAAGTGGAAGATATCAACATTCGTGTGTTTTGTGTACTCCTAATACCAATGCTGGTAATGTCCGGATATATCACAGAAACGGTTTTTACTTATAATGTATTCCGGACTTTTGGAAACTGAAAAACTTGTATCTGCGGCGGAAAATAATGGTCACAGACAGCGCAGTCCTGGTGTTGGAGCTAATTTGTTTTGAATAATTAAAATATGGTGGTAAGATCGCCCTTGTGGTGCGCCGTCCAAACGATCCTACTTTTCATCCATAGCCCTAATTGGGGAACAATGATTTTGTGTCAAGTTTCGATGTTATTAAAAAAAAAAAAGATAATAGAATAGTTTTACCACTGCGAGATTCGAACCAGCAACCTTCGGGTCCAAAGCGAACACGCCAGCACAGAGCCGCCGCGATAACTTGAATAGACTATTTTCATAATTCAATGCGCAGGCGCGTCACGCCTCCTTGCAGCCGAGATCGCTGGTATTGCATTCTGGGAGTTTTAGTACTGTTCAAAAAGTCAGCCCACTTATCCACAGGGTTAAAGGCAAAACATCAAGATATAAAACTTGCATTATCTCTTATCTTACTCACTCTGACAATGTGTGAATCGCTCAGTATACAGTAAACATATAAATGTTGAAACTACTATCATATTATAACTAAATACGTTCACTGTAAAGTATATACAATAATATAAATCAAACGTACTTAATAGCATTGGCAGGATAGGACTTTCGAACTCGGGTAATAACATCCCGTTCTAGTTTAAACGAACGTCGCTAGATGGCTCATTCTTTTCGGAAATGGTCTATTGATTGACTTATTAGCCGATATTAGATGCAAGAAATGCGAGAAAACGCTCCTTGCGTTGAGGCTTATATATTATACGGGATTGTAAAGTGGCGGCCCGGACAGATGTATTCTTTGATCTTTATTAACACGACTTTAACAAGTTACATATACTCTCACCAGTTCATTACGAAACTTTCTCAACTTTTATAGATAAAATTGGTGCTGTGCCTCAAGGGTAGCGCTCAAAAAGTATGTAAGCACAATTAAGTACATAAATTGAGAGAGGGAAAATGATCGAAAAAGTTGCCAACTTTTCTGGTAGGTCTATAAAGAGCATACAAATTATTAGAAAAAGAAACAAAGGAAATGTAAGAATTATAAATAGAAACCAAGAGAAAGCCTTTTGAAAATTTAGACTTCATTATGAACATACACATAATTGAAGAAAGTTCAAGGCAATTAGAAATACATTGGAGGGAACGCCGTATTGGGAGGCAAATACGAAACCTGGTGGACAATAATTGTGTCAATCAAAAGAAGATGATCGTCTACCAATTCAAACAAAATATATATAATTGTTATATACTAGGAAAACGCTATATACGCGTTGTTAGACGAGCGGAAAGTGATAGTATGTCGACTTCTTTGCCGAACTTCTGCCTAAATTCGCCAATTGGGTGACATTTAAGTTATAAATGGGTGAAAACGGCTTCGAGTGGTACCAATTTAGCACATTTCATGTTTTTTCTTCAAAATGGCTGACCCGATCAAGCTGAGAATTCCCAGAAATGTGTTTCAGGATGAATTTCAACTTCACACATTTCATTTTTTCTTCGAAAATGAAAATATTTTGTTCCGCCGTGTTATTCTAATAAGTATTTTTGAAATTTCTAAAATTCATAAAAATAAAAGCTATCATCCGATAATGCCACAAAACTATGCAGATCCAAGTTGTATGAGGAAGCATAAAGAAAAAACTTTGAAGTTGAAAGCTGTAGCCGTTTGAGCTGGGGAGAACCAACAAAAAAACATGAAAAAAAACAACACTGATTTTTTTCAGTATGTCAAATTGAATCCTCGCTAAAGCTCGTTGGATGAGCGTAGCGAAGACTCAATTTCACTTTACTTGAAGAATCGAATGTGTTTTTTGTTTTTTTTTGTTTTTTTGTTCGCGCTCTACAGGTCAAACAGAAATTCAGATCATGATGGAACTTGGCACACACATGAACCCTTATCTGACTTGATGCTGTATAGTTTTGAGGCGAAATCGGTTCAACAATCCTTGAGATAAATCATTTTGAAGTTTTCAAAAAACCCATATGAATAAGCCAGGCGGAAAAAATGACAAAGTGAATGTTCTCCGAAATTTTTCAAATTTTCGCAGAACTTGAACAACATCATAATACACATTATAACGGACTTTTACAATAATCGGATGTGACGTTTCGGAGTAAAAAATTAAAAAATGCGATTTTTATTTATTTAAACACTTCATTTTTTTATTCGCTCATCCATCAACGCGGAAACACATAACGCGTTTTCCTAGTCTGATAACAATTATACATACTGGGAAAACGCTATATACGCGTTGTTGTACGAGCGGAAAGTATTAGTATGTCGACTTCTTTGCCAAACTTTTGCCTACATTCGCCAATTGGGTGACATTCAAGTTACTAGGGAAACGCTATATACGCGTTGATAGACGAGCGGAAAGTAATAGTATGCCGACTTCTTTGCCAAACTTTTGCCTAGATTCACCTATTGGGTGACATTCAAGTTAGAAATGGGTAAAAACTGCTTCGAGTGGTACCAATTAAGCACATTTTATGGTTTGTCTTCGAAATGGCTCACCCGATCAAGCTAAAACATTTCAGAAATGTGTATCAAAATTAAATCAACTTCACGCGGAATTTCATTTTTTTAAATGAAAATATTTTCTTTTTTTCCGCCGTCATATTTTAATGGGCATTTTTGAAATTTCTTAAATTCATAAAAAAAAAGTTACGATCTGATAATGCCACAAAACTATACAGATCAAAGTTAGATGAGGAACCGACAAAAAAACACACACAAAAAAACATAAAAACGAACACCAATTTTTTTCAGTATGTCAAATTGAATCCTCGCTAAAGCTCGTCCAATAAATGGGTAAAAACTGCTTCGAGTAGTACCAATTTAGCACATTTCATGTTTTTTCTTCAAAATGGCTGACTCGATCAAGCTGAGAATTTCCAGAAATGTGTATCAAGATGTAATCCAACTTCACACAAAATTTAATTTTTTTTTTTAAATAAAAATATTCTCATTTTTTTCCCGCCGAGTTATTTTAATGGGTATTTTTGAAATTTCTAAAATTCATAAAAATAAAAGTCACCACCCGATAATGCCACAAAACTAAACAGATCTGAGTTAGATTAGGAACCATATTGAAAAAAAGTTTGAAGTTGATAGATGTAGCCGTTTGACCTGTGGAGAACCGACAAAAAAACATAAAACAAAATTTAAAAAAAACATAAAAACGACCACCAATTTTTTTCAGTAAGTCAAATTGAATCCTCGCTGAAGCTCGTCTAACAAATACATATATTTGCATATGGCTGATACATGTCGAGGGTCAATGATTTTTAAAGACGAAATTCAAGATTGAAATTTAGAAATACATTTTTTCAAAATTGTATTGGTAGAAGCCGCTGTGAAATTCTCAACAATTATTGAAGTTTTGGGAATCATTCAGTGGGTAGACGACGCTTTTTGTTTTCCAAACGAAAAGTGCAGTTAAGAGGGACCCACAGCCTACCATTTTCAGTGTCACCAATACATACAAACAATCGCAGCCACTTTCCAGATGAACATATTGTAGTGAAACTGCGCCACACCATTCAGATAATAATTTCTAAAATATTGTCGATCCATAATAAACATACACATTGGGATTTGGGTTAGGCTACATGTAATTTCTATGTAACGATGAGCGATGGGGAACAAATCAATTGTAAAAATACTAGGAAAACGCTATATACGCGTTGTTAGACGAGCGGAAAGTAATAGTATGTCGACTTCGTTGTCAAACCATTTCCCACATTCGCCAATTGGGTGACATTTAAGTTATAAATGGGTAAAAACGGCTTCGAGTGGAACCAATTTAGCACATTTCATGTTTTTTCTTCAAAATGGCTCACCCAATCAAGCTGAGAATTTCCAGAAATGTGTCTCAAAATGTAATTCAACTTCACACAAAATTTCATTTTTTTGGAAAATGAAAATATTTTCATTCTTTTCCGACGTGTTATCCTAATGAGTATTTTTGAAATTTCTAAAATTCATAAAAACAAAAGTTATCATCCGATAATGCCACAAAACTATACAGATTTAAGTTAGATGAGGAACCATGATGAAAAAAAGTTTGAAGTTGATAGCTGTAGCCGTTTGACCTGTGGAGAACCGACAAAAAAACACAAAAACAAAAAACCAAAAAAAAAAAAAAAACATAAGAACGAACACCAATTTTTTTCAGTATGTCAAATTGAATCCTCGCTAAAGCTCGTCTAATCAAGTGTTACTGTTACAGGTAAAAGTCATTTTTCCATCTTTGTTATTATAAAATTTGTCCATCTACCATTTTCCACAAATATTGTCTGCATCTTATGACATATTTGATGATTCTGCATCACACACGGTTCAAGTTGTATGGCACTATGTATGGTATCTGTGAAATCACCCTGACGAGAAACTGTCCACACATTAGACACTGCAGAGACGCGTTAAATCAATACAGAGAGATGTCTCTTGATCGTTTTCTCGTGACCACCATGGTCACCGAGCATTTGATCACCCAAACTCAATGACTCACCGTCATCTAGATATATCAATACACGCTTCCCAAAATGGCAACACGTTCACAAACCGCAACCACCAACAACGTAATTCGAATTTATTGAAACTTATCTAATTAGTGCGATAATTAGGTATATCTCCGCCGAGCCAGTGAAGCGTCCCGACGCCGCCACACGCTCGAGTATAGACGCCGAACGACGGAGTGAAATCATATACGTAGCTGCAACATGCACGCCTAGAGATGGAGACCACACGATCAAGTGTTGTGTGTGTGTTTATGCATGTTTTACCTCTTTTGACGTGCGGTTAGGATTTTGACAAGCATACATGAAGAGCTTACAGGTGGAGTAGAATTAGGCTGTATTCAACAGACGTAGTCTAATTAGCAGTCTAGGCAAGTAACGACAAATTTTCTCTCTCGCTCTCTCTCTCTCTCTCTCTCTCTCTTTCTTCCTCTTTATATATACATATATATGTATATATATATATATATATATATATATATATATATATATATATATATATATATATATATATATATATATATATATATATATATATATATATATATATATATATATTATGTATATATATATATATATATATATATATATATGTATATATATATATATATATATATATATATATATATATATATATATATATAAATATATATATATATATATATATATATATATATATATATATATATATATATATATATATACATATGTATTCGGGGAAAAAATGACCAGTAATTAAATCATCACAAATGACAAAAATACGTATTTTGTCCATATGAACGATATGAGTGGTTCCTGGCAAAAATGTATGCTCATGCTACTAATAGAAGACTTCAAAAACGAGAACAATTTTTTCACAATCATAGACAGTCTCCCGTGGCTTATTCAGCAAAGGCATCACTTCACAGAATGAAAACAAATCAGCCGTGCGTGGGTGAATGGGTTCCAGTCCCGCACAACACATATGGGTATTTGTAAACCTGCTGAGGCCAAAGAGGCATTGAGCTGACAATATAGCCCTCTCGCTGTATATTTTATGGCATGAAACCAGAATAAAGATGAATAATAAAAGTCATTTCACCTTTCACCTTTCACCGTTTCATCATCACCCGCTAGCTCACTCGTTGACTAACTGCTTAGCGCCTTTAAATAGATGTCATTGACGTTGCCATAACTTTGATAGAAGCTAAACGTTGTTTCAGCTTCTATACGATATAATATATAACAAGAACAAATTCACAAAAAATGGAAACAGCCCTTCAGGTATTATTTTATCAACCTCAATAAATAATTATTTCTTCTTGTGAGAAAAAATCACACGAAAAGTGATGTAAGAAATCAGTATAAGAAAGGATTTGCTACTAGTATTGATTACTCTCATTGCATCAAGGAATACTGGACAGCACCCCAAAAAACACAATATACGATTGCAGAATTATTACCATTAACGATTACCGATATACGGGGTTCGATTCCCGCCATGGTCGACCATCCTGACAGGGGTTTTTCGTGGTTTCCCTCTGTCGTTCAGGTTGATACTGGGATGGTTCCTTAACAACAGGCCACGACCGACTCCTTCCCACTATCCAAAAAACCTAATAAAATAACCTTTCATCTCATCATCCCATCATCTCATTCATCGGCCACCGACGCCAATAGATCGTGGCCATCAGTATAGTGCGTCGTTAAAACACAATATTGAAAAAAAGTGTGGTTCATTAAGAGGCCTCATTACATCTTGCCTATCGGCTTGATTCAAGACGTTCGGGGGGGCCAAGTTGGCAACGGAAAACCGACCATCGTATTGACTTACAGTTCTCGGTTAGATGATCACCAGTATTCAATACGTGGTCGTACGAAGAGCTTTAGTTCGTAGTATGTTTTCAACCCTTTCAAAATAATTGTCAAAAATCAACATGTTTCTACCTGTTTTTCATTGTTTTTACGATTTTTTCAGAGTATAATATAATATATAATTATGATTTTTACTGAACGTAGAGGCACAGATAGACTCACTGTTGTTTTATTGCAAAAAGAATTAGACTGATTGGTCCTACCGTTTACCCACCATGTGTTGGGAGCTGAAGGCCTGTATTGACGCATTGTGCGTCCCCCTATAGGTTTTACCATAGGTTTTACTCATGGGATGTGAGATGTAAAGTAGCCTCTTAATCGACCTGCGTAACTTGAGGTACCCTGATCCGATATTACGAAAATTTCTCCTAGCTAAAAAAAACGCAACATAAGCGTTGTCTTTCCATAGTTCTTGTACCTATAGGGTGACTATAAACTATGACTGGAAACAATTAATCTGTATGATATACCCGACAGAAACGGTCTATTATGAAACAAAAAAAAATATTCACGGTGACTTTTCTTGCCATCAACAATCACTATACACAATCTTCAGCAAATGTTGACAGATATATTAATTTATTATATCGACAATATTTATGATATGTAGGTATTCACTATTCGCTCTTTACAAGACGTTGAAAAAAGCCGAAAGAAGAAGTCGAAGACATGAGAAAGATAAAAACACCGTGGTGGAGGCCATGATAAAATAATGCATCTCAATTTTTCTTGATTTTACGTTCAAATGAAAATTGTTCCGTAAGAAAACACGAGCCTTATGAAGTATACAGACACCTCAAGGTATAAACATGGGAGATATACTAACAGTTAAACAGTTATTAATACATAAATATTCATTTAGGGGAGAAAAAATGAAAGACTCTATAAGAATGTCATTTTAGTGGATTATTTATAACGACAATCGAATAGAATATCGAAAGATGATAAATGGCGTCATGACTACGTGACATTACCAACTTCCGGTATAGAATATAAATCCAAACACCACTGAATGCAGTCAACTTCAGAGCATCCCAAAATAAACATAAAGGGTATAAAGATGGGATGAAAATGATTTTTTTTTTTGCATATTTCAATACTTGGATATAAGTACAATTTTGTAGACCCGCTTAGTCACAAAAAGTTGACTTGTCTGCGGGTCTATCAACATTTTATGCATGAGAATCAGATAGATTAAAAAAAATATGCAGTCTGAATAATTTGACAATAATCTGTATCACCTCAAAACGAACCGTGATAAATCGAAGACAAGTTAAAAACAAGTTTTTTCTTTCAAAAATAAGTCTAAATAGTGAAACCAAAAATAATCATACAGCTCTATACTTTCTGCTCATTTCACTCATCATACATTTTACTCATCATACTTTCTGTTCATTTTTGTAAATGATGTATTTTTAACTTATTGTATATGACCTATCCAATATCATGTATATGATCACTTCTGGACGGAAATGAATATTATTATTATACTGTTCTCTCAGTGTTTTCGGATACAAATCCGGAAAAATAATCAATCATTCATTTTGTGTTATACATTCTATAAATTTCTGAAGAAGAAAATGAATGAAAATGATGAGACTCTATTCAATGGATACTTCAGTCGAAATGAATAATAGTAATAACTTACCAATGGGAAGAATAATGAAAATAGAATCGGAATTGGAGTTCACACAATGTATAACAAGATTTTGTGCAAAGCGAACACAAACTCGTCCAAGAAATCGCAAACAAGTCGCCTTCCGTAGCTCAGTAATATAAGGCACCACTTTAGAAACTGAAGTCACCGCTGGACGTGAGTACGAATCCCGAATAAAGCGTGGGATTTTGTAAACGTATTTTCACTCATCAGTTCCAACAGCAGAGTAATCAGCATAATTTGAACTAGGAAAATGCAGCATACGCGATCTATAAGACGAGCAACTTATTTATAATATTATATTTTTATTGGGCGATAATTATTAGATGAGCGTAGCGAAGTCTCCATCCCACTCTTATGGGGTTTTGTCTGTGTGTTTTTGTTTTGTTTTTTTTGTAAGCACTCCACAGGTCGCAAGGGTTGACTGATCAACATGAAACATTTTGTGTACACGCAAACTCATCCAACTTAGAACGGTATAGTTTTTGGAATGAATCGGTCGGACCGATTTTGAGAAAAATCATCTCAAAGTTTCTGAAAACCCCATAAGATTTGGCTGGGTGGAAAATGTTGAAAAATAAAATCTCTCCAAATGGGATGAAATTTTCTCTAAATGTGTATACATAGATTTTACACATTTTAACGATTTTGTATGCAATTCTATTCAGCCGTTTTTAGGAAAAAAATAAAATAACTGATAATATTCATCAAATATATCATAAAAATTGTGACAGAATTAGGTTGTCGAGATTCACTGCTTCCTAGATTCAAGAGTTGACCAACAATGATGTATTTTTGATGAGCGTAGCGAAGTCTCTATCCCACTCTTATAGGGCTTTGTCTGTGTGTGTTTTTTTTGTTTGTTTTTTTGTCAGCATTCCACAGGTCGCAAGGGTTGACTGATCAACATGAAACTTTTTTTGTGCATGCAAACTCATCCAACTTAGAACTGTATAGTTTTTGGAATGAATCGGTCGTACCGATTTTGAGAAAAATCATCTCAAAGTTTCTAAAAACCCCATAAGATTTGGCTGGGCGGAAAATGTTGAAAAATAAAATCTCTCCAAATGAGATGAAATTTTCTCTAAATGTATATACATAGATTTTACACATTATCACGATTTTGTATGCAATTCCAATCAGCCGTTTCGAAGAAAAAAAAAATGATATTATTCATCAAATATATCATAAAAATTGTGACAGAATCAAGTTGTCGAGATTCACTGCTTTCTAGATTCAAGAGTTGACCAACAATGAAGTATTTTGTATATGCGTCAAGGTGTGTAGAATACCAGAGTCAATAAAGAAAAAAAAGATTGGAACTACTTTGACGACTTTTATAGGTTATTCAGATATCAAGGTGTGTAGAATATCAGAGTCGATAAAGTAGCAAGGGTAGAACTACTTCAACGACTTTTATACCTTACTAGGATATCTCGCTCATCTTACAACGCATATTTCGCGTTTGACTAGTTTATATACACTAGTCAAACGCGAAATATGCGTTGTAAGATAAGCGAGATATCCTGATAAGGTATAAAAGTCGTTGAAGTAGTTCTACCCTTGCTACTTTATCGACTTTGGTATTCTACACACCTTGATATCTGAATAAGCTATATAAGTCGTTGACGTAGTTCTAATCTTGCCACTTAATTGACTCTGGTATTCTACACACCTTGACGCATATAAAAAATACTTCATTGTTGGTCAACTCTTGAATCTAGAGAGCAGTGAATCTCGACAACTTAATTCTGTCATAATTTTTATGATATATTTCATGAATATTATCAGTTATTTTTTTTTCTTCAAAACGACTGATCAGAATTGCATACAAAATCGTAATAATGTGTAAAATCCATGTATACACATTCAGAGAAAATTTCATCTTGTTTGGAGAGATTTTATTTTTCAACATTTTCTGCCCAGCCAAATCTTATGGGGTTTTTGGAAACTTTGAGATGATTTTTCTCAAAATCGGTCCGACCGATTAATTCCAAAAACTACACAGTTCCAAGTTGGATGAGTTTGCGTATACAAAAAAAGTTTCATGTTGATCAGTCAACCCCTGAACAACTATCGCATATAAATTCCAATTATATCAACTTCATAAAATAATATATAATATTCTAGTATCCAAACTTTATTGTTTTAATTGTTTCTTAATGTTATTTTTATTCTAATAATGCAATTTCAGTTCAGCTTCGGTCACGTTTTGAGCCCCCCCCCCCCTCCCATCTCCCCTCCTCCCTGTATACGCCACTGTCTAATATCATGACTGATATCTATTGGCGTCAGTGAATGATGAATGAAATTGCGGGAAGATATTGGTTGTTTTTGGAATAGTGAAAAGGTGTCGATTATAAAGGAACCCTCTCAGTGTGAACCTAAACGAGAGAGGAAAACTACAAGAATTCTCTGGCAGAATGGTCAACCATTTCTGGAATCGAGCAGCTGTCTCCTGAATGACGGATTAGCGTGCTAGCCACTAGTCCACCCAACTCAGCGACTTATATACATATGAATTCCTGATGGCCACACCAATATCAATCAACTAGATTAATTCACTAGATTCAAAGACATGATTTACATGAGGACTATATGATATACTAGTCAAACGCGAAATATGCGTTGTAAGATGAGCGAGATATCTGAATAAGGTATAAAAGTCCTTGAAGTAGTTCTACCCTTGCTACTTTATCGACTCTGGTATTCTACACACCTTGATATCTGAATAGGCTAAAACAGTCGTTAAAGTAGTTCTACTCTTGCCACTTCATTGACTCTGGTATTCTACACACCTTGACGCATATAAAAAATACTTCATTGTTGGTCAACTCTTGAATCTAGAAAGCAGTGAATCTCGACAACTTGATTCTGTCACAATTTGTATGATATATTTTATTAATATTATCAGTAATTTAATCTTTTTTCTTCAAAACGACTGATCAGAATCGCTTAAAAAGTCGTAATAATGTGTAAAATCCATGTATACACATTTAGAGAGAATTTCATTCCATTTGGAGCGATTTTATTTTTCAACATTTTCCGCCCAGCCAAATCTTATGGGGTTTTTAGAAACTTTGAGATGATGATTCTCAAAATCGGTCGGACCGATTCATCCCCAAAACTATACAGTTCTAAGTTGGATGAGTTTGCGTGAACAAAAAAAGTTTCATGTTGATCAGTCAACCCTTGCGACCTGTGGAGTGCTTCAAAAAAAAAAAAAAAAAAAAAGCACAGACAAAGCCCCATAAGAGTGGGATGGAGACTTCGCTACGCTCATCAATGATGAATTGCATTTTTTTTTTTTTTTTTGTGTCTATCTTTTCAATCTTGTCTTCTAGCTGTCTGTAATAGTGTAATGTGATTAGACGAGCTTGAGCGAGGATTCAATTTGACATACTGAAAAAAATTGGTGTTCGTTTTTATGTTGTTTTCGACAAGCATAAAAACGAACACCAATTGTTTTCAGTATGTCAAATTGAACCCTCCCTAAAGCTCGTCTATTAATTGTTTCTCACTGTAATTGGTTTTACCTGATCTTCCTAATAGGTTCATTTCATCTGAAAAATAGCATTACCGGTACATTTGTTTTCTGTACTGATTCAATCTATGTAAAACTTTGAAATAATATGGATTGTTCGGGTGCTCAAGGTTCATCAAAAACTGAATCTATTCGAATGAATTTTTTCTCTCTGGGTTATTCTTATGGGGATTTTCAATAATACTAAATATTTTTTCTCGAAAAAGATACAATCGATTGTGCCTCAAAACGACACGCAGTATTAAGTTGGGCGATGACATATATGTGCGTGGCAAGGTTCATATAATACACATTTACTTGCTCATCTACTTCAGTTTTGTATACATGTCAACGACTAAAGAGTGAAAAAAAATCCTAAAGCCCTAGCGTTCTTTTCTCCAAGTTTCAAAGCGAAAAAATGATAAATTGAAACCTGTAATACCTCAGAGACTCGCGCGCACTGTTTTCGTTCAGTAAAAAAAAATGGAATTATTCATGCCATAATATCATAATCTGTTTCATCTTCAATTTATTGCTTATTCCAATTAATTATTAGATATTTAATTGAAACTGTAAATAATTTGAAATATGGAACATTATTCGTTTGCATGAACTCTTAATTGCCTGAAGGGTAACATAGTAATATAATTGGAAATAAGAAGAAGTATTATTTTCATTAATAGTTTTATTCTCCTGAAATTTAATCTTTACTCGCGGTTAAAGCCGAATCGGAAATTATGATCTCTCTGAGCCAATAAAAAGTAACAGTAACGCGACTTCTTTATTTCTACTTCGCAATTTCATTTAATTGAACTCAAGTACTGGTATTAAAAATACAAATTAAAAACCTCTACACAGTCACAGAGGTATAGCCACTTCTTGTGAGTGTATATACCTATACCTTTTTACTGCCAGTCCGATGAATAGTGGGTGATCTTTTTTCAAATATCAACCTGTATATATATAATATATACAGTAGCAGAAAACTTTTTATTGCTCCAAAGCAATTATAATTGTGCATAGGTTTAATCAACATATTTTAGAAAAATGTACACTACCGGACCCATAAAATTTTTGGTTTCTAAAATTTGAATTTGGATTTAAATACAATTTTAGTTCATTTTGAGGTTAAATATTTCTTATGCCCTTTTAATACATCGTCTGTTGGTTTTAGTGAGTACTATAATGTTTGTATATCTATCTCAAGATGTATTTAAATATGGCTTGATTGACTGCTTTAAGTGGACGCAAGTGTACATAGCCATGCAATGCACTGTGCACCACAATTCCGTTCATTTTCTGCAATATTTGTGAATATAATTGGGTTAATGTGGAGAAGGGAACAATATCTTGCTAGCGGATTCATTAACCCAGAGTATGCAAGTGATTGTTTTTATGTTTCATTATCTTCATGGGTAGAATGACGATGCCATACTATCTATAGGAATTAATTTGTAACTCGCAGATAAATTATTATGTACGGTAATTAAGAATCTGAGAATCCAATTGAACTGGTTGACCGGATAAAAAAAAATTGAAGAAATGAAAAAGTTCGTTACTAGTGGAATATCAGTTTTTTGGTGATAACTTTTGAACGGTATGAGATATCAAAACTCTAATACAAAATGCTGGATTTTTCGCATGCAGGTTGTATATACTACTCACTCATTGAGCATGACTTCAGTGTCTTGATCTTTGAATTATTTCATTTTATTGAACTAATATTATGTTTGTTTCGTTATATTCTTCTCGAGTAAGTTTCTATATATTTATGATTGAATGTTTGCATTACTTCGTTATACACTTGGGATATTAAGGACAGTGAAATAGTTTCGAATCATTATTTGTTATAGTTTCGTCAACATAAATATTAACTTTTACTAGTAATGCCCGCACACAAGATTTAGTTCTTACGCGGGCTTCTTTTATTCTTTTTTCATTTTGAATTGTTAATCTACATGCATATATTTGGTTCACTTTATTACTGTCTGTATTGTTTTCCTATTCTCCTCTTCTGTAAAGATGAGGAGTAAAAAAATTAATAAATTGAATTGAAATTGAAATTAAATGAACACACATAATTTTAACACCTTCAAGAAGGTATAACATTAAACTCGTGTCGCATATTTGACATTTATTCAAATGTAGGCCTATACGACTAAAAATTGTTTCCTTTCTATCCAATGGCCTATTCACTTGACAATTATTATACGTTATGACTTGAATAGTTATAAATTATACCATCCTGAAGGTATTGAAGTTACCTGTGCTTATCGCATATCAGAATTTTGATATCTTATACCGTTCCGCAGTTATCACAAAAAAACTGATATTTTGCTGAATTGAATCCCATGGACAAAAATGGAAAAATAATGGTACCAAATTTAGGATGAATATATAACATGGATTATTTATAATGAAGATACTATGTAAAATTCAGTTTTTCTCACAATAATAATGGGTTACCAAAATATTTTGACACTTTTTAAAAAAAATAAAGACAATTCAACATTCCTCATGTTGATCCATCATCAGCATCAGCCTTTAATCCTATTGATAGATCCTACTTCCATATTCATCGTAGGTATGAATTGAATCAACTGGAGTAGGCCTATCATGTATTATATTCCCGACCCATTAGTACAGCTTGAACAGTCAACTCTACGGCTAAACCTGTTGACTTTCAAATTGTGATATTGCATGGGATTCAATATTTTACAAGTCTATCAGACAAACATGAAACCGAGACGAGTGGCCGAGTGGTAATACACTGAAACGTCATTCGGGAGACCGGGGTTCGATTCCCGCCATGGTCGACCATCCTGAAAAGGGTTTTTCGTGGTTTCCCTCTGTCGTTCAGGTTGATACTGGGATGGTTCCTTAACAACAGGCCACGACCGACTCCTTCCCACCATCCAAAACACCTAATAGAATGACCTTTCATCTCATCATCCCATCATTCATCATCCACCGACGCCATTAGATTGTAGTCATCAGTATAGTGCGTCTTTAAAACCCAATAAAAATATATTATATACAAACATGAAATTTACTTTTTCAATATAAATATATTATATACAAACTTGAAATCGACTTTTTAAATTGGAAACAACCCACCGTGATAAAAAAAAAGAATTTGGAAACTTACAATTAGGCTACAGATAAATATTGTAACGTACAATGCGCTAATTAATGACCTTGCTGTCGATGCGCCTTAAAACTCTAATATCCATTCATTCATGTAACGTACAAGTGTTGTGGGAGTCAATTCAATAACCACGCAATTCAATAACCGCATATTCCAGTTAATGATCATTATATTTCATTTTTTCACCACGCTCTCCGTTACAGTTGTCGTCTTCATCACGAAACAACGCAACACTATTCCATTTCAAGACAACTATACCGTCGATGGAAACCTTCTTATTCTTTGGAACATTGTTTGTCCAAACAAACAAACTTTGTTTCTTTCTTTCTTTCTTTCTTTCTTTGAACTTCTAACGTATCAACACGGCCGATTTCAGGCCTATGCGGCTGCGTATGGCGGCACATTCGGAGTTTCATTTTATTGATGATTATTCTATCAATAAATGATTAAACAAGAATCAGTCGACAACTCAACCAGTGAATTCAACAATAGTGAATAATTATTACAATTGTTACTACACTAGGAAAACGCGGGATGCGCGTTGTGAAATGAGCTTAGAAGTATGGAAATGTAGAATGAAAAATATTCTGTCAGCTCTATTTACATCTACGTACCTTGGATTACTTCAAACGTTCAAAAATCTTACCTGCAACTTGTTGATATTTATAGTGCTGCAACCTATTGCATATACACTTTGCAAATTAATTGATACAAATATTCAATAAAATGTACACTTTTATTGCGTTTTCTTCGTTATTTTTGCAAAAAACTCTGAAAAGGTGTATAATAGGTTCATATTTGGTGAAAATTTGAGAGCTTTTGAAAAATTCTTGTTTTTCAAGAATTTTTACTCTGGGTTATTCTTATGAGGATTTTTCAAATTTTACGATTTTTTTCCGGAAAAACCTTCCGACTGATTTTTCTGAATAACAATCCCAGCCTATTCTGGTATAACAAATATGTGGGAAAAGTTTCAATTCGATTGGTATTTTTTCCTGACCTGTATGCGGCCCACAAAATTACAAAAAAAAAAAAAACATAAAAACCAATCCCATTTTTTTTCGGTATGTCAAATGGAATCTTCAATGCTCATCTAAATATGAACAGAGAGAATACTAATTTTGTGTATATTCCAGAATATTTTGATATACATATTCAGTGTTCGGCTGTTCGCTCTAGACAAATAGTCAATTACCACGAGTAAAATGATAGCAATAAGCGTACCTACTGATCCCCAAGAATTGCCTGCAACGGTTTTCTTGGTACTCTCCCCCCACACGATCTTGCCCCTCTACAGTCACAGAGCCTCAATACTACAATAGGTGCATACGCAAAGAATAATTGTCTTGTCGTGAAAACCCTTCACCTGGACGTTCGTATTATCGTTTTGAGAGCTGGGTTGCCAAATTGCTAGGTTTGAACTCAGTTGCCATCCCTGCAGGCTTACTGAGTTATTTTTCAGAAAAAATTCTCTCCATTTTGAAAGCATCTTAAATATTCTTCAGTAATGGAACAATGAACTTGTAATTTATAATATACTCATAGTTAGTTATAATTGTGGTGCACAACTCTACTGTACAACGTGTCTTGTACGAAGCACTGACGGCTCTCACGCAGCACGAGATATCTTGCACTAAAGCTCACGCATCGCTCAGGCGCAGGAGCTAAAAGATTGAACGTGACGTGTACTCACCCTCAGCCGCTGGTCGCCCACCGTCCACACTCGGCTGGCGAAGTCGCTCGAAGCGCAGAGCAGGTGTGTGCCCGTCGAGTCGAAGTCGATGGACATGACGGCTGCATTGCTGCCAACCAAAATACCCTTCGGTTCGCACTGGCCTGCAACGTGAGGAAACATGCGCGTTCAACCACGACGCTTGACGACAGGCTACCAACATTATCAACACGATGCAATATGTCATGAATGCGCGTATTCGTTTCTACGAACTACGTCTATATTGCAGAGGTCTGAGGGAGGGGGCATTCCTGTACGATTCAAAAAAATTTGAAAATTAAATTCTCATTCTAATATTATATTATATTTGAGTATATATATTTATCTTTCTTCTGACAATGAGTGAGCGCGATGCCGCACCTTCTTTGTCACGTCCAACTGCAAGTGGTACGTCTAGGCCTACACCTTTTACAAGTATTCTATTGTCTTAAACAATATATTTATTTATTTATATTGGGTTAAAGGATGCACTGTTCTGATGACTAGAACTGTTTTGAACGATAATCCGAAAAAAGAAACAATAGAAAAGCAGTATTATACGTCGTATTCTAACAGCATGGTCACAGCCACCTTGAATCTTGGGTTCAAGTTGAGACTGGGTTCATCTCGTACAGGAATGGATGATCAGTAATATTGGATAATGTAAGATTTTCATGCGTGATTGTTTGATCACAGTATATTTGATTGGACATTCAATGTACCCTAAAATAAAAAGTACACTTCAAATTTGAAAATTTCATATGATTGAAATATTTAACAATGAGCAAATTTGTATTGGCTTTGTAGGAAAAAAGCTATTGTTTGAATTAGGCCCACAACCAAATTTGAATGATCATAGTTTTAATCACTTAGGGTTGACTATACAGTTCAATATGGTGACCGTAATTAGAAAATTAAAAGATGGGACAAAAAAAGACAACAATAGAAAGCATACCACGAAGCCGTTGACCCGCGGGGGCTGAGGGAGGGAGGCCCCCTCGCAATGTGCCCTGCAGGATATTTTTTGAAAATGTGTTTCATATGCGTTGTATTGAGTGAGTTTGGATTGGATTGGTTTTTGATTGTATAGGTATAGTACCGGTATGTATCCGATGCTGATGTTGCAAGTTGACCCTGGTACAGCGGACCCCCAAACAATATAAAAGAATGAAGATGGAATAGTCCATCCAGATTACAGGTTACAATAAAATAAAATATGACAATGAATAAATAAAATATGAAATAAATAAAAAATAAAGTTGTCGGCATGGTTCACTGCATGCTAGGCTATCTACGCAGTTTTCATCTCAGAAATCATGAATCCTTATAATTACTGTGAAAGTTTGAAAGATTATATATATATGTTTATATATTGCATGTATAGGGTTGTAAGATATAGGTATATATGATACAGATATGATATATGTGGTATAGGGGTGGTAAGATCGCCCTTGTGGTGCCCCGTCCAAACGATCCTACCTTTCATCCATGGCCTTAATTGGAGAACAATGATTTTGTATCAAGTTTCGATGTTATTAAAAAAAAAAGTATGTATATGTATAGGCACAATATAGGTAGTGTGTCACAGGTACTGACATGTCAACTATAAGGGGGACAACTAATCTCTATAGTTACTTTGGTGATTATGATTTTTCTGATAATCGTATAGCCTGCCCCGCTCGTGCGGTGAGTTGTAAAGGGAATGAAACAACGTTGAAACTTTTCTAGGTATCGTTGACGTACAGCTATAGCAAATACATTTATTTAATTGCGGCACAAGAAACAAAAGTCCCCCTTTTATGCAAACTATTCACCCAAAGATTGAGAATTTAGTTCTTTTTCCAAAACCGGGACAAATACTGTATGTATTTGAAATACATGTCCCGAAATAACTTTTCAGGACACCGGACAACCCCGGTTTTCTGGGACGGATGGTCACCCTACAGTTGAAGGAAAATAAAAATAAGAGAAATCTCAGAGATATCATCTCAGAAGTTCAGTTTCGAGTCTATATGTAGAATGAAATAACTGGAGCAGAACCAACGCGCAAGCTTCATGTAACCGGGAGGTGAGTGTAAATCAGGTCTCTTGTTTCCCGCCACATCCCGTCCATGCACTGTTTCTTTGTGATTTTCCTCCAAGAGACCTGCATCTCATCATCCCATCCAAGATATCTTAGTTGGGTCACTGAAACTCTACATGAAGCGAGAAAATATGTATGATGATTACAATAAAGGATAACTTACGTGCATATATTTGGTTCACTTTACAGGTATTACTGTTTGTATTGTTTCCCTGTTCTCCTGTTTTATAAATGAGATGAAAAATTTTGAAAAAGAATTGAATTGGATTGAAAATGGGAAGATAAGAAACAAATTCACACAGAAACTGATAAATTACACCAAGGCAAAGTTATATAATTGTGAGCCTATAGATCGTTATGAAGAAAAATGGACAAATATTCAAAGTTCAAAAGTTATTGGCTATGGGTAGAGACATGTAAATGAAGCGTCTATTTTTTCTTTTCATAGCATTTAGAATTTGCAAAGTAGTACTTTGGTGCATCTATTATTTTGAAACATCGTGTTTTGTAGCGCAACAACATTCTATAGCATAAGAACAGTACGGTACCGTTGAAACCACTAGATAACGTACAATACAATACCAGAGAATCACCCCAATTGATATTTTTTAGAAAAATAGTCTCCACAAGCGAGTTGAACCTACGTCTCATCTGCCGCCTGCATTTCCAACTACACTTTTTTCAAAATTCTTCGACTAACTTCATCCGTTTACACCTCAATTGAAATAATTTTTGTAAAAATATCATCTATTATGCTTCTATTCCGAATGTAGCGTCTATATCGCCAATACATTGAAACGTAGCAGATTCAGATGTTTGTAGCGCTTTGTCGCCTTTTCAAAAACATGATAGAACAATAACAAACGTATTGAAACATGGGAAAAAATCGGAAAAAATGTAAAAAGGCACTTTTAAATTTCATCGCTTTTATAGCAATTGCTATTTTTACATGTCTCTAGCTATAGGGCTAGTTTAGTATGACACAGTTACAACCAAGAAATTGATGAGTACAGAACTAAACCTAGTGTAATCGTGTTAATTTTTTTCGGTTTTCAACGCTCTCACCTACCTAGATATTGTTGGTTATTTTCTTAAAGCAAATGTTCCTCACTCAGCATTTACAGCTCACAATAATTTGTTTATATTGCAGAAGATCAAATTTTGTTCTACATTATGGTAATAATTAGCGGTAAGACTGAATGATCAGTTGAATATGTTGAATATGTGAATATTGAATGTCTTGTACCCAGTGATGGGGTGAATAAAGACATGTTCATTATAAAATATTCACGCAACTCAAGAGTAAGAAACATAGAATCAATAAATATCATATTATCTTGTTTAAAACTAAACTTACTGAGACGTGTGGCCGAGTGGTTATTACACTGAATTGTGATTCAGGAGACCGGGGTTCGATTCCCGTTATGGTCGACCATCCTGACAGGGGTTTTTCGTGATTACTCTCTGTCATTCAGATCAATGCTGGGATGGTTCCTTAGCAACAGGCCACGACTGACTCCTTCCCACTATTCAAAAACACCTGATAAAATACCCAATTCTTCTAATCATCCCATCATTTCATACATCATTCACCGACGTCAGTAGATCTTAGTCATCAGTACTGTGCGTCGGCGTTAAAACCTATTATATAAATGAAGATAACATTGAAACTTGATACAGAATCATTGTTCACTTATTAAGGCTATGTATGAAAGTAAGATTGTTTGGACGGGGCACCACAAAGGCGATCCTACAACCCCTTCTGGCATCAGTTATGCCCAATAGTATTGATAAATGTGTACAATTTAATATTTTACAACAATAAATATATAATCTATCGACCCTTTCTACGTCACATGACTAAGCATGAAATTACCAATCTGCTATCAACAAACCCTTATATACACATCCGTTTCTTTATACATCGTGTTTCAGAGGTAAGCTGCTGGTTGTCTTCAAGGTGAAATGGCATATCATTAACTATCGACATGTCATTCATTTTCAATTGCCGCATGAATTTTATAAGGATCAATTTAGAATTCACACTCAACTTTTTCTAATCTTGAATCCATCACATCTTGTTCAAATCTCAGCTATTCAACATTCAACAAGGAATGCTGATGAGTAAGTTGACACCAACACAATTATCAGAAAACTCTGTCTGCTTTCAGTCAACAGTAATTATGAGTATCTCAATACGTGTAAGCAAATGATCAATTAATGTATGCAAGAAAAATCCTTTTCTATGCTCTATTGCTAATTATTTATCGAACTGAGACGAGTGGCCGAGTGGTCAATGCACTGAGCCATCATTCAGGAGATAAAGGTTCGATTCCCGCCATGGTCGACCATCCTTACAGGGGTTTTTCGTGGTTTTCCTCTGTCGTTCAGATCAATACTGGGATGGTTCCTTAGCAACAGGCCACAACCGACTCCTTCCCACTATCCGAAAGCACCTAATAAAATAACTTTTCATATCACCATCCCACCATCTCACATATCATTCACCGACGCCAATGAATCTTAGTCATCAGTACAGTGCGTCGTTGAGCCGATTATAAATAAATGAATGAAAAATTATTGATCAACTGAAGATCAGTATCGGTAGAAGGTACCCCAACGTACGCCAATACCCCCATATTGGTTTATGCCAAAACAATTGCATTATTAGGCCGACTGTATACACTATGGGTGGATTGCAAAGACAGAGTTTAAACCCCAGCCTACCTTAGTCGCCGTCTAAGTAAGAAACTGCAATGTGGCTGCAATGCTATTTCTCACTTGGACGGCGTCCAAGGTAGGCTGGGGTTTAAACTCTGTCTTTGCAATCCACCCTAAAGGTTTGTCGTTCTACTAAAACAGCGCGCTTATAATATGAAAATGGAATATTGCTGACACCTCACAGTCTCATGATACAACAAAATCGAAAAGACTAACATTAGGGTCCTGGAATATTTTCAATTTCAGTAACCATTTCCTAGCTGAATGTACTGAATACAGTGAAACCTCTATCCACCGTTTTTCAAGGGACCAGGAAAATAAAACCATCCATCCAGAAAAAATCAAGATTGATTATATGGGAGTGGGATGAGAAAAAGTGAATGATACAAGCAGGAAAACGATGGATCCAGGAATGATGCATACAGGTTTCACTGTATTCAAGAAATACCGTTATGAATGAAATCATGAAATATTACTTTCCAATAACGACGTCTTACACTTAATCACAACCTGTCGTTGATGTAAGTCTAACACATGATTTGATAATCCAACTCAGTACTCATCAACGTAATTTTTGTAGTAGTTACAAGTTTTATTTACACTAGAAATAATCAAGAATACAATCGATCAACAATTACTAGAGACATGTAAAAATAGCAATTGCTATAAATGCGATGAAATCTAAAAGTGCTTTTTTACATATTTTTCTCATATTTCTTCATGCTTCAATATGTTTGATGTTGTTCTATCATGTTTTTGAAAAGGCGACAAAGCGCTACAAATGTTTGAATCCGCTATGTTTCAATGTATTGGCGATATAGACGCTATATGCAGAATAGAAGCATTATAGATGCTTTTTTTTCAACATTATGTCAATTGATGTGTAAACAGGTGAAGTTAGTTGAGGAATTTGGAAAAAAAAGTGCAGTTGAAAATGCAGACGGCAGATGAGGCGTCGGTTTAACCCGCTTGAGGAGACTATTTCTCTAAAAAATTATTAATTGGGGTGTTTCTCTTGTATGCCTATTGTACATTATGTAGTGGTTTTACCGGTACTATACTGTTGTAATGCTACAAAACGTTGTTGCGCTACAAAACACGATGTTTCAAAATAATAGATGCACCAAAGTGCTACTTTTCAAATTCAAAATGCTATGAGAAGAAAGAATAGAAGCTATGTTTACATGTCTCTAACAATAAGTAATCAATCTTCATCAGCAAGTGATGAATTATAATTGATCGATCAACGATTACTGTTTATTCAAGTATCTATCAATGCTTCAAAACTTCGTTCAAGAGTTGAGAATGAACCTTTTTCCATCCTTGCAGAAATTATTGGATAGGAAACAAGATACACCGTACAGAATACTGACTCGGCACATTTAGCTCAGTTGCTAAGTTGTGATCTGGAAAGTGAGAGGTATATCGAGCCTTGGTTCGATCCCCACCACCGTCCATCAGATTTTTTTGGGGGGGTTTTCAACTGAAGTCTAGGCTGATCCCAGGATAGATCCTGCAATATAGGCCATGATGGCTTCCTTCCCACCATCCTTCCCATCACCTACGAAGCCTTCATCTCAACATCCCATCACATCATTATTCATTCATCCGACACCAATAATATTAGTTATCATTACAGTGGGTCCACAAACCTAATATAAGTAAAATAAAACACTCATGAACGTGAATAGAATGGGAGCAGGATGAGGTTGATGCAATCTCAAATTGTGGTATTTAATGCTGCTAACTCTGATGAAATGGTAACATTTATTCAACTACATATGTGATACAATAAATAATACGACAACATGTACTGACAGTCTATAAGTGCTCAATACATGAGTGCAAGCAATTAAAACATAAAACAACGACGTAGAATAGGCAGAAGGTTATAAGAGCAATCTTTTAATTTTGTCACTTTTATATCTTCTTTGGCTGAGTTCAATACAGAAAAATACGGCGTGAGATACTTATTGAAATGGACGTAAGCGACCGTTTAGTACATGTTTGTTTTCTCGTCTGGAGCATACCGGTTAGCGAGATGTCCATTCGTTAGACTATCATTTCATTTTTCTTGGAAATATTGCGTAAGCGACATGGATGAAACACTGCCAAGCAATGGGTGTAAGCAGAATCTCATTTCCACATGCAGCATAGTTGTTCAATCGTTTTGGGCGTAAATGCCATAAGCATCATTATCTCATAGAAATAATGAGTAGGGTTAATGGGTCTTGAACAAGTTTATAAAATGTTGGATAACATTATGAATAGAACATTTATGACAATCATACAAAATTGACATACAAGTTGTTTTTCACCTCCAGAACAATTTGAGAAATGTACCCCTTCTGCCTTTCTGACGTCAATATATATATATATATATATACCGTATATATATAGCCTATATATACGGTATATAAAAATCATGACATAAAGGTGATGAACAAATACTAGATCATGCAATCTGAACAGATGAAATAAGTGCAAGGAAATAAAATATATAAAACATATTACGTATAAAATAAATAACGAAAGAATGAAGACTGGACCCTGCCATTCAATAAAAGTCGATTCACAATTATCCCAACCATAAAGACTGAGCACTCAAGACTTGAGACTAGGGGTGTGCTCGTATTCAAAATTATCAAACAGTTTACCGAATAACTTTTCGACAATTAAATACCATCTCATCTACGGTGGAAACTCTATGGTATGATTATCACGCGACCAGACAACAAAAACTCACTGAAGAAAATCATTTACTTGAGGGAGTATGTGGATATAATAAAACAATTGAACATATTAAGGTAGGAAAACTACTAAACAGAAACTTACAAGACGCATTACTGTAATCAGTTTCCCAATGGCTTTTTTCAGATATTCGCAATATAGGCCCTACACTACTTTAGGAGTCTTTAAACAAAACTTGAAATATTAAATATTGTGCTCTGTAGGCCTATGTTTATTTTACGACCAAACTTTTCACCGTAATAATTTCAATTATGAAAATGGTAAATACTGAATACCGTAGTTTGTTTGCATATAAATTCATTACATGTAAATTGTAAACCAATAATGAATTCTTGAATATCATTAATGAATACAATCATACCAGTATTTCTTTATATTTCTTTCAATACTGCATTGAATTTTATCTAATTGTGTGCTACTATCAACGGTTAACTTGATATACGTGGGCATAACATGGGATACCATACTCAATATTAGAGTTGATGCTACTCTGTATTCTAGTCAGCTATTCAATATTCGTATTTGTATTTGAATTGCAAAACAACTATTCTCAGACCGAAGATGTTTACAACTGCGGAATATCTAATATCATTAGCCAATCAGAAACTTAGTTCCCCGAGTCTTAGATCTTCAATACCAACAACCAAAGACAATTATCCATCGACCTCAATGCATAAGTACAAACATTTAAATAAATCAACGAAATAAAACAGCAATATGCCAAGTATTAACATCTATACCTGTGTAGTACATTAATATCAAATATAAATAGGCCTACCGATAAAATATTGTATGAATTATTATTTGTTTATAACGTAATACCACTTTGAACAAAAAAATAGCAGTAGCAATTTCTTACAAAATTCATAGAGAATCTGTGACTACATCAGGTTGTCTTTTAGGTTTAGATATTTTAAGCTTTAGGTTAGTCATTGAATCGGTTCAATCTACTGTAAGAAAGAAATGAAAAGAATTATATTACCCATGATGCTAACTCTAATCACACATAAGATTTGCGAGGAACAAGCAACTACTAACCAGTAACTGCTAACTAGTGAACACATGGTGACCAAACTTGGTGAGATTCTATGACAACATGTCCAAGCTTTGTATATTTCCTTTGTTGTCACACAAAATCCTAGCCCTGCTCTTGAGGTAGGCTACGTAAAATGTCAAGTTTTTGTAGTCCAAGAGACGGTGACTTTGTTATTATCTTGTGTTGCCACGGTACTTGAGTTGTCTAGTAAACAATAACCAATCAAAATCCTTTGGAGCTCAGAAGTCCTAGGATTTTTTTCAAGGAGGACCTACCATTAGCGTGACATTTTCAATGTAAACGGAACACTCAAATGTCGTAGTTGCTTTCAATCTGAACATATTGCAGTAAAACTGCTTCACGCATCATGCCATTCAGAGAAGTAGGCCTATCATCTGAAATACTGTCAATCCTTCAAGAGGCTACATACAACTGATCTTTCAACCTATGTTATTAGAAAATTTGATTCATAAGCATTTCCGACAATTATTCTCTGAAGAAATAAACATTATTATTATTATTCCCTACTATTATTATTATCATCATTAATGAATATTCAAATTTACAAGGTACAAATATTCAGGAGTACAAAATTAAGAGATATGATAGTTGGGTAACTGATCACTTACGACAGTAACAATGTACAGAATTGAAGCGACAGGGCTTTTAAAAACAGTCAATACGGCTGCTCGCATTTCTCGCTTATGAGTGACACGCAATAGGAAACACTACACATTGAATGTAACTCTTTTCTCAAATATTAATGAAGTACAAACCTAACCCAGAAAACCTATCTTGACCTAACTGACCTAACATTTTAACATGCCGAAAATGTAATTTCATAAAAAGTAAAATGTTTGACAACGTGAAATTCGACATTGCGTGTTTGGCAAACGCTCTTCGTTCAGCCACCAAACGCAGGTGTTTATTGTTGCAAATGCATGACACAAGTCGTTATTGAAAAAAATCCTGATTGAGAAAATTGAAAAAAAGTTAGGGCATCGTTCAGGCGGGGCATCACGAGGGCGATCTTACCACCCCTTTTATGTAAGGTAGTACTTGAGAGATAGATCAACATGTCAGTGCAAGCAAAATACTGCTGTATTATTAGTACTATGTAGTCATATTACAATAGGCCTATTAAGATTCACTCATTTTAGTTCACTAGTTCACTAATTTTAGTTCATTAAGGTTCACTCATTATTCCGGTATATTTATTACATTTTTATCATCACTAGGACTATTGTTATTATTATTTTTACTATCATTATATTATCATTAATAATATTGATGGATAATGTATATTGCATAATGAAACAACCAAGCTGTAAGAATCCCCTGAAAAATGATAATATATTGCTATACTTTCATCCATTGAAGGTCATCTACCAATATGAAAAACACAAATTATATTGAAGATATATTTTTATAGCTGTGGTATTTATACAGTATTATGATTCTTATTGCAAGATTTATGATAAGGAATGCAACTGCATCTTCCAACGGCATTAAATCCTTCAAGTTGCAGCGAGAATATGTAAGTATGAAAGTTTTTTCTTCATCATTTAGTTGATAGACGACCGTCGTCTTTCATGGGTACAAATATAACTAATTGAACAATAAATTCAGTCATTTCAATACACAGATGTGAAAGATCAGTATCTAATTCATCTGCCTAAACTCAAGATAAGGTATCCTGTGGAATAAAAATGTTTATCGAAATCAAGCAGAAATATTATTAAAAATAAAAATAGAATTATTACTAGTTTTACTACCACAGGCTTACTGATAATGTTATCTAGTAAACAACGCGAATACAATGTTGCCACTTCACCTGGGAAAAAGAGTATTTGAATTAAGAGGGGAGTCGATTCAGCGATATACTAGTTTTTGGTGATAACTTTTGAACGGTATAAGATATCAAAATTCTAATGAGCAACACACACAGATAATTATAATAACTTAAAAATGATATGAAATGAATTATAAGTATGTAAGTCATGTTGCATAACTGTCAAGCGTATACAGCTGAAAAAATATTTTTAGCTGTGTACGCTTGACAGTTATGCAACATGGCTCAAATAGTTATAACTTACGGTATGTCATCTTGGAACTATTATAATTATAAGTGTAATTATAATTGACCAGAAAAATAAAACCATCCATCCAGGAAAATTTAATACTGATTATATGGGAGTGGGGCTGGAAAAAATGAATGATACAAGCAGGAAAACGATAGATCCAGGAATGATGCAAAGAGGTTCCACTGTACAATCATCTCATGTATAAACTTGAACTAGGCCTGTGCAATTTTTGTGTCATTTTGCCAATTTTTAGAAAATATATTGAAATTTTTCAAATTTACTATTAGAATAACTTAGCAGTAAGTAAGTTGCTTCATCTTCTCAAAATATTTTGAGACACTTGGTGTAAATGTGAGGATCACCAAGATATGTGAGATAATAAATCCCACGTTATTTATCTGAGCAGAGCACCTTTTAAGAAAAAGGTTCAGAAGCACAAAAATTCTATATGAGTACAGAAAAAAGCGAAAAGTGAATAGAATGTACCTAGTATGAAACACGTGGCATGGCTAGTACCAACACTACGACATTCCTCAACGTTATTAGAAAGCTCTACTTTTCACGACTCTACTACTACACAAGAGGTACTGAAACTACTAACAAGCACCGATACGCTAGCAATATGATTCAATCAGTTGATTTTTATGAAAATAAGTAGCCTACGACCAAAGTTTCAATATCACTAGAATTAAGGTTCATTTAAAAGTATTTTAAAGTACCATTTTATGATTTTATACCTACGTGCTTTCAGTTGACCAAAACAATTGAGCATTGAAAATCTTAATTACATTTAAAAGACCTACACAAATCGTCAACACACCATACGTCTATCATTTAGATTGATAATTAATTAATGGACCAGAAAAAAATGTGTTGAAACACCACTGAGAAATGTAGGCACGTCGCACATTGTGAGATTGATAAAAACTATCTTTAGCTGTATCTAGCATGACATTAATAAACAATCACTGGTATCAAGATATGCCTAGAGAGCCTATTTGGAAAAATACTGTCATTAGTTTTGCTATCAATAGGCCTACAGGTGTTACATTACCACAGTACAAAAAGCTTCAGTGACTAAAGTCACTTGGAAATGTGCTAGCTACAAGCAGAGATGGGCAGTATCTTGAATGCATACAGATAGTACCTATTTTGTACCTGAAATACATTTTTTCTATTGTAGGCCTATCTTGGATCATTTTTTTATTTTATTTTCACTAAATAATGTATTTACCTGATATATTTAGATAATTCTTGTGGAAAGGTACTTTTGTGGCTCTTCTATAGTCCCATCTGTATTTCTTTCAAAAATACAAAGATTTTTTCAACAAACGTCACGACAAATGTAGTGAAAGATATCATTTTTACACGAGAGGTGGAAATCCAATGAATGATGGAAAAACTAACATTGACGATGATTATTGTGATGGCAAACAAAAATAAACTGTGATGGAAACGTAGCGTGATAAATGTACAAGTAGGCTAGTCACGGTTGAACCGCAAGCTTAGCTCAAGACGTACCGAGCTCCCAGAGAGTAAAACGTTACAGCCAGGAGGATTAATCATATAACTTTGATATCACACTACATACATTCATCTACCACATCTTTCTATAGGCCTACCATCAAAAATGCTAATGATTCTAATTTTATAATAACAAAGGTGAAAGAATCAGTTGCACCCATGAAACAGTGAGATCCAATATTTTTACCATAGATTTGTACATCACCACAAACAATTCCAGACAAATAGCATGTAACCTATTGTGAATATTGATTTATTCAGGATATATTTCTCTGAATGGAAAATTTTCACTGCAATATGATCAAACGGAAAGCCACTACGATCGTTCATACGTTACGTTGACCCTGAAAATGTTACGCCACGGGCAGGTTTGCCTCAACTGCTACTATTTCTATCTGTACTGCCGAGCTCACCTTTAGAAATGTCCCACAGTTTGACTTTCCGGTCAGCTCCGCCCGTCGCCACGATACGATCGGTTGGACTCCACTTCACTGCGTTCACTTCACCGTCGTGTGCGTCCTAGAACAATACATACTTGACCTCTGATGTTCCAGAACAATTATTGAATAACACTAAATGTATTGTGATGAATAATGTTGACTATTGAATATATATTCTTTGCAAGTTTAATTTCACTGATCATAAATTGTAAGAAATGAACTGGCAGGAACCTATCAAGTATTATCATTATTATTATAACACTTGCAGTTGCGCATAGATGCACGGTGGCAAGTTCCCTATTCTAGGTCACAACTGTTTCACCGCCTCCCTAACCTTCTTATGCCTTCTTTCTTCCTTATTTTCCTAACCTTCTTCTTAATAATAACAATAGGCCTAATAATAATAATTGATTGATATACGAAGTCTGCACTGAAAGAAGTGGTGGACACCCCTGGTTCGATTCAATTGATCACCTGGGTTTAAGATATAAGTATATATATATATATATATAAATAATTATTGATAGCGATTTGATTCTGCAAGTAACAAATTTTATGCCGATTGGGCAACAACAAACCATTGGGACTTATTATCAACAACACTCTTAACACCAGTTACGTAGCTTGAAGTTCAAACTGATCTTGTTTCAACATTTCGATCGGGCATTGATCGAGCTAGCCATCTCCGATAAGAACGTACAGCCATTCGAATTTGTGATATCGGTATTGACAAGTAATTTCAGAACCGTACGGGTAACCAACAATGAAAGCATTTAAATCGTACACGAGCGCAGTCCTCGAGTTGAAAACTACAAACAGTTTGACTGAAGCTGATAGTCTAAGCAAGTATGCCCACACAATATCAATTTAATTTGATTGCACACCAATAGATGGGCAGCAAGAATCTACAAATATGAGAGAGTGAAAAAATCTAATACCGTATATCCATGTGAGAAATCTAAGAAATGAATTTTTTGGTTCAAATCTCAGCTAGGACCTGTTAGCCAACATATTAATCAACATAGAGCGGACAGGCGTTTGAAACAAACTCAATCGTTTCCGTAGTCAATCACACGCCGAGTTCAGTATACGAGCATCTGTATTTCATCAACATACTGAACTGGCGTGAACCTAGCTCATTTCTCTAGTTACAGAATGAGAAAGAAATTCATTTTATATTTTGAAACCTATGGTCTATGGTCATACTCATAAGTGATCACGGCGTTTACCCGTAAATTATCCAATATCCTCTATTATTTTCATTAGCCTTTTTTCTATTAAACTTGAATGTTCTATCGACAATAAGTAAAGACGTAGGAATTCACCATGATCATGATCTTGACCATGATCTGACAATCTTGATATTTACCAAGGATATAAGTATATTTTTTATTCCCTTCATGTTTCATGGTACCGGTATTTCGATTAATTCACCGCTACATTCTATATTTCACTATTTTTCACTTAAAATATCCTTTTCAGAGCATTTAGCTACATTTAGCTATTTTGTTAAAATTAGTAGGATTGTGAACATTGATCTGTATTGTGAGGAAAATTGTATTTGAAAAGTTTGTTTGAATATAAAATTGACTAGAGATACGTTGAGGTCACGTTGAAAAGAATTGTTATCTCTTTCCTTGAATAACTATCAACATGGTGGTATTTGGAAAGCTTCCTGCCTCAGACTACAAAATTCAAAATAATGTGGAATTTCCGTCGAATTTGTTGATCCAGAGTTTGCAGCACCTGTTCTTTCAATAGTTTGTTATAGTGTAAAATGCTACATTTCACATGAAAATAGACTGGTGTCCAAAACAGTACATGTGGATGCTATATTCTACAACTTCAGCAATAAGTGACAAAGTAGCTTGGTTTTATTGATGACAGCTCTATAAACTTCACAGAAAAACTACGTACGAATTTACACGCTACGTTTCCAGGCAGTGATGTCACAAAAAAGGGGCCAGCGCCTTCTCTTATTTTGTCGGGTGAAACGGCACGAGTATCTTTCGCAGCCTCTTCCAGTTCCTTCTGTACTTTGGCGTGCTTTTTTCTGGAACACATAATAGATTTCAAATTAACGCATTGTGAATGCACTTCACTTCGATCAATACCATAGACATGTAGAGTGATAAGAGGAAAATTATGGTACTGTAATTGTGTGTATCTGCCATCTGGTACAATTTAGTCTATTTGATACTCGTACAGTGAGTTTGATTTCAGCCCCCAAGTGAAGTGTTACTGTGATCGTAAAAGTATGTAAGAAACCTACATAACCCCCCCCCCTCCCCCCACACACACACAAATTTAGTCTGATTTGGATTGAATAATTGTAATGTAATGTACTAATGTAATTGGGCTCTGTTTAGACAATATAATAAATAATAAAATTATCAATGTTTACTATAAAATTACTAAATGAATTATAAATGAATATATTCCACCCTATGCCTCAATTGGGGAAGAGCGATTTTGTGTCAAGTTTTGATTTTAATAAAAAGATTGTAGTACTTGAGAGTCCACAGGAGTCGATTTAGCAAAATATCGGTTTCTTGGTGACAACTTTTGAACGATGACATATCACAATTCTAATACGCGAGAAACACAGATAATTATAATAGCTTCAAGACAATATAAGTCATAACTATTCAAGTCATGTCGCATAACTGTCAAGCGTCAACAGCTGAAAAATGTGCTGTTTTTAGCTGTCGACACTTCACAGTTATGCAAGGTGACTTAAATAGTCATAACTTACATCATCTTGAAGCTACTAATTGTCTGTGTTTCTCGCGTATTAGAAATCTCATACCATTCAGAAGTTATCACCAAAAAACTGATATTTTGATAAATTGACTCCTGTGGACTCTTAATGATAAGTCCAACATGGTTGATACAGTATGTGGCAATAAAAGCTATTGAAAGACAGTGGTAGTAGTCATGATACATGAGTATGACCCAATAAGAAAATAGAAGATTATATAAACCTGCTTTCTAATGTATGCTGTAAGCATATTTCATATTACGCTACCGTACTTAATTAATATTATCAGAAGGCATGTCTTGATTGTGATTTACTCTGCGAGTGCAATCAACTTTACCTTGAGTTGTTTACACTCTTCTTGACATGAACGAGATAACAAAGCAGTTAGTAATAAGAATTGTATATAGACCAAGACCTGACTTACACCTTGATTATTTATTCATACACACATAGTAAATGTGAACTAGTGCTAAATGTTAATGTCAAGAATGAAAAGGAGCACGCCTAATGAGTCGTCAATTCAATTGAACAGCATTTTAGCTCCTAGTAACATCATGGTGAAATGATGAACAAAATTGAAATTGTCACGTACAGTTGATAATTTCACTATATGCCCCCAGAAAGGGCTACAGCTAGGGTAGCCATTTGATTTTGATGTTTCCGATCGTTTTGATATTTCATCACTCGATTCAATATCAAATTGGTATATACAATATCCAATCAAGTCGATATTAATTAAATGAATAAATTAATTGATAGAACCTTGCTTTTGAAAAACAAATTGTCATGACCCCAGATATAGTCGACGTAGATATAGAGACAAAGAGGAAAGAGCTCGATTGTGCCCCCAGCGTTTACGTTCACCAATTATATAATGGTCAAGACTTATTACTGCAATGTCATATTTTCTTCAATTCGATTCAATATTGATGGAGAATTGAACATTTTTGTATTCAAGTTTTTGTATCGTTAACAACTTTTGAATTAAATGGTAACCCTACAAAAAAAACATCAGTCAATGAACGAGCAGCATCTATAATTTCACAGAAATAAATGTGTAGTTCTGCAAATGATAAATAAAAGCCTGCGTACATATCATAGGCCTATGCCACATTTTCAAATTTTACCTATGATTTTCAATATACTAGATATTGTAAAAGACGTAACATGAAACTGTACATAGCATTTTGACAAATAGCACTTTGACCATTACATTGCCATACAGGCGCACCGTTTAAAAAAAGGGACCAACTAATTACATATAATTATTAATTTAATCTGTAGGCCTACTCCTGTAATGTCTCAAGAGTCAAGACGAAACATTTTTTAACCCAATAAAATAAAGGATCAGCTGTCGTCATAGTGTATCGTAGGCGCAGTATTATATTCAACATTCACAGTACAATCAACAAAATTTAATTGAAACAGATTTTTCAAATAAATAATGTTAATGCCAGGCCTACTGTAGGCCTACACTTGATTACCGTTCACAACTTTGGCTCTATAAAAAGATGACATTCATAACAGGGTAACAGAAAAACGAATGAAATGATTTTGTATTTAATTTATAAATAAAAGGGGCCAATACGCAGCATTTGATTTGTATTTCGAATATGGGCTGTAAAAAAATATGGTGAAACCAACATGTACACATTTGTCACATAAAATACCTAAACCAAATAAGTCAGGTACAGTAAATAGACATATTGACTAGTGATGTAAATTTTCATGAAATTTTTTTTCGTTGAAAATTTTCATGAAAATTTTCATGAAAATTTTCAAAAGCTTGAAAATTTTCAAAAAAAAAATCAAATTGATTTTTTTTTTTTAGTTCATTGTTACAGAAGAAGTTGGCGTTTGAATTCACTCTTTTCAATGATTTTCTGAAGCACCACATGCATTTGCGTTTTGCATTTGGATACAAAATTATAAAATTATAACATGTGACAACAAGTGAGGTTATGTAGGTACAGCTCTATACAGACAAAGTCAAAGAATCAAAGAACAAAGAACTTAGTACCAGGAAACATCAAACAGGAAATGAGTATGAAACCAAAAAAGCCTCATTTGAAAAGTGAAAGAGAAAACATGAAAAAAATATTCATTGAAAATTTTCATTGAAAATTTCAATAAATTTGCATTGAAAATTTTCAATGAATTGAAAATTTTCTGAAAATTTTCAATTGAAAATTTTCAACGTTCCATCACTAATATTGACATAATGGCTTAGAAGCTCATAAATCCAGCATCACACTGGTATGTAATCCACGTTTGCAGACTTCGCCCATATCCCAGGCTCAGTTTGTGACGTACTTCCTATCACACAGAATAGTTGCAGCCAAACCTTCTACGGCCACAGCTTGGCTGATAGCAAAGAAACTTAGACCAGAACGATCCATGTTGAGCTGGCTGTCATAATCTTTATCGGAAGGCTGACCTCTAATCAGCTGGTACCGTCATGTGGTAGCATAGCACATTTCCAATTCTTCGACAGACTCGTGGGCTGGCCTAAAATCTTTTTTGTCTCGACGTCGCAAAGCTTGGGCTACAACCGAAGTTTGGAGACTCAGGTTGCATACCAGTGTGAAACCTGCCTAGTGCATATCCCTAATAACACGAACATTCCCGAGGCGCCCTTTAGGCACGCAGAATGCCTAATGTGAGTGACTCAGTACCTCCTCAGGAGTTCTAGTGTTAATAGGATATGATGCCTAGCATCATTCACGGTAGCTTGAGAAAGATATTATGAATTCCTTCTTCATTTTCAACTCTGATACTTTGTTCTTACAATGTGTAGAAAATAAAAGAATATTATAGAGTTGTTAATGATTGTTAATGGGTTATTCAAAGCTCCACTGCTACACCACCAACCAGTATGTGTGTATTTGCCTACTTACCCAAATAACGCTAGAGTGTGGCTGAGGAATGCCGATGGATTTAGGACACCAGCACTGGAATAAAATTGGAGGCTTGGTGGTGTCTACTAACGTGTGCAAGTGAACAAATATTAAACTACTGTTTTAATTTCAAACCATTTAACATTCCATCCTCATGCTCATTAATGACTGAGTTAGAAAGAACTTCAAACGAAACCCACATGTGATTAAAATATTATAAATGAATACTCTCTTACCGGACAAAATTATCGTTTTCTTCGTTCATTTTGTCAGCATCCTTTAATTTGTATTTTATAAGACGTTCGACTAGTGTTGCATTTTCAACCTGAAAAGAGAAA
Organism: Brachyptera risi; assembly: GCA_964007535.1. Classification (NCBI taxonomy): domain Eukaryota; kingdom Metazoa; phylum Arthropoda; class Insecta; order Plecoptera; family Taeniopterygidae; genus Brachyptera; species Brachyptera risi. Next base: position 12,919,904 of record OZ023332.1, on the reverse strand, counting down.
TACGGTAAGTCTATAAAGTTGAAACTAATATCAACTCGAATGGTATGAATATTTTGCAGGTTTCAACAAATTGTAGGCCGGACGTTTTACTTTTAGCGACAATGTTAAATTTCAGTGCCTACAATACATTAGAATTTACTCGTGTGTACCGGTGGACTTCGAAATAAGTACATGGTGGACGTTAATTTCGAAGACTAATAGACTTTTTAATTGACAAGCCTTTGAGGATAGTCTCGGCCATTGAGTTTGTAGTTATTATAAAGTCAATGTCTCGGCCTACATGAAACGACAGGTATTGCAATACGAATATAGGTGAATTCTTCTTCATTTGGACATTAAATTTGTAGTGTATTCAGACCACCACTCCAGAATGGAATGCATTAAATTGACTGAATCACGAATGGTCGAAATCAGTGGACGGTTTCAAGAAATTGTTGGAAGAAGCTCAAGTAGATATTTGACAAGATTGATTAGCAAGGATGAATAGGTTTGATAAACCTATATTAGGTTGTAAAAAATACAGGCCTAGGTTACAAAAAATAGGTTATAGATTGTAAAAAATGAAAGAAAGAATGCTTGAATAAATAATTTACATATAGGCCTACATACATAATTTAGTCATTGCGTTGGTGAAAGAATTAATTTGTGCCTCTCCTTCTTTTGTGAAATCAGAAGTTTACCTGGTAGGTGCCTATTTGATGAGCATACGCAACAATTCCGTTCCACACACTGGACAGCACCTAGTTTGTTAGGGCCTATAACGTATTCGGTTAACACTTTAACAACGGTAGACTATCAAATGTTTTTTTCAATCTAGGGTTACAGTTCAGTGTCTTACCTGTAATCTTTTTAATTTCTCCTCAAGAGAAGAAAATGTTAGTTGAAGTGCTTGGTGTTCATCTCGCAACAACTGGTTTAAGGCCTCCAATTCTTTTATACTAGTTTGATATCTCTGAATTTCCATGCGCAGCATAGAGTTCGTTGACACACTTTCAGTTTTGTTTACTTCCATCAGTGATAGCTGTCTTTCAAGGTCTTGGACTTTGTGGTTCAAGTCAATGAGCTGTTGCGAATTTTCTCCTTTCCGACGATGGAGTTCGGTAAGCTCCTCTTGTTGGTGCAATAATTTCTGTTCCAATGCTTGAATCTTTTCGTTTGATTTGCCATCAACAGTGCCGGAGGTTGACGTTCGGTGCTGGTTGTCCGTATTTTGCTGCCGCAGTTTTTCATTTTGAATAGAAAGTTGTAAGTTTTCACCTCGTAAAGCATTTGAGCTATCAAATAATCGGTTATCTGTGAAAAATCAAAACGTAAATATATAACTCACACAGTTATTGATGAGAAGTGTAGGCTTAGGTTAGGCATTTGTAAAACAAGTAGGCAAATATGCCGGAAAATATATGCAAAAATTTTAAATGTGTTTTTTAAAAGGTATTATTGATGTATTATTGTATTATTTGAATAATGATTTGCTGCAACACGAACTCAAAAGTATCAAAAGTAATTTGACTTGAAGTATTTGATTCTAAAAAGGGTTATTTGCACAAGTAGACTGTGAGACGAACTAGGGGCTCACGCTACAGTTTCAAGTTGTGCCCGTTAAGTGGACACCACCCAGAACGGTGACTAGGCCTACAACAGAAGTAGGCCGAATCTTATACAATCTGGAAACAAATTAATCATCGTTGGCAAAATACAGTAGGGACTAGTACCGGTAGGCCTACTTTGTGTCAGTTAGAAAAATAATGTTCACCGAGTAGATTAATTACGGGGTGAGGTATTGAGAAGATAGGAAGTAGATGATGGTCAACAATTAATGACTGAAAAAACAATTAATCATGTAATCAATTGTCTTACAGGTACACAGACAGACATAGGACTTGATAGATAACAACACAACTATAAAGTATGTGGGACTATTACAACTAGACGAAAGTGTGAGGAGATAAAATTATGAAATAACAGAGCCAGGCCTAGTTAAGTGAAGCATTCGACCACATATAGACATAGTGAGCCTTAGGCCTGGGGCTAGCTAGACCTTCAAACAACACTGTTCCAAGGCAAGGCTTTCAAGTCCATGCAGTTAACTCATCACTGTCATCATCAGTGATCTAGACATGAATTGTGTGGTCAAAATACTAGTAATAAATGGGTCTTTCGAAATGATACTTACGAAATGTTATTAGGTCCTGAAAACAATTGCACTGTAACTTGTTCCTATTCTGAAGCTGAGATATCACACTTTTTCTCCAGTTTAAATTATCCTGACCGATGGAGGCTGCCATATTTGTTTTCCTTCTATCGATGTGATTCGCTGCCACTGCCAACTGTGTTTTTAACTATCATCAACTATGTTTTGTATCTACTAGGCAGTGGCAATGGTCGCTAGAAAAGTAGTAATGCAGGTCGGGCCATAATTTGTCCGACCGAGCTGAACACAGCGGTTTTTCTAAATGTATGAAAATCATTGAGTTTTAAATGCTATATTTATATAAACGACTGAGAGGGAGTCTCAATAATGATCTTCGGGTTCTCACTGTAACATTTCACACTTCAAAATTCAAGCAATCTCGTTCTGCTGGTAGCATACACATTTATAGTCCACTAAAAGGAGAGAACCTCAACTTATTATTTCTGAGCACCTTCTTGATCAAGTTAATTAATAAACTAGGCAAACGCGTTATATTGTGTCGCCTCGTTGATGGATGAGCTACTTATATCAACTTTAATCTTTGGATTGGTTATTATATATATATACACCTTGAGATCCAAACCATTATGTCACTGCCATCTTATTTCTCTTTATTAATTTTTTATGATTATAAAGTAGGCTTTGTTTTAATCGTTCACGGTCAAGTGGTGACACTAATGTTGCTTGAATTTAATTGGTATTTGAATGATTTATAAAAATTACATTATATATTTTTGTACATCGAAACGGTTTATCCGATTTGAGTGAAAGTTCGGAATAATGTGTATCATTATTATATTGAAATTCCCTGAGAATTTGAATTTTCTCGGATGAAATATTTTCACGATTTTTTTCTTCTGGGATCTTAACTTTATGTTCTTAACTTATAAGTCAAGTTCTTATGGGATTTTTGAAAACTTTGAAAAAGTTTTCTCAAAAGTGATTCCACCGATTGTGCCTCAAAACTATACAGTATCGAATTAGACAAGGACATTTGTGTATGCCAAGTTTCAACTGATTTTGGATTTTCGTTTGACCTGTGGAGCGCGAAGTCTTCGCTTCGCTCATCCAACTGATTAGCTAAACTAGGAAACACACCATATGCCGTTTTCATTCATAATTAAACAGTAAAAGTGGTGTTGTGACACCAATCACTAAATATCTCAGAAAGTTACGATCTAATTAATTTCTCAACAACTATTCTAGATTGGATATAAGATATTGGTAACATGATGGTTAATTATTGTATCTTTTAAGAAATCTTCAATATCTTGACAAAAGAATGAAGTTGCTGATTGGCTTCAATAGTTTGGTTACTATTGTTAATTTGATACACGAACCAAAATAGAGAGTTATTTATTTTTTATTTTTTTATTTGAAATTATACAATTGTGTAACTCGTACACGGTGGCACAGTAAAATAACCACATCTGTTTACCACATGAACTTGATTAATTATTATCCCCTCTTTCTCACTTTCACATTCCACAACCCTTCTCTTGAATGTACCCAAACTCGCTTCTTTTACTATGTCCTCCTCCAAATCATTTCATTCAATTCCTGTCCTTATCAAAAACGAAATCCTGCCGACATCTCTTCTACATCTTTCAATTACTACCCTCTCCCAATGAGCACCTCTTATAGAACGCTCTAAACTTTGTCTCATAACTCTTTCCCCAGGCTCCTCCCAACCACCCTCTGCTTGGTACGTTCTATAAAAATTACACAGTCTGTCTACCTTTCTTCTTGCCTCGAGTGACAACCAATTCAACTCCCTCACCATTTCTGATGGCCGCTCTAATTCATTGTCCATTTCACCCCTTATATTTTGGACTCTCCTAAACCTCCTAACTCTACCCGTCACTCTTCTGGCAGCCAATCTCTGCACTCGTTCGACCTCTCGTATCACTCCCACTCTGTATGGATCCCAAACTGAAGAAGCATATTCTACTATTGGACGAACAAGAGAAACATATGCCTTTTCTCGAACCATGCATCCCGCTCCGCGCAACTGTCGCATGACAAAGTTGAAGGCTGCTATGGCCCTTCCTGACACCATTTGCACATGTTCTTCCCAACCCAGCTTACTTTGAAATAACACTCCCAAGTACTTATACTGATCACAAACATCAACTGAATAACCTCTCAAACGATACTCAGGAATAGCCTCTGCTTTACGTCCTCCAAAAGTGACAACTCTGCACTTGCCAACATTCAATTTCATTCTATTCCTCTCAACCTACTCGCTCACTTTATATAAATCCCTCTGTAGTTCATCTTCATCAAACCTTCTTCGCACCTCCTTATAAATCACGCAATCGTCCGCAAATAATCTCACTTTAGATTGAACCCCTACAACTATATCATCAATGAATATATATTGAATAATAAGGGTCCTAGTACTGTTCCTTGAGGTACACCTGAGGTCACATCTATCTCAGCAGAAAACTCACTACCTACCCTCACTCTTTGAACTCTCTCCTTTAAAAAGTCTCCAATCCAACTGATCAAATCCACTCCACCTCTGACAGCTCCTACACTTCTCCTAAGCTTTTCCAATGATATTCCATGATGGACCATATCGAAGGCTTTGGAGGAATCTAGAAATACTGCATCTACTCGCACCCCTTTATCTACATCCCTTGATAAGTCATCGGCAAACCCCAATAATTGTGTCTCGCACGAGAATTCTTTTCTAAATCCATGTTGGGATCTCGATAAATCATTTCCCATATGCATATGCATATTCACCCATGCATCCACTATACTTTCCAATACCTTGCTAACTGACGACGTGAGACTAACTGGTCGATAGTTTTCTACGTCACTTCTTTGTCCCCGCCTTGAAAATCGGTACCACAAGTGCTTCCTTCCAAGCCTTTGGAACCGTGTGCATCCTCAAAGACTTTTCGAAAATGGTGTGTAGGAATGAAATTATTCCTTCTCCCCCTAATTTTAATAATTCATTGGTTAATCCATCCTGTCCCGGAGCTTTTCCGGATTTGGTTTTTCCAAGTTCTTTGAGTATTTCATACTCCGACACTTCTAACACTGTCCCAAACACAGTTCAAACGAATAAGAAATATAAGCATCAAGGCTGTAAGGTAAGAGCTTATACATTACAAGTTTACAACATTATCAAGAAATTAAAATTAGTCACTGATTGCTCAAGTCTCACCTTCACAAAACTGGAGTAATAGAATCTCCCTATTATCACATTTAAACAGCACGAGGAGAAAGATTCAGGCCTAAATATACTCATAATCTTAGTGCACTCGCACTTTATCAGAGATACATTTCTAACGATTCAATCAAAATATAAAGTACCTCAACCCATGAGCATTCTTAACATTCTTAAAAGACGAAAAAGTTGACCCAAAAATATTTTCAGATTTTCATATAAGTTTCCACAAACGAAATCAGATTGATCTCCGAAGTGATGAGATATATAATATGAACATGATGATGCGTACGTTCATACAAAAGTAAATTATAATTATCTCTTTGACAAAATTTATTCAGCTTTCTAGACAATTATCTACACTTCACCCCTTGAAGAAGCATCATGATCAACGTTGATTAGTGCAGTCATGTCTATACTCTATAGGAGCTGCAGAGGGAATGCAGAGGGAATGCATATGGAATGCATAGGGAATGCATAGGGAATGCAAAGGGAATGCATAGGGAATGCATAGGGAATGCAGAGGGAATGCAGAGGGAATGCAAAGGGAATGCATAGGGAATGCATAGGGAATGCATACGGAATGCAGAGAAACATTACTTTTCTTGAAAGGCATTCAATTATTTCACCATGGTATTTCTTTTCTTATATATCATTACCGATTTAAAAAATTGGAATTCACAATAATCTCCACCCATAGAAACTATTTTGAAAAATAATATTCATTTAGCTATTCTTTACATGATATAGGCCTACATACATACACGATACAATACATTACATTACACATTACTTCACATTATATGCACATGGGCCTACATTTGAAAACAAAATAAACTCACATTAAGTTGATGAAAAACAGCAATTGTAACATATTTTCAGTTCCTTTATTATCAGAAAACTCTTTATTTTCAATTTTTTCCATTTCGCGATGAACATAGAACTATATTTCTTTTTCAAATCTGAATACACTTAAATGAATTCAGTTTGTAACTCGCGTGTATTGTAAAAAATATAAGGTAGCTGATTTATTGAGTTTCAAGAGAAGAAAACACTTCCACCACATAATTTTAGTATTTTCTGCTCTCGCTAGCTCGCAGATTCCAAATGTCATTATCCAGAAACTTGTCAGTCGATCAATAACTTATAAAAAAGTGAATATTTTGGCAGAATAAAGATACAATTCTTTGCATGGAACCCCAATGCAGTATAGGCGGAGGCCAAATTGATAAGAAAAAGAACGGAGAGAAAGCACTAAACAAATCTATGTACTCATTTTCTAAATGTAAATCTATGTAACGTGTATGCATTTTCTGTTTGTTTTCTCCTCAGGAACTTTTCTCAACAAAGTATAAGGTAAGTGCATGAACTAGAGCAAAAAATTTCGAATTGGGATTGCCATGCGGACCCGCATTCTATAGTCTCTTTTTCATAATTTGCACACGAATGAATAAATATTCATATTTAAAACAGACTGAGTATAAAAGTGCCCCACCAGTAGCTGTGACCAGTCCACCCCTGGATGGTACCAGTTGCTCCCAACACCAACCCTTGCACTTTTATTGTTGTCACTCTGTTTTGGAATTATTCGCATTGGCTCATAAATCTTACTTTTTTCATCATCCACCTTCACCTGATCTGCACTTCTCACGACGTATATCCTATCAAATAGAACTTTGCCATAGGAGACATAGTTCCAAGTGGAAGATATCAACATTAGTGTGTTTGGTTACTCTTAAGTCAATGAAGGTAAAGTTAGGATAGACCCTATATCTCAAGACGGATTCTATTTCTACTTACTAGTCAAAAGCTATATATATATATATATATATACGCGTTGTTAGACGAGCGGAAAGTAATAGTATGTCGATTTCTTTGCCAAACTTTTGCCTAAATTCGCCAATTGGGTGACATTTGAGTTATGGGTAATGACTGCTTCGAGTGGTACTAATTAGACGAGCTTTAGCGAGGATTCAATTTGACATACTGAAAAAAATTGGTGTTCGTTTTTTTTTTGTTCATGTTTTTTTTCGGTTCTCCACAGGTCAAACGGCTACAGCTATCATCTTCAAACTTTTTTTCATCATGGTTCCTCATCCAACTTGGATCTGTATAGTTTTGTGGCATTATCGGGTGGTATTTTTATGAATTTCAGAAATTTCAAAAAAACCCATTAAAATAACACGGCGGGAAAAAAAAAGAAAAATATTTTCATTTTCAGAAAGAATGCAATTTTGTGGGAAGTTGAATTACATATTGATACACATTTCTGGGGATTCTCAGCTTGATCGGGTCAACCATTTTGCAGAAAAAACATGAAATGTGCTAAATTGGTACCACTCGAAACCGTTTTTACCAATTTATAACTTAAATGTCACCCAATTGGCGAATTTAGGCAGAAGTTTGGCAAAGAAGTCGACATACTATTACTTTCCGCTCGTCTAACAACGCGTCTATAGCGTTTTCATAGTTTGGCACATTTCATGTTTTTTCTTCAAAATGGCTGACCCGATCGAGCTGAGAATTTCCAGAAATATGTATCAAGATGTCATTCATCTTCACACAAAATTTCATTCTTCTTTGAAAATGAAAAAAAAAAAATCCGCCGTGTTATTCTAATGAGTATTTTTGAAATTTCTAAAATTCATAAAAATAAAATTTACCACCCGATAATGCCACACAACTATACAGATCTAAGCTAGATGAGGAACCATAACCATAACCATAAAAAGTTTGAAGTTGATAGCTGTAGCCGTTTGACCTGTGAAGAACCGACAAAAAACATTGAAAAAAAACAACATAAAAACGACCACCAATTTTTTTCAGTATGTCAAATTGAATCCTCGCTGAAGCTCGTCTAATTATGTGTTCCGGACTTTTGGAAACTGAATTACTTTCATCTGCGGCGAAAAAGTATGTTCACAGACAGCGCAGTCCTGTTGTTGAAGTTGATTATATATTTCATTCAGAATGATTGAAATTATCTTGTATCCATATTGTATATTTGTATATGGTAAAATAAAAATTGAATAATTTAGAAGATGAAGTGGTAAGATCGCCCTTGTGGTGCTGGCCGGCCGTCCCAACGATCCTACTTTCATCCATTGTGGAACAGGGATTCAGTATCAAGATTCGACCATGGACAGGAAAAATAATAATTATGTATCATAGCGTTGTTGTGTGAATGCTGTTATTTTCCCATCGATACGATTATAACCTTACTCGTACTTTCTTCCTCTGAAAGCCTGTCTACCTCTTCATCAATTCAATCTCAACGCATCAACTATCATTCCTTTCATCTCGTTGTGACGTTTGATGATGAATAGTTATCATGTCTACAACTAGAGTTATAAAGTAGACAGTAGATATAACAGTAGAACTACTTCATCTACTCTGCTACAACTGTAGTCTGTAGGAAGTTGCAGTTACGTTGCAAGATGAGCGATTTATAAACATATTCATACGATATGTGATAGAAAACCTTGATTGTTGCAGCTGCAGCATTGATGTAAACATCAAAATAAAGAGGACGTTCAATCGCAAAAATTCCATAGGTAGATATACTTCACATATTCCATAGGCATACTTTGTTTTTAAGAAAAGGTGTAGCCTAACCTATGATGTAATGATTTTTTGAGCCAAGAATGTAGAAGAACTATAAGATAGGGCTTTCCAACTGGATACCTCAGAGGCCCATTCTTTATGGCAACAATTGAGGTGGGCTACTCAGTTAATTGCCTAATGATTTTTATTCATTTTTCACTTGTTTTTAATATAATATATACGCCGAATTCACACGGAACATATTCCATTAACACGGTATATGCAAAGAATATGTTTTTAATACACGCGTATTCAAGCTTTTCACAGCTGAACATTTTTTCAAAATCAAAATTCAATTACTTAAATTTCACTTCTTGTTTTGATGTCCTCATTTGGGTCTGTATAAGTGACATGGCGCAAGCGGCAAAGCTCACAAGGTTGCCAAATGGGAAGCTCTCAACTAAGGTATAGCTATGCCCTATACCTATACCTTAGTTTTTCTACCTTCTTGGCTCAAAAAGTATAACATCAAGACGTCAAAGAATGTATTCCTTGTATCACATGTTGATTTCCATAAGAGTATTTTTTGCTGGGCCGAGTCGTAAAAATTATCGACTTTAACGTGTTTTTTCAAATGAAATGTGGACTTTCAAGTACGGTAATATAGTTTTTTTAAATATTGAGACATACCAAAAGAGAATCAAAAGGTTGATACTTCATGCACATCAGAGTCGATTCAGCTAAATATCAGTTTTAATTGGTGATGACCTCCAAACAGCACCAGATACCAAAGTTCTCATAAAGACAAAATACAGATTTTAAAAATACATTCAAGTAGTGTAAGTAAAAATTTTGTTATTCAGCTGAAAAACACTATTTTAGCTTCAGCTCTATATGCCTATATAGATGTGGATAGTGGATGGTATACGCGAGATGAGTGTAACAGGTTTCATTCATGCCATTTTGAATGCATTGGAAACTGGAAACATCTTAATTTCGTTTTTATTAGAATTCTATGTACCATTATCTTATACTATTTTACATCTCAATCATCTTATTTTATACCATGCAGATATCCAAGCAGATGTCTTATATACCAAAGCTTCCCAACTGGCAGGCCGCTTCAAACGGCCCGCAGTAAGATCTTAGGAACCGACTTGAAATCACTGAAATTATCATAACATACTGTGTATAGTCAGATTGAGAATCTTTGGCAAGGGAAGAACTGTTGTCACAAGTCAAATAGTAGAGGCGGCGTTTGAATTGGCATTATATCTAATACTATCAAGTTACGTGATTGATAGTCGTAGACATTCGTGTTCTTTCTTGCTGTTAGGCTTGTGACAACAAGCGCATCCATTAGGCAACCTTGTGAGCTTACCTGCTTGCACCATGAATATAGATAGCTATAATCTTAGATAGACCTAAACTAAATGAAGACTTTACAACGAGAAGTGAAATTTAAGTGATTGAATTTTGATTTTGAAAAATAGATATATCTCAAAAAAGCTCCATCTCTAAAAAGCTAGAATACGAGTGTATTAAAGATGTTTTCTTTGAATATATATATATATATATATATATATATATATATTGGGTTTTAACGACGCACTATACAGATGGCTACGATCTATTGGCGTCGGTGGATGATAAATGAGATGGATGATGAGATGTAAAGAGTCAGTCGTGGCCTGTTGACTGAGTGAAACCACGAAAAACCTCTGTCAGGATGGTCGACCATGGCGGGAATCGAACCCCGGTCTCCCGATTTCCGAATGACGGTTCAGTGTGTTACCACTCGGCCACGCGTCTCGGTTATGTTCTTTGTATATCGTGTAAATATGTTCCGTGCAACTATGACGTACCATATTGAAAACAAGTGAGAAATGAATAAGATCATTGAACAATGAACTGTGTAGCCCACCTCAATTTTTCCCATAAAAAATGGCCCTTTGAGATATCTAGTTGGAAAGCCCTTTTACGTACCATTCAAACGGTGTCACCAAGAAACTGTCATTTCCCTAAATCGTCTTTTAAGGGGATATGGAAAGCCCTATACCTGCAATGTTAAACCTGCTCCAATTAAGGAAGGTCTACATTTTCCAAAATATCTGTACGTGATAATGACATCACTGATTTTTTTAAAAGTATTGATACACATTTGAAATAAAGTTTGATCCATTGCCAGAAATTTTGTCATGCAATTTAGAATTTACAGTTTTTTATGAGGTAAAAAACCCACATTTTTTATAATTTTCATTTTTGAAGATATCTACACAAATCTAGTTCAAGTATTGTAGATATATCTAATACATATCCAAAATAATATCAAAATTCCAAGTGTGTTACAATAGTTTATGAAAAAATGTACCTTTGTGAAAAATTTCATAAAGCTTAGATTAATTGACTATAAAATCGGACGGTTGAACTGATCATTACAATGCTCGAGATTGAAAAAAAATAAAAAATGAAAAAAAGTCGAAATCGAAAAAAAAGATTTTTTTGATTAAAAAAAAAAAAGATTTTATCAATTTGAAAAAAAAGAAAGAAATTATGTCGACTAAGGAAGAGATTTTTTTTTCTTTGAGGGGTTGAAAAGTGCGAAGAATAGTTTCCATTGTTGTACTGAAATATTTTTGAAAAATATTTCAGAAATATAATGACTGAATATAACTTCAGAAAAGTAAGAAGATATGTATAACGTATTTAATTTGGCCTACTCACTAAAAAAAGAAACAAAATATTTTGCTTCTCATCTCTCCTTGAATTATTCTTCCGTGAGATATTATACAAGCTTATATCAACTAAAAATGGATATACGTTCATGCTTATATCATGTGATTCTATTTTGGAGTACACAACATTTTCAGAAAGCTAATTTTTGTTCGTTCTTTTCTATTTCGTGTTTTTGAAAACTACCGCCAATATCACAGCACATCGCATCATCACGAACAGCTGACACTAGTTCGCGCATGCGTGTTTGATCGCCCAGTCGTCATCTGCCGCCCTTTAACTTTTACCAACACTAACAGATGGCGCTAGTTCGCGCATGCGTGAATGATCGCTCAGCCGTCATTGCTACCATACAGGGAGGCGAGGACGAGAGTAGTTTGCTTCAGCGTATTTTATTTTTGCATGTTGGCTAAACTACATTCTCGGTCTGATTGAAATACCTATTCCTGATGGAAATAGCAAGTAGAATATATTTTTTCTTTGAATATACTCAGAAATAAAGAACTACATGATCGTATTCTTTGATACAACTCATACAAACCTTGATAACATAAGTTATTGTCATGTATTTATTGTGGACAGCAGAGCGAAAATTTGAATTCTGGTATTTAATTGAAATGTTAAGTTTGACTGACTCAGGAATTTGACAGTTGGTTTATTGTTGTTTTCTTCTGGTCATCTTGGTAATCGAGCTTATCAACCAAACGCTTTGATTCCCAGGTATCTAGATATTTTGCTGCGCTTCCCAATACCTGTTGAACTTCTCACCGCAATTTAAAATAGGTTTGAAAAATAATTGAATATAATTATATAGAATTGAATTGTTATCAGTTGCTGTACAAATTGAGAAGTTGTTATTCTGATCCTCTCCAGCATTCATGATGTTTGGTTTACCATTCATCTATTCATATTCCACATATTAACTTATTCATTCATTCATTCATTTATTCTTCCAATAATCACCTAATAATTGATTTATTGATTCACTTATTCATTTATTCATCCAATAATTCATTTATTCATTCACGTATTTATTCTTATATTCATTATTCCATATATTCATTCATTCAACTATTTATTTATGATGTATCCATTTATTTATTTATTCATTCGTTCATCTATTCATTCATCATCCATTAATTCATCCATGTATTCATTCACCAATTTGTTCATCCATTTGTCCAATTATTTTTTTATTGAACTATCCATTCATTCATGTATGTTGGTTTATTTTGATGACTAAGATCTGTTGGCATCGGTGAATGATGGTATAGTATATATATATATATATATATATATATATATATATATATATATATATATATATATATATATATATATATATACATATATACATATATATATATATATATATATAAATATATCTATATATATATATATATAGTATAATATATGGTATAGTATGACAGGTCATTTGAGATGTTTTTGGACAGTAGGGAGGAGTCAGTCGTGGCCTGTTGTTAAGGAACCATCCCAGTATTGACCCGAATGACAGAGGAAAACGACGAAAACCCTCCGTGAGGATGGTCAACCACGGCGGGAATCGAACTCGATCTCCTGAAAATTGTTAATTGTGCTAGCCACCCGTCTATCCATCTCAGTGTATATATAGTAATGGCTTCTATAAAGTTTTTACAGAAAAATATTCCGGCTTATGACTCAGTCGTTAGTCATATTGATTGAGAAATAAACGATAAGGGCCCACTTAATTATTTGTTCATAACAGAATGAATCGCAATTATATTAATTTAGTTCTCATAGGTCGTGAAATTATTCAATCGGTTCAGCCATTGTCACGACATAAAACTTGAAAACTTGAAGTTCACTTTATTTTATACCCAATATAAACATGAAGTGTATTGTTGTTTTCGCAAGTTCACTCAATTCTTGAAAATCTATTAAAAATCACTTTTTTATTTATTTCGGGTTTCAACGCACTACTGATAACTACGATCTATTGGCGTCGGTATATGATACATGAGATGGTGAGATGATGAAATGGAAGGTTATCTTATTAGGTGTTTTTGGATAGTGGGAAGCAGTCAGCTGTGGCCTGTTGTTAAGGAACCATTCCTGTATTGACCTGAACGATAGAGGAAAACCACAAAAAAAAAACTGTCAGGATGGTCAACCATGGTGGAAATCAAATCCCAGTCTCCTGAATGGTTCAGTGTATTATCCACTCGGCCACTCGTCTCAGTGAGGATATCACTTCCATACTTCTTCTATGAACGATAAGTCCATGGCTCGAATCACCCGTGCGCTAGCGGTATGGAATAGGATGGTGGTCTCTCGGTACCGTCATATCACGGGAATAATTATACTCTAGTATTATATATTGAAATATGGAAGTGAATTATTCAAGGTGTAGCCTCAGCATTGAATATATATGTATATATATTCTTAAATATATATATATATATATATATATATATATATATATATATATATATATATATATATATATATATATATATATAATAATTATTTACATATATATATACATATATATATATATATATATATATATATATATATATATATATATATATATATATATATATATATATATATGTATATTTATATATATATATATATATATATATATATATATATATATATATATATATATATATATATATATATATGTAAATAATTATTATATATATATATTTATATATATTCTTATATATATATATATATATATATATATATATATATATATATATATATATATATATATATTTATACATATATATATATATAAATATATATATATATATATATATATATATTTATATATATATATTCTTATATATATATATATATATATATATATATTCTTATATATATATATATATATATATATATATATATATATATATATATATATATATATATATATATATATATATATATATATATATATATATATATATAAATATATATTCATGTTTTAATGTTCATTCACTTTATTTGATTACTAATTTTAAGTTTTGTATTTGTATCTCTGATAGTTTTTTAGTTATTGAGGCTTATCACCAGCGTTAAAACCATTTAAATTAGCATTCTTCACCAAAGTCATTGTTGTTTTGCAGAAAAATAAAATAATAAAATAACTGTCAATTATGACATTACTAAGGAAAAATATGTACGATTGTTCTTAAATTTTCACTGCTTGTGTATTTTGTTGATATCTATCGTTGGTAGTAAACTTGATATCAAATAGTGTGTAATCAGCCTCGTAAGGTGCAACAGTTTTATGAGAATAATATGTTTTTTTAATTGCCCAAATTACAAAAACTGTGAATGTTTCAATCATATGGACAAATTTCAAATGTTTAACCACCCATCCCATAACTACAAGTCTACAACAGATAATTCGAGAGATAATCTATATGGCTGAAGATAAACAGGACAAAGGTCATATGATATATTTAGTGAGAAATTATAAGCACTGTATTGACAAAAAACTTGTGACATACATTTTTTTTCACATAATTTTTTTTTTGGTGTTCCTAATATATACCTTAATATATGGCCTATCTTCAAAAAATTGAGTAAGTCTGACGATTACTTCATTATATTGATTAATTAATTTGAAATATGCACTCTTTTACCCATGCTATGCTGAGAATACCCCCTCAAGTGTTGAGTCAGTGTTGAGTGCTGGAAAAAAGTAAAAAAGTGAAAATAGAATCGTAGTTCAAAAATTAAAATAATATGCATAATTCAAATTCAAAATATCACATAATCCAATACGAAATCAGATCAAAGGGCACTCCAATGGCGTTTAAAGTGTTATAGTGGAATAACGAATCATTTCTTCATTTCATGGATGGTACTTTTGAACTGCGATTCTTTTTTACTCTTATTTTTTATTATTTTTCATTATTTCCGCTCATTGTTCTTTTTTTTCATTTGAGTGTCAATGTGATTGAAGAATCTTCCATGTTTAGTTTCAGATACTATTTGTAATTTTGATGATAACATGTGTTTTGATATGATGATAAATGTTGAATATAAGAAAGAAAAAAAAATTACCTGAAAGTATTAGAATTTTCTTGAATTCCTTCTGGCTGTTTGTTATTGGATTCATAATATTAATTCAACCTGTTGCATAATCAAAGTTTTTCTTGTGAGTTAACGATTAACGGTTGATGAAAATTGGTGCAAAGTGGCACAATAATGATATAAACGATATGTCGATAATTTCTCAATTTACAATTTAGAAAGAGCTATTTTTAATTTTCCCGGTTCATCATTTGTAATAAGCCGAACTAGTAGTATAACTGCATTTATCGACCACGTTTCAGTCATGACCACCTTGTGATTTTTCTAGATACTAAGACCTTCAAGAAGTTGACGTTTGCGCAGATGACAGTCTGTCTACGTCAGGTATCAGGCAACATATTTTATTGTGGAGAACGGCACGCCTTTCGTTTGGCAGAGGCGGGTTAGCCGGTATTACGTAAAACTAATTTTGTGACCACGAGGAGGTATAACATTACTTCTCCATTCATTGAATGAAAGTGTGTCGCGAATTCAAACGCGTAACTAGTGGAACGTAAAGTGCGCGTCTGTTGTCGCCCAAATCCTCGTTTAAAAAAAAAACTGCAAGTTCATTGACGTATCGCCTGCCGTGCTATTTTATGACGTGATTTTTGGTAACGGAGAATCAATCGTCGGGTAGCAAACAGCAGCTGTGAAGAAGGTGAAAGTAGTCTAGTAGATTAGACCTATTGCGCAGACGGCCATGTTTAGAGATATCCCGGTTGCCAGGGTTGGAAGTGCAGCCGGCGGGATAAAGGGGAAACAAAACTAAGGGTGTAATATTTACTGACACGCCCCTCCCCCTGTAGAACGAGCCCGGACAATTCAGTGTATTTCCTCGTGTGTACTGTCAACTTGTATTCTGAAAATTAAATAAATAGTATATTTGTTGAGATTAGTGTGCGTGTGTGTGTATGTGTATCTCTGTTGGATAGAAAACTATTCTTTATCCTGACAAATCGTTGATAAACCGGTCTTACGATGGCTGACGACGAAGTGCTCTTCGATGACATCTACGAACTGAGTGACATTATTGGAAAGTAAGTAACATCCAATCAGAAAATTAATTACGATACGAATCAATCACATGTATGGATAGGATTTCATTCATGAGTTGAATAGTGAGTGGGTTAGTCCGCGCTATTTGACGTATCTGGCGCGTGTTGTCACGCGTATCTCGACAATATGTATTCATTTTCAATTGATTATATCTATGTTTCACATCATTTTGTGGATGTAAGAGATGAATATACAACGTTTACATTCTGCACAATTACTGTTGTCAAAATAATAAGCTAAATATTGTCGATAGCCAGGCCTACTTGACAATTGACAGCCGACAGTGAAAAGAGTGTGACACTGACATATATTAGGCCTAGACTTTCTTTCGTGGTCACTGAATCTACGGAAAGCCTCGTGCTAAGCTTTCGCTGTCAGGTTTCCTAACCTTACTTTATTACCGTAGTTAATTAGCGAAATAATCGAAAATGTTATCGTAATCGGTAGAAGTAGGCCCAGGCATACATTAACTGTACCGGTACAATACTGTCGCACAAAGTGTGCAGCCTGAAATGAAACGAACATTTTCGTAATTTAGTATACCGTAGGTGGTGTACAGAAGAATTGTTATTATGTAAAACTACTACTTCTACTTCGTGTCGTCAATAATATATCAGAGCAAGTTTGACATTTATTATTGTACGTTTGTACAAATGCAGCTGTCGCCTATCAGTAATATTTCCACAAAATGAGTAAACGTAGACGTACGGTAATCTATTTTTTTTTTACCCCAGTTGCATCTAGAATAGTTGCATCCAAGCAAATGACAAAATAATAAAAAAGAAGTGATTTTTTGTGTGATGCACACTAGTATCGTATTATAGATCCTGAAACCAAAAGTACCGGCATACCGGTACCGTAAATATTTTATAGTTTACAAATTTGATGTCAGTTCTGCCCGTCTATGGATGGGATATAGGCCTATGAACATAAACGACAAACTCTACCAAACTACAAATTAGTTCAAGTTGGTGGTAGACAGCTGCTCGAAACAAAAGTATAAGTCAGTTTTCTGTTCGTCTTATTTAAACCCTGTGGAATATCACAAGGTTGACTGGCTTAGCGAATTAGAAAAAGGACTTTTATTTTGGTTACAGCTGTACCTACCCTTGAAATTACATAATATATTAGGCATATGCCATTTCTCGTGCCGCATATATAAGAACTGTCCCAAAGGGTCAACTTATCATTCTTATCCTGTATTGGGAAAAAACAATTTTGATTTTTATATTGCAATGTTCCAAGCGTAGACCGTATATAATAAGAAAAATTGCGGTATGCTATTTGACTTCGGGAGTTGAGTGGTAGCTGGTAGGCCTACAAAACAGAGAAACGGTACCGGTTTATGATTATTTGGTTTGGTTAAGTTATGAAAGAAAGCCAGTTTGATTCTTATTGGCTCATTTTCAATTTCCAGTTGCAAATGACCTGAACACGTTCGGTTAACCGCATATCATGCCTTTTTATATATTTTTTGGAATTTTTTACCCTACTGAGCATCCGTAGGCCTATTTATTAGTAGACTATACCCTAGATAAGAATTTATAAACAACTAGGAAAACGCAGAATTTGCGTTGTAAGATAAGCGAGATTTTATATGAAATGCCATGAAAAGCTATTGACACACCTTGATTTTGAATCCATTTCACTCACTGCCTTCCTGATTTGCCGATTGCTCATTTCAATCGTTTTATGATCCAATCGGTTCCACTTGTTTGTCTCCCTAATCATTTCCTTGATATAAAGCTTTCATTGATTAAAAACATATACCAGTGCCTAGTCATTATTATCTTCAATACGAGACTAATCCATGCGACTTATGAAAAAGTCTGGAATTATGTTCATATAGCCCAAGTCGTGTACTTGAATTCCGTGAAAATTTAAATTCATTCGGAGTATTGCTTTCCATATTGTCCCTCCTTAGTTATTTATTCTAGTTTTTTTTTTCAAAATTTTGAAAGTGCTCTTCCTCTTCTCACAAGTGGTTCAACCGATTGCGCCGCAAAACTGTATACAGTATCAAGTTGAATTATTACATACGTGCATGCCAAGTTTCATACATATATATAGACCTATCTTTTGTTTGACCTGTGGAGCGCCAGGAGGAAAAAAAGTTCGTTTTCTTCGAGTAGGCATATACTGTAAAATTGAGTCCTCTTCGCTCATCCAACTATATACTTACCTGCAGTGCTACGAACGATATTATCCATTAGACCATTATACCGGTTACCGGTAGGCCCTACTAGAAGTATGGTGACACCATGAATGTCTATCCTTGTATGAGGTGGTGAATAACATTTTAATTTTTCTTCAAACTATTTACGGTAGATGATTCATCAGTGTAAACATTTGAAAAAAACGTATTAGACTAATTGCGAGTTTTCGTTCCTTTTAATTTTTAATTCATTAAATACATTCTTGTAGGCCTACGATAGATAGCTCCTAATATCAGTAGTATAATAAAAATAACGATGATTGAGAAAAACAAATGATAGTTGGCCTATATACCTATTACCGGTATCTATAGTCCAACTATATTGTAGCTCAGTTACGGCACTGCTTTAGAAACTACGAAGTCATTGTTGGGCGTTGGTTCGAGTCCCGCACGAGGTTTGGGCTTTTGTAACGTCCATTCACTTACCATCACTTCATAATTTCATCACCATGCGCCCACTCGTTCGTACCTCCAAATAACCCAGCTATGGTGGGGCCATTTAGCTAACAATCATCATCAATAATCTAAACACAACGTACACATATATTGCGTTTTCTTTGTAATTATAACATGAATTATACATATTTCAATTATGGGCCAACTATAATGACTCTCGGACTTACATTATATATGGTCACAGCCAGCGCAGTCCTAGTGTTGAAGTTCATTGTTTTTCAATTCAGAATAGTCCAGAGATGATAATTTTTTTTTTTTGTGACAAGACCGCCTCAAAGTCTTGAAACAACCAAAAGATGCCGCTTAAAACAGTTTTATACTAACTCAGAACTGTCTTAATTGAGAAACAATGATTTTGTATCTAGATTTAGATGGTAATGAAAAAACGAAATATTTATGGGCAAAATGAAAGGCCCACCTCTATAGCCTAATTCCATCACGCTGCTGGATCAGGAGGTAGGCCTAAATTAAGTTCAAAATTAATCGATTGTTTATATTGTTTGCTTAAGGACCCCACCAACAGCTGGTTATACGGGGGTATGAATGAGCAGGTGATTATTAAACTATAAAGTGATGATGAATGAAATAACGTCTACTAAAACCCATGACTTATGCAGGACTCGAACTCATGCCCAACGGTGACTTCAGTTTCTGAAGCGGTGCCTCAGCTGACCGAGCTACCGAGGGTGGCTTAGATCGAGTTCATTGCACATATTTTTTCTCTCGTGAACCGGGTCTTTGTGGCGTAAAGGAGAGATGCCATTATATGACGAACAATTGAGTTGACCCGTCGTGTCCTCTCGTCTCAAAAGCACACAGGACTCATTGAACTAGATTGACCTTTAGTGACCTGCACAGATGTTTTAACGACCGTTGAGAATTAGCTCAGTATGTGTCGTTACGACTTCGATCGCGTTGATGATTGTCACCACTAGACAATCAAATTAGCGCTTACAGGTGAACCAGAACTAGAAGTGAAACTTGGGGGAAAAATATGCTTGTATCTACGGAAGCCCTATTATATATGTAGCGCGGTGAACTAAGGTACAGCGTGAGAAATTGACTCACCGTTGGGTGTAGGTTTCGAGTCCCACATGAGGTGTGGGTTTTTGTAAACGACCATCACCTCTTTCTTTGTATATTTTTGGTATTTTCAGGGTATTATGACATTTCTTCACGAGGTTTAAGATAAGAAACACAGTGAGTGTATCGTCTTTCAAAATGAAAAACTGGCCTATATTGTAGGGACCTATATTGTATATCAGCCTGCCTTTGTATTTTATTATTAGATATGACTACATGCCCAAGTTTAGCGAACATTTTCATCCCATATACCGAAAAATATTGGGTTTCGTTTTATTTTGTAGTTTGACGCGGCATGTCAGGAAAAAAATTTAATCGACTCGAAACCCTTTCTGTATATTGGTACGCGTGTTACACCAGAAAAGGTTGGGATTGTTTTTCCCAAAAAATTGGTAGAATTTTTTTTCCGAAAAAAAAATCGGAAAGTTTGGAAAACCCCCATGAGAATAACCCAGAGGGAAATACTTGGAAAATCAAAATTTTTCAAAAGCCCTAAAATTTTCACCGGATGAATATGAATGAAAATACCATACACATTTTCAGTGATTTTCACAACAATCAAATCAGAAATATCGAAGAAAACACATATTTATAATTCATTTTTTGTTACATCAATCAAAGCTATCAAGAAACCGATCAAGAAGAAGCAACAAGTGTCACGAATTAATTGAACGTTTTGTAGATCTATAAGGTCCATATAGATGAAGTTTGAGCTGACAGAATTTTTTTTTCTATGGATTTCTAAACTTCTGGGCTCATCTCACTATACGCATATCCTGCTTTTTCCTCGTTGCTAAGTCCCGACACCGTTGAGCACCATGGACTCTTCACATGTTAAATTGCCATAAGGCTACGAGCACCCTGGATTCTTTCTATGTTAAATTCCCATAAGCCAAAAACTGATTCTGGCTGACTTGAGATTCGAGCGCAGCGCGCCGTCAACTGAGGTTTGGGTTACGTGTATGAGCATATACGGGTACAAATATATAGGCAACAAGAACGTTGTTTATATACAAGAACGTTAGTTATATGTTATTTCACGGAAGTGAAGTTCATTGACTCTTCCATTTCATTGTCATTTGAAGAATTATACAAACATTTGATTTTCATATATTACACTGAAAAATGTATAAACCATTGTCTATTTTTCTGTAACCTCTTGGGAAAGATGCTCAAGTTCAGAAGAAGAACACGTATGCGCAGAGACGAGGGAAGGCCTCGGTCGTGACCTGGCATTCGGGAACCATTCTCACAACATCTCTACATTTTCTTTTCGAATGAAAATATATCTCAACCTGTCGCCATGTTATATTGTTGTGAATGTATTCTGAAAATGTGAACCGTCAGTGTACAATCTATACACTGGACGGATGATTATATACCAAGAACTGAGAAGTTCCAAATTTGAAGAAGAGATTTGTCCCTGGGCCTTGTCTACATTTTAGAGAAGTTAGTTTCGGTAGATCAGACCTATATGAATCGAGCGTCCACAAAATGTTAACGCAGACAAAACCCGTTTTGGAGCTGATCGCCAAACGCATTTATCAATAATTTTATTTCAAGTGATCAAGTTTATTTGAGTATAATCTTTACCAATTCAGGCTCAGCACTCATTTTATTTTTCATTCATTCATATTGGGTTCAACGACGCATTGTAATGATAACTAATATCTATTGGCGTCAGATGAATGATCAATGAGATGATGGAATGATGAGATGAAGGTTGCTCAGGTAATGGAAAGGATAGAGGGAAAGAAGCGGTCGTGGCTTATATTGTATAGGCTATACACAGGAAAACCACGAGACACCCCTGTAAAGATGGACGGTGATGGGGATCGAATCAGGTCCGATATCCTCTTCACCTATACCGGATCACATGAAGTTGACCGCGTTAACCACTGCGCTGCATGTGTCGGTATTTTATTTTCATTTTCATTTTATAATGATAAACTTTGAATCTGCTGTTGATGTGAATAAGTGAACATTGCTTAGGAGACTTGGTTCAAAATGGAAGATATCAACATTGTTGTTTTTGGTTTACTCTCGGTAATGCTTGTAATGTCCTATGATAGGTATATCATACAAATAATAATTACCGTACGTATAATGTGTTCCGGACACTTGAAAACTCAAATACTTCCATCTGCGGCGAAAAAGTATGGTTACAGACAGCGTATAGTCCTGTTGTCAAAGTTTATTGTTTCATACTCAAAATAATAATTGAAATGGGGTGGTACGATTGCCCTTGTGGTGCCCCGTCCGGCCGTCCCAACGATCCTACTTTTATATATCGTCTTAATTGGAGAACAATGATTTTCTATCGAGATTCGATTTTGATAACCAAAAACGTTATTATCGTAGCAGGCCTACCACCACTCCATTGCACAATGGTAAAGGGCTTATAGCCTCCATCAGATTATAACACTATTGTTGTAATAAGTGAACATTGTCCCCCCAAACCGTACTCATTCAATCTCAATGTAGTATTTGCCCCTGGCTCTAAAGAACATGTATTCTCCCTAATCTGGTACAGCGTGTGAAACAATAATTAAAAGTCCATTTTTTACGTTGCTAAACCAATCAACATTGAACTTTTACTCAGAATTTGACATATAAAAGGCACACAGAAAACGGACTCTGGTTCGAGCTCTATAATAATTTATGTAGCCGTAAGTTGAATTGGAGATTATAGAATTTTTATTATTATATTGTTAACGACGCACTTTACTGATGGCTACGATCTATTGGCGACGGTGGATGGTGAATGAGATGATGGGATGATGAGATGAAAGGTTACTTTATCAGTTGTTTTGGATGGAGGGAAGGAGTCGGTCGTGGCCTGTTTTTAAGGAACCATCCCAGTATCAACCTGAACGATAGAGGGACCTCTGTCAGGAGTGTCAACCATGGGAATCAAACCCCGGTCTCCCGAATGGCTGTTCAGTGTGTCACCACTCGGCCACGCGTCTCAGTGGGAGATTAAAGAATTGAATGTTAGGCTACCTATATATTTTATTCCATTCTTTTTTTTTTTTTCAATAACATTGAAACTTGATACAAAATCATTGTTCCTCAATTAAGGCTATGGATGACAGATAGGATTCTAAATTCTTTGATCAATTAAAAGTGACTTCAAGTTCAACAATGAAATATGGCCCATAAGGATTATATTAGATTAGTGAAGCCTTTGATAATTCTACAATTGTTTCATTATTAATGATCCCAAGCAGTGTTTCACGTAGCCTATTAAGGGTGGACCTTATCTACAATCAAAGAGATAACGAAACCAATGTAGCTTGTGTTCCGGTCTCGGTTCTGTATTAGGTATGTATCTAAGCCCATAACTCGATCCGTAATGGCTTTATTAAATTGTATAGCTAGGAGCCATCGAGTTTCTGGTGAAGAGTTTCAGATCCGTGTGCACTTGTACGTGCCATTTCGGTGTACATAAGGTCCGGCATTGATGTTTGGGGAGATATGTCTATACGGATTCGAATAATGGTCTGGGTTAAATGTTCCTTTGTTTTACGAAAGTTTGGACATTGTGATGCAGTGTTCTGTTTCGAACTTTGTTTATTTCTGACAGGCAAATACAGACGTTTGTGAAATACGTGCCGTTCTTATGTGAAGCAAATACGAACAGAGCACAATAATCACAAAAATCACAAAATAATGATACAAAAATGGTCATCTCAACAAATCCGTACAGTGAATTGAGGTGTAAAAGAGGTAATGAAAAATAAAAATAAATGGAGAGTATTGAAAATGAATTCAAAGAAAATGAATGAACAAACAGAAAAAAACGGCACAGTATAGCTGAGTGGTTAGCGCACTTGCTTCGTGTGACCCGGAAGGTGAAGGGATATATCGGACCCGGTTCGATCCCCACCACCGTCCATCTTTATAGAGTTTTTCGTGGTTTCCCTCTGTAGTCTAGGCTAATGCCGGGATGGTTCCCACAATATAGGCCACGACCGCTTCCTTTCCACTATCCTTTCCATTACCCATAAAACCTTCATCACGTATCATCCCATCATCTCATTAATCATTCATCCGACGTCAATATATCTCAGTCATCATTACAGTGCGTCGTTAAAAACCCAATATGAAAAAAACAGAAAAATATAGAAAATCGATACATAATGATAGATCATTGCCAATCAGTCTATCCAAAATATCAATATAAATTGAGCAAAATCGAAAAAATACTTGGAAATGTATCAATTGAGAAAATTCGCATGAAAATCGATAATAATCCTATATTATTAATTACAAAAAACACCCCCAAATATTTAAAAATCTCGTTTTTGGAAAATTGAATTCAGAGAGAAAATAAAAGGGAGGCAAATAGATCATAAATGATGAATTATTATTTTCTTTTTTCAATAACATCGAAACTTGATACAAAATCATTATTCCCCAATTAAGGCTATGGATGAAAGATAGGATCGTTTGGACGGGGCATCACAAGGGCGATCTTACCACCCCATTATAAATGTTTATAATCAATGAACTTCAACACCAGGACTTTGTTGTTGGTGACCATGAATTTCCGCCGCAAATAACAGTCTTCATAATTTATAAATTATAAATCTAAAAAAAATTATAAGTCTATCCGTCATTTCAATTATTTGAGCAAGCACATTATAGGTCCTGCTTAATTGATGAGCGTAGCGAAGTCTCCATCCCACTCTTATAGGGCTTTGTCTGTGTGTTTTTTTTTTTTTTTTTTTTTGTTTGTAAGCACTCCACAGGTCGCAAGGGTTGACTGATCAACATGAAACTTTTTTTGTACACGCAAACTCATCCAACTTAGAACTGTATAGTTTTTGGGATGAATCGGTCGGACCGATTTTGAGAATCATCATCTCAAAGTTTCTAAAAACCCCATAAGATTTGGCTGGGCGGAAAATGTTGAAAAATAAAATCTCTCCAAATGGGATGAAATTTTCTCTAAATGTGTATACATGGATTTTACACATTATTACGATTTTTTAAGCAATTCTGATCAGTCGTTTTGGAGATAAAAAATAAAATGACTGATAATATTCATAAAATATATCATAAAAATTATGACAGAATTAAGTTGTCGAGATTCACTGCTTTCTAGATTCAAGAGTTGACCAACAATGAAGTATTTTTTATATGCGTCAAGGTGTGTAGAATACCAGAGTCAATGAAGTGGCAAGAGTAGAACTCCTTTACGACTTTTATAGCTTATTCAGATATCAAGGTGTGTAGAATACCAAAGTCGATAAAGTAGCAAGGGTAAAACTATTTCAAGGACTTTCATACCTTATTGAGATATCTCGCTCATCTTACAACGCATATTTCGCGTTTGACTAGTTAAATTATATGAACATTTTCAACCCAAGATTCAACCATTTATACAGTTCGTGAATTACTGTGTATATCAATTGGCCTTATAGAGAGATGGAAATAACTATCAATTTGTTTTGTTCCATAAATATTCAAAATGAAAGAAATCATCTTACGTCAGTTAGACTATATAATAACATTGATTTTCAAAGGAATACGTTGCTTTGATATATTAAAACATTCATCGTTCTGACTTTACACACGTGTGTGAAGTTTGATATTTTCTGGTTTAATGTAAACGATTTCCTTGCTGGTCTGATTGTTTATACACACATATTTCTTTGATGTGGCGGAATAACATATTCACCCAATGCTTTGAGTAAAATTTGAGTAAAGCGAAACATTTTGTTGAAAAGTTCAGTTGTTGAAAGTCAGTCGATGGTTTCTTTGCTGTGGTAACACCAAGATGCATTGAGGGTTGCGTTTGCCCCTTGGAGAAGGTATTCTCACCTCCTATCCCTCCCATGTTGAAAATATGTTCCAATTCACGGACCACATTTTAAGAATCGTCCGTGCGTAGATAAGTAGTGATAAAAGGAATTAACTTCACGTTTACGTCGGCTCGTCTGATAACGGCTGTCATCAATAGTGTGTCAGCCTATCAGCCGTTTCTACAAAACAACACCAGATAGAGCAGCGATTAATAGTTCTCAGGAAATGGTACGTGTTTTCGACTTCCATCTCCAACCGGAAAACCAACGCAACCCTCAATGCATCTTGGGTAACACCAATGCATTTCCACGTTTCACAGCATCTCATTTTCAGTGTGAACGTGACATATTAACATTCGTAGTGGCTTTCCGTTTGAACGCATTGTATTGAAACTGCTTCACACCATTCAGAGAATTAGGCATCGTATAAAATACTGTCGATCCATAATGAACATTCAAAATATAGATTAAGTGTTATTTGTTTATGTAACGGTACGCTGTGAGGTGAAAATCGTGGGCAAAAATATCTAGAGATATCTTTCCACCTTTATTGTGATAAAAAATGAGTTTTCAGCATTTTCGACAAATATTGTGTGCATCTTATGACATATTTGTTGATGTTGTATCATGCACTGTTGATGTTGTATCATGCACTGTTGATGTTGTATCATGCACTGTTGATGTTGTATCATGCACTGTTGATGTTGTATCATGCACTGTTGATGTTGTATCATGCACTGTTGATGTTGTATCATGCACTGTTGATGTTGTATCATGCACTGTTGATGTTGTATCATGCACTGTTGATGTTTTCATCATTGATATGGGGACGCTGAGGGGCATATGCCGGAATACAGTCGACTCGGTCGTGTGACATGGGCTTCGGGGTACTTGTCAATTGAATGTGGTTAGGGTTCAGGTCAGGTTGGACACCCAAACCCATGCCACACAACCGAGTCGACTTTATTCCGGTATATGCTCATCAGGCGCCCTATTTATTGTATGAGCGAAGCGAAGACTCAATTTCACTATACTCGAAAAAAAGTGCTTTTCTTTCTTTGTTCGTGCCCCACAGGTCAAATGATGATTCAAAATCAGTTGAAACTTGGCATACTCCTTATCTGATTCGATACTGTATAGTTTTGAGGCGTTGAACCACTTCTGAGTAGACTCGATCATTTCAAAGTTTTCAAACATCTCATAAGAATAACCTATAGAGGCAAAAATTCGTTGAAAATATTTCATTCGAGAGAATTCAAATTCTCAGGGAATTTCAATATGATAATGATACACATTATTCCGAACTTTTACTCAAATCCGATCAGCCGTTTTGATGTAAAAAAAGACATAATGTATTTTTTGTAAATCACTCAAAGCTATTAAAGAAACCAATTAAATCCAAGCAACAGGTGTCACCAACTAATTGAAAACGATTAAAACAAAGCCTGCTGTATTATCATAGAAATTGATAAGGCAATAGGATGGCAGTGACGTAATGTTTGGATCTCAAGGTGGACATAATAATAACCAATTCAAAGATAAGTTGATATTATTCCAGCTCATCCATCAACGCGGCAACACATAACGCGTTTGCCTAGTATATGTGAAATCCCACTGTTGGGTTCTTTTTGCCCTATATGGCGAAACGTGATTGTGAAATTTTATTTTTTGTGGAAAACTTTGGAACAATTTTTAAATATATAAATTCTAAAACAATGTTCCACGGTTTTTTTTAAAACTTGTTAACGAGGACGAGTTTCCGAAGGTCCAAACCGTCCAATTTGTCGGCCACACTGCATGGCATTGCACATGCATATAGGCCTAGAACGTGAAGCAAGCGCCGGGTTTACTGGGGCTAGAGCTAATCCGCTGCGTCGTTGTAGCGAACCACACAGTCGGATGCGTTCTGCTATAAAAACAATGTGAGGAAGGGAATATAATAGCGGAGCGGAGCGGAGTTTATGCCCCTTTGAGGGTAGACATGTCTCGGTACAGAGCAGAGGAATAAAACCCGACCCACACGCACACAGATCGATGTGTGTGTGTGTGTGTGTGTGTGTGTGTGTAGAGAGAGAAGATCCTCGTCGTGAATGAAAAAGCTATATAAGCGAATATATATATGCAGTAGATGAGTTTTTCACACTTTTTTTTGTTGTTTTGGATTCTATTTTTGGCCCATCCCAAAATGACGTTTACAGTAGTTATTTCATATGTATACACAGATCTAAATACACAGATTCATACACAGTGCACGCACAAATATAGGCCTATATATATATATATATACATATATATATATATATATATATATATATATATATATATATATATATATATATATATATATGTATATATATATATATATATATATATATATATATATATATATATATATATATATATATATATATTATTCATATATATATATATATATATATATATATATATATATATATATATATATATATATTTATATATATATATATATATATATATATATTAATATATATATATATATATATATATATATATATATATATATATATATATATATATATATATATATATATATATATATGTATATAACATGAATATACCACAGGCTACACACGCTTGCTCCATATGGCAGGGAGTTGAGGTTACTTTGATTCTTGCCTCGGTTCGATCCTCGCCAGCGTCCATCTTTAAACCTCATGTTTTTTCGGGGTTTTCCTCTATGGCCTCGGTTGGTTCGGAATGGTTCTACAATATAGGCCACGGCTGCTTCTTTCCTCCCATCTTCCCATTACCTATAAGAATCCTCCATCTCATCAATCAGTCATCCGACCCAATAGAACTTCGTTATCATTTCACTGTGTCGTTGAACCCAATATAAATAAAAACAATACAATATCATTTCATCATCTCAACATCACATTTATCACAACATCACAACATCACATCCGACGTCAATATAGTCATCAATATAGCACGTTGTTAAACCCAACATAAATACATAGTATACATACACTCTTCTCTCATATATTATCATTATTAATTATTAATTAATGCATCCCTTGTCCGATTGAATCATACGTAATATGGGCTCGTCAATAAAATAATGTTTGAAAATAATATATTATGTATTGTCATAAAAAATATCTTTCGCCCGGTTCCAACAAGTCAGGTCGGGGGGTGTCAAAACACCATAATCTAGGGCCTCTGTAATAATGCCGGCTGGCCAATCCTGTCGCATCTTCATCTTCATCCTCTTCCTCTTCCTCTTCTTCTTCACTTTCTTCTTCCATCTCTATAAATGTATCATATTGGTAATATATTATTTGTTCTCGTCCTGAGTTTATATATAGCCCACCGGTACATCTTATTTTCTGTGTGCATTTCACTACAAATTAGCATGTACACAGTGTATTATATTATTCGTGCAATGCATTAGGCTTCGTGGACGAAGGAAATATGCATATTCCTGCTATCGATTAGTGACACACTAGCTGCATTATAGGCCTATATCGTATTTAAACCTATGGACGGTTTCATAACGCTATACTTGTGATGAGCGACAGCGAAGACTTCCATTCGGTCCAAATCGCGACTCTTCATTATCTATTCATTTTATTGTAATTTTATTCTTGCATTAGCAATTTATTTAAATTTAATTTAATTTAATTAAAATTAAATTAATTAAATTAATTAAATTAATTTAATTAAATTAATTTAATTTAATTTAATTTTTAATTTAATTTAATTTATTGCATTTATTTCTTACATTACAGAAATTACAATAGCAATAAATACAAGAAGCCCATGTGGGGAACAAAGTCCTTGTATAGGCTGAATTCAATTGTAAAATCAACAGATTCATTCAAGATGGATCCAACTTTCGAAAACAGCTGTGGTGGTTGAACTTGAAC
Organism: Brachyptera risi; assembly: GCA_964007535.1. Taxonomy (NCBI): domain Eukaryota; kingdom Metazoa; phylum Arthropoda; class Insecta; order Plecoptera; family Taeniopterygidae; genus Brachyptera; species Brachyptera risi. Next base: position 12,889,651 of record OZ023332.1, on the reverse strand, counting down.
TTTGAATAATTCATTCCCCAACAATCATCTTGAAGTTGAACGTGATGGAAAATGAAGAAAAATTCCATGTATTTCATTGGTTCTATTTCTATGCATTTATATTTGAAATAGGATCTATTTTTAATTTCACTCGAATATGTGTGATCGATCTTGTCTATTTGATTGGATAGGAGTAATTTTCAGAAAAAACTTCAAATTTCATAGTTTTCCCGGTTCAGGAAAAGGATATTATTCTGATTTTCACTAGTGCGAGGTGAATATATTTTGAGACTGATTAGTTATTGGGAAAGTTAATGTATACACAGGTTTAATTGTTACTATTTTCAGTCTCAATCAATATTGGGTTTTAACGACGCGCTGTAATGATGACTAAGATCTATTGGCGTCGGATGGATGATTAATGAGATGATGGGATGATGAGATGAAGGTTTTTATGGGTTTTGGGAAGGATAGTGGGAAGGAAGCAGTCGTGGCCTATATAGTGGGAACCATCCCGTCATTAGCCTAGACTACAGAGGGAAACCACGAAAAAACCCTGTAAAGATGGACGGTAGCGAGGATCGACCTTTTCAGTCTCAATTGGTCCGAAAGTTCTTCCTTGACTGTGTAGACTTTGTATTAGGCTGGTGAAATGTGCGACGTATATAACTGAGAAAAAAAATATTCCAATTAAGGTCAATTCTCAGACTATTTAGGTAACACAGTTCCGACAACGTGTGGCTTTAGGGGATGTAATCAGGAAAACCCGCGTAATACCGACCACCAATTGTTTTTGTACCTAAGTGGATTAAGTTGTCATATGTTGTCATAACAGTGTTTACTCTCCAGTAATCCGTGGCACAGTGACACGACGTGTGCTTTCAGTGCGAGGGTGCTAGAGTTCGAATACTAAGACGAGTGGTCGAGTGGCTAACACACTGAACTGTTATTCAGGAGACTGACGCTCGATTTTCGCTATATAGTCGACCATCCTGACAGGAGTTAATCGTGGTTTTCCTCTGTCGTTCAGGCCAATACTTTTTTTTTATAATAACATCGAAACTTGATACAAAATCATTGTTCCCCAATTAAGACCATGAATGAAAGATAGGATCGTTTGGACGGGGCATCACAAGGGCGATCTTACCACCCCATTTTAATTATTTGAAACTAATGAACTCCAACACCAGGACTGCGCTGTCTGTAACCATAATTTTTCGCCGTAGATAAAAGTCTTGCAGTATAAACGCACGAATGTTGATATCTTATCTTCCACTTTGAACTAAGTCTCGGGCCTATCACTCTACTAATTAATGGTCGAGACCAATCAGTACTTCTAAAACACAAGTACATCCAAGCATTTGCTTCTAGGACTGTGGGAAACTACGAAAAACTGAGTCAAGATGGATAAAAAATGTGTTTGTTGATCTTGAGCTTTTTATTTCAACTTCTTCTCTTTTTTTTTCTTTTATATTGGGTTTCAACGACGCACTGTAATGATGACTGAGATCTATTGGCGTCGGATGAATTATTAATGAGATGATGGGATGAAGAGATGAAGGTTCTATGGGTAATGGGAAGGATAGTGGGAAGGAAGCGGTCGTGACCTATATTGTGGGAACTATCCCGGCATTAGCCTAGACTACAGAGGGAAACCACGAAAAACCCCTGTAAAGATGGACGGTGGCGGGGATCGAACCGGGTCCGATATGTCCCTTCACCTCCCGGGTCACACGAAGCAAGTGCGCTAGCCACTCAGCTACTGTGCCGGTTTCTTCTCTTCTCTTCTTCTTTTCTTGTGGTGTTCGATTTTGTTTTCTTTTTTTTTCTTTTCTTTCTTTTTTTTCTTTTTCTCTCTTCTTTTTGATACTCATACTGGGATAATACTGGGATGGTTCCTTAACAACAGGCCACGGCCGACTCTTTCCACTATCCAAAAATACCCAATAGAATAACTTTTCATCTCACCATCCTATCACCTCATATATCGTTCATCGACGCCAATATATCTTAGTCATCAGAAAAGTGCGTCGTTGAATTTAATATAAACAAAAATTAAATAAAAAAGCTCGAATACATTCATGCATTGCTACTTGAAAAAAAAAATAGTTTCAAGACTTTTGGCCCCTGGTTACGGGACATTTCAATTTTCTAGATTTGTCATATCCAATTTTTCTTCCGTTTTATTTTCTCGATCCCATCTCGACTTATTCGAAATAAACTCAGTATTTCTATAACCACTCCCCCTTGGCGGTTGATTGTCGGAACTGCCCTATCCACTATATTTCAAATTCAGGATGTATATACGATGAAAGATGTTATGTTTTTATTGGCTGTTTGTTTCTTATTCGAATACGATTGTTATCCTTAACGGCCTCTTCCCGCACACCCTCTCCGCGACGCGCTCTCTCGTTTTCATAACCCATTTCCCTTCCACTTGAATGATGACGGTGATGTACTGCATATTGCCTACTGAACGAGTGCGTAGGAGCAAGTTCGTGACTAGAGGGAGAGAAGTTGGACCGCACACGGACGAGGGGGATGTTTTATGTGACGACACGAGCGATACTTTTAGAGACGTAATGTGAATATATATATACTATTGGAAAACGCTGTATGTGCGTTGCACGATGAATGTACACCTTGATTTTGAAACTACTACTATACTATACTACTGATAATAATTATATTTATTTTCGTCCAGAAGTGATCATATACATGATATTGGATAGGTCATATACAATAAGTTAGAAATACACAACATACAAAAATGAACAGAATTAGTACAAAAATATCATAACAAATAGAAAATAGATTCAATAAACTCCACACATTTCCAAGTCTGTTCCATATGTGAAGATATT
>OZ023332.1:12876808-12881808 GCA_964007535.1 Brachyptera risi | reverse complement strand
ATATATATATATATATATATATATATATATATATATATATATATATATATATATATATATATATATATATATATATATATATATATATATATACCATGGTTACGATGTCTCGAAGACCAAACGATCGATCGATGTCTCGAGAATCGAACAATGCCAGACGAAAGTAAATCTTTATTGGAATAACTCAGTATCTGGCAGCCGTCTCGTATAAGCTCGTCTATAGTTACAACGCGGAGTCAGAATATTCTTTATATTTGCGTTATAAATATATTTTTCTGACTGTAATATATTTCTTGGAAATAGTTCTGGGATTCACAATAATCTTGGATTTTTATTATCCTTTTTTTTGACGACAAAGCATACTACATAGTACATACGCTGTGTTAACCTACGTTGCCTACTGTGTTAACCGAACTAGATTCTTAACCATAGGTATGTTTTGTCTGTATATACTTCTAGGTCCAGCTTTACGAATTTTCCTTTAGTGGATTAAGCGGTAGTGGGAGGAATAAATGTTCTCACCTTCAGTTACGCATGATGAAAAAGTGACGCAACTCGGGTCTTGAAAGTGAAATATTTCCGGGGTCATTTCCTGAGTCGAGGGTCCCGATTGCCTGTAGCGCAACTATCGCTTTTATATCGAGCTATATAAAACAACAATGCTCAACAATGCTATACACGGCTCAGTAGAATTATTATCTTAGTTGTCGCATTTGTTTCTAACGAAAATGATGGATTTTGCAAGTTTAACAATGCTACCGGTACCGTAGCCACTCTTATCTACATCTAATTCACAAGGGAATCCGCCAAGTCGCGATAGGCAATCGGGACCTTTTTCTCTGAACTGACCACAAGAAACCACAAATACTGTCCATGGTATCAATATGGGAGTTGGGTAACCTTCTGTATAATATTATGACTATAGTCAAACGCAGCATGCGTTGTAAGACGAGCAATATATCTGAATATAAGGTTTACTAATTGAATCTTTAAAGTAGTTCTACCTTTGCTACTTTATCGACTCTTGTATTCTGCACACCTGACGCATATAGAAAATACTTAATTGTTGGGCAAATATCGAATCTAGAAAGTAGTGAATCTTGGCAACATAATTTTGTTATGATTTATATATATTTGATGAATAAAAAAAGTTAATTGCATTTTTCATACAAAACGGCTGGTACGAATTGCATACAAAATGGTGATTATGTGTGTCATTCATGTGTAGGCCTACACATTCAGATCAGAGAAAAAATTATTTTATTTGGAGATTTTATTTTTCAAATTTTCTTGCCCAGCCCAATCTTATGGGGTTTTCAGAAACTTTGAGATGATATTTCTCAAAATTAGTCCAACCGATTCATTCCCAAAACTACCCAGTTCCAAGTTGAATAAGTTTGCGTGTAAAAAAAATTTCATGTCGATCAGTCAAACCCTGCGACCTGTGCAGTGCTTACAAAAACAAAACAAAAAACACACATACAAAGCTCCATGAGAGGGTGGGATGGAGTCTTCGCTAACGCTCATTAGATGAGCGTTGCGAGGATTTCATTTCACATACCGAAAAAAATGGGCTTCGTTCTTTTTTTTTTTTTTTGTAATTTTGTACGTGGCATACAGTCAGAAAAAAAATATCTATCGACTTGAAAAATTGTCTACATATTTTTGTTATAGCAGAATAGGCTGGGATTGTTTTTCAGAAAAGTCGGTCAGGTTTTTCCGGAAAAAAATCGTAGTTTGAAAAAAAATCCTCATAAAAATAACCCGGAGAAAAAATACTTGAAAAACAAGAATTCTTCAAAAGCTCTCAAATTCTCACCGAATATGAACAATAATATTATACACCTTTTCAGAGATTCTTGCAACAATCGGATGAGAAATAACAAAGAAAACGCATTAAAGGTGTACATTTCATTGAATATTTGGATCAATTGGTTTTGCAAAGTGTATTATATGCGACAGGTTGCAGCACTATGAATATCAACAAGTTGCAGGTAAGATTTTTGAACGTTTTAAGTAATCCAAGGTCCGTAAATGTGGATTGAGCTGACAGAATAGTTTTCATTCTTGATTTCCATACTTCCAAGCTCATCTCACAACGCGAATCCCGCGTTTTCCTCGTCTAATAGAATAGGTTGCATAGGCGCTAAATGACCTCGCTGTCGATGCGCCTCAAAACCCTAATATTCATTCATTCAGAATAGGTTGGTATCACTCGTGGTCGCATCGAGCTGTATCGATCACGGCCCCTAAGATAGTCATTACGTGGCCACAGCTCGACGTAACAAGCGAATATTAGATGATCTCGCCCAAAGGACTCGATAGAGTGCGCTAATCGTTTACAGATACTCCACAGTTCATTCACAGCTTCAAGAGGGTCGTGGTAAAACTTCAGCGAACTCTGAAAACTCCGAGCACATGCAATTAATCGGTATTAAAAGCTGATTAAAGGTGCATTAAAATATCATTAGCGTATGCAAGTCTCGATTATATAGGTACTTTAATGGAGTGGACGGGGATATTTGATTTCATTTGAACTTTATAATTCCTCTAATTAGAGAAATTAAGTTCAATTAGAAAATTGGAGAAATTATATCGAATGACATGAATTATATGAAACGGTCCATGTAGACATCTTGAAATGAACGTTTCACATTTTTTAAAATTAGACGAATTTAAACATCGTTTTATAAAAGCTATACATCCGAATAGATAATTGACAAATGCAGTGGCGTAAATATCGGCGGTGCAAGCGGTGCAGTGACACAGGGGCCCACGACTAATTTTACTTGGGGGGAGGGGGGGGGGGGAGGGGCACTGAGACTGGCATCATTTGCTTAGATGATGACTCATCATTTATTGTTACCAATTTATATGTTCATATATTTTTCTGTTCTATAAACAACTCACTGCAGGTTCAGTTTTATTAATTGAGCAAGAGAGCGCAAGACGGATTGTTTTTAGTGGTGTTGTAGACATTCTTACAAAGCAAGGTGAAGGCATTTTAATAGCAATCAATGACTGAGTGAAATAATTCAAGAAAATTCTAAGCAAATTTTAATAAATTGAATTGGAAGCACACGAGTACTTTCCAGGACTTCGTCAAATATGGAAAAAAAGGGAGGGGGGCATTTATACATTTTGAACTCCTATCTCGTCGTGCCTTGTTACGCCACTGGAAAAATGTGGTTACAATCGTTGAATATCATTGATTACGTTGGTCATTCATATTCTATATTCAAATCTATTTCATTCTATTTGTATTTCTCTTCGTTATTACCATAGAATTCTCTTTTTTCTTGATGTTTTATTCACAGTAACTCTAGTTAGCCTCCTTCCGAGAGTTGGTGAAAACAAATAGCATTGGTAATCATCATGATTACCGACTTTAACTCTCAGTTAGAGCTATTTGTACGCTATATTAATTACGGTGCTGAAAACAATAATGGATAAATAAAATATCAACATAGCTTTTAGCGTACCTGATTCAATGCAGGCCTGTATGTATAGATCAGTGTATATGTATGCTCTGTGGTTTGGTTTAATTATTGGCAGTCGTATATTTATCGGACCATCGGTCTATGTCACCACATGTGAGCGTCGTCGTCGTCGTCGTAGTTTGTATTCATATTGGGTTTAATGACGCACTCTACTGATGACTATACGATCTATTGGCGTTGGTGAATGGTATTTTTTTTTTTTAACTGTACAAAAGAACATAGAACATACATATATAAATAAAATTGAACTCTTTTCCACGAAGCCTGGGAAGGCTTATCGATGAACTGACATAAATATCCCGATCTAATTAATTTAATGAATCTATAACCTATCCAAACTAACCCAAATTGGCCAACCAAACCAAATCTAAACCAATTCAATCCAAACTAGAACCAATCTAAACCTACTTCCGTTCCGACGATTAGCCACTACGTCTATTTTCAGGTCCATGTAGTGATGTCTGCGTAAACAGTATTTAAACATTTGTAAGAATACATTATATTCAAGAGTCCATGGGAGTCGATTTAGGGAAATATCTTTTTTTTGGTGTGATACATTTTGAACGGTATGATATATCAAAATTTTAATACGGACGAAACTGATAATTTTAATACCTTCAAGATGGTATAAACTATTCAACTCATACCGCTTAATTGACCATTGTAGGGCGTCCGCCCTCGTGATGTCACAAAATATAAAAACCAATCAAGTGGACATGCAGTGAGGCAGGGAAAAATAGGGAAATAACCAATCAAGGTATCTAAATTTTCCCCTGCCCATCTACAATGGTCAATTGTCAAGCGTATATAGATTGAAAAAAACACATTTTTAGCCGTACACTCTTGTCAATTGTGTGGCACAAGTTATATAGTTATATTTTATACCGATTTGAAGGTATTGAAGATAGCCAGGTTTCCTCCCTATTGTAATTTTGATATCTCATACCGTTCAAAAGTGACAAATACCAAAACCATGAACTAAATTGACCCGCAATTCTTAAGAGTCCACGGGAGTCAATTTAGCGAAACATCAGTTGCTTGGTGATAACTTTTTAACGGTATGAGATATCAACATTCTGATACTCGAGAAACACAGGTGATTATAATAACTTGAAGATTATATAAGTTATGACTATCTAAGGCCCTGTATTACCAAGTCCAGTTAGTAGTTATCTGAGAGTTGGTGAAAACAAATATCACAGGTAACCATGGTGATAACAACTTTTATCTGCCAGTTAGTGTTACTCCCACGTTGATAATACCGGGCCTTAGTCACGTCGCATAACTGTCAAAAGTCGACAGCAAAAAAATGTGTTTTTTAGCTGTCGACTCTTCACAGTTATGCGACATGACTTGAATAGTTATAACTTATATAATCTTAGAGCTATTATAATTATCTGTGTTTCACGCGTATTATAATGTTGATATCTCACACTGTTCAAAAGTTATCATCAAAAAACTGATATTTCGCTAAATGGACTCCGGTGGACTCTTGACTCT
>OZ023332.1:12810412-12872912 GCA_964007535.1 Brachyptera risi | reverse complement strand
TCGTATTTGTGAACACCCAAAGAGATGTAGTTTATGATGTCAAGCTTTCTAGACCACTTACTCCAACCCTTTGTTTTGTCGAATTACAGTATCTCATAAAGTCACATTTGTCTTGACCTTTTGCCCTTACCCCTGTCAAACAATGCTATAGATTGAGAGATCCGTTTCCCCCATTCCTCCCCTGGGTCAAGACGTGTCATAGGTCAAGTTGGAGTAAATATATCAATTGAAGCTGTGACCCAGTCGCTCATTCGGTACGTTAACCGTTAAATGAACTGATACGAAATGCACTTACATTCGCTTGGTATAAGGCATGGGTTTTTGTAAACGTTCTCTCACATTTCATCACACCCTTTAAAAGTCCACGGGAGTCGATAATGTAAAATATCAGTTTTTTGGTGATGACTTTCGAACGGTATGAGATATCAAAATTCTCATAGGCTAGAAATACAGATAATTATACTAGCTTCGAGATGATAGGCCCATAAGTTATTTATAACTATTCGAGTTAAGTCGCATCACTGTGCTGCGTATACAGCTGAAAAATGTGTTTTTTTAGCTGTATACGCTGGACTGTCATATGCGACATGACTTGAATTGTTATAAATTATATCATCTCAAAGCTATTATAATTATCTGTGTTTCTCGCGTATTAGAATTTTAATATCTCATACCGTTCAAAAGTTATTACCAAAAAACTGATATTTTGCAAAATCGACTCCCGTGGACTCTTAAGTCGTAATCTGGTATAGTCTATAGTTGATGGTGGAGTCACCAAGCACCATTGTTAGAGAAAAGTATCATTTTGTTTTTTTAGTAAGTGACAGTATCAGTCAATGTATGTTTACATATCTATTGATTGATTATTGTTTGCTTGACGACCCCACCCACAGTTATGTTTTAAGGAGGTACGAATGAGCAGGGGATTAGGAAACTATGATGTGATCATAAGTGGAAGGACGTTTACAAAATCCCATTCCTTATGTGGGACTCGAACCCTCGCCCAACTGTGATTCCAGTTTCAGTTTGATCAAGTATGAATCAATAAAGATGATTATATTCATTTCCGTATTATTGTTCTGAATAGAGCTCATTAAATTTGTAGAGCTTGTTTGTCTAACATCATATGCAATGTGTATGAATACACTTCTCTGTCTATCATGCATTCTGTGTTTCTGTGAAATATATGAATATGAGTTGAATAGATCGTAAATTATCACGGATATGCTTATATTATCCAAGTTTGCAAGTATATTAGCAAGTGCAATATATAAGCGTATCCGTAATGATTCAGCTCCTATTTTTGAGTCTATATATTCATTCTGAAATTCAAGATCTCCAAATAACTGTAAGAAATTCTTAAGCTAAATTACTTGAAATTTGAACATGTCTGTGGTCATTGCTACCAATTGTATCCACGAAAAAAAAGTTCTACCAACATATCAAACACAAATATCACCGTCACCTTCTTTCAGCTTCATGGTGTTTATATGATATGACCATTTTTTAGGACATGATTCACGATGAGAAAACACATCTACATCTTCCAAAATCATTGAATATTCCAAGTTGCTGCGAGATTAAGAAATCACATTATTTTTTCACAATCATACATTGACAAAATATCTCACAACATGCTGATATTTTTGTTACCGCGTCAAACAATTGTTATTCACCGCGAGTGCCGACTGTTTGTTGTGGTAGTTATTTTGAAAACGCTGACAGCTTGAACAAACTTCCACCGCCTTGCTATCCGACGGATCTGTGGTTAGAGTTACTATTTGTGATGCTGTTGGGATAAGTTCTTGTGTTTTGCCAGGTTGATTGTACGTGTTGTTTTTGCTACATGCGTCGACCACGAGCTAAGAACATCTGTGAGTTACTCGTTCACTCTACCGGCTCATTCACTGTGCATGTAACGCTACACACACTAACAATAGTCGAACCAAAATAACTATAATAAATGAATGAATAACAATAAACAATAAATAAGAATAACAAATATAACACTAATCAACACATGCAGCGCAGTGATTAAGAAGCCTCTTTACATCTTGCCGACCGGCTTGATTGCAGACGTTCGGGGCCCAAGTTGGCAACGGAAAACCAATCATCACATCAACATACAGTTTTCAGTTAAATGAACGCCAGTATTCAATACGTGCTCGATCAAAGAGCTTTGGTTCGTGGTATGTTTTCAACCCTTTCAGAATAATTGTCAAAAATCAACATGTTTCTACCTGTTTTTCATTGTTTTCACGATTTTTTCAGAGGGATATAATATAGAATTATTATTTTCAATGAACGTAGAGGCACAGATACACTCATTGTGGTTTCATTCTAAAAAGAATTAGACTGATTGGTCTAATTCATCGTTTACCCACCATAGCCTGCATTGGCGCTTTTTGTCATGTTTTGACCGTTTCCTGGAGGTTATTCTCATGGGTTGGGAGATGTGAAGAAGCCTCTTGACGCCTCGCTTCATTTGATCCGGGAGGTACAGGGAATATTGAACCCGGTTCGTTACCCGTTACCGTCCATTTGTACAGGTATTTTTCATGGTTTTCCTCTGAAGTCCAGGCTAATGTCGGAATGGTTCCTACAATTAGTCGGCCATGACCGCTCCCTTCCTTCTATCGTTCTTATCATCACATGACACTTGTGGGACCTGGGTTCCGTTTCTCATGAATAATAAATAAAGTAAATGAACTAATAAAAAACGCCTAATGTATGACGAAACCATGCAATTCAAACTGTCTCTATTCACGGAACACATCAACATTATATAGTAGAACAGGAAAATATCAGCCAATTACAATTCAAGGTTATCGCAGCTGTCACTGCCCCCTCGACCGTCAAACTAAATCTGACGACCAGTCCTGGTAGTTCGGTTTACCCGCCACTTCTTTCTCGTGGTTCCGAAATACAAGGCTTCTATTGGCTGGTTATTATGCTTTATAGTAACGTCAACATGAAAGCTTGAAGCTAGCAAGCTTTCATATTCGCTTTTGTGAGTAGAATGTAACAAAGCACTCAATGTTTTCTTCTCTCTCTTTACTTTTACTACTTTATTACTTTCAATGTTTGAGAAATAGGTCCACAATGTGAAATTGTACTTATATTTCACTTTTTTGACTCACAGTTGAGCCTTTTCTTAGGGGCTTTGTTGTAATTTGTTCTTACTGTTTTTCTTTCTGTATCAGTGTATTTGACAAATTGAAAATAAAATCTTAGTATCATGGTTAGTGAATATGGTTATGGTCAGTGGTGATAGAGAATATACAACTAATGATTCATAGTTCTAGGCCCACAACATATAGAAATTGATGCTACAAGTAAGCCTATGTACAGCCCATGTGACAAGTTCAGCGTATAAAGTATTACGAACTCAAACAAAATAAACGTAATTGATTGATTAAATCAGCTCATATTTTGTTTCTGGTGGAAGTACCAGGTTTCAAGTCAGAAAAATAATTATATAGTGTTACTAGTTCCATTTTTTCAGATTTAATTGCTACATTTTAAGTGAAATCATCATATACCGCATCGCGACCCATTTTAATTATTTTCCCCCAAAATGGGTGTTTTCCGATATGTCTTGATTGGATCCATCAACTAAAAATATCGCACACCATGAATTCATAATTAACTGTTTGGAAGATTGAGATTCAATTGTTGAGCCGTCTTGGCAAAACTGTACCACAACACGAAAATGCACAAAAACACTGATGTGTGGTTACGAAAAAAAAAATGAGTTTTACGCTTTTAATGAATGAAAATCCTCACCGTGCCGTGGCACCAATCAATGAATCTGATCAATATCTATCAGAAAACACAAAAATCAGTGTAAATAAGATGAACATTGGTAGCGATGCAAGATATGACAACTTTAAACTTTACCTCATTTTGAACTGTCATTTCATCATTTTATCAATTGAGCAATAATAGTTCAAGGACCCGCAATACGGACATTTCTCGCGTCAATGTGAGCGTTGCATTGTGATGGGACCCAGGCCTGTCGGTATTGTGATGTTTGCTACGTGGGAAACTAAATTTGAAAATGGAAATACATTCATATGCGGCGAAGAATAACATTCATATACGGCGGAGAATAACATTCATATGCGGCGAAGAATAACATTCATATGCGGCGAAGAATAACATTCATATGCGGCGAAGAATAACATTCATATGCGGCGAAGAATAACATTCATATGCGGCGAAGAATAATGACGTCACACACTTGTTGTGACGGGATCCTTCACCCTTCTCGATCTCACCTTCCATCCTGAGCCATGATTGGAGAACGATATTTTGTATCTATAGTTTCGATGTTGATAAAAACACATGGTGACATTCTTGATTGTTTCCAAACAAAAATAATCACGGACCATAATACACCTAATTACTTTCGATATATAGGCCTATTCATTTTATATCAGAATAATAGATTATAAGAATATTTTCATGATGATATTCATATTAAAATGGAAATAATTTTCTTATCCGGAGGTTGAATGAATAAAAATGTATTTTCATTATTTCATAGATTGATTAATCATATCTGTAGGCCTATTTGCTGTTTCTTGTTCAATTTTTTATTTGATTCTACCATCATTAAAATTTGTTCTAAACCACTTTGTGTTACTGGGTAACCTACTCATAGGAAATAGATGAAAAAATAAATGACATATTATCCGAATAATTGACGACTCAAAATGGGCGTGGTTTTACCAGTCGGCCAGTTAGATCTTCATATCATTTAGTGGTGATTTGGAATCTTACTCCGATTCGATATTTGAATTCAACCTCAGTTCCAACGGCCCCGTCGATTGGTTGGTATGATTTGTGACGTCAGTGGGGCGGAGAATGCGAGTTGCCAATTGTGATTCAACTTGGCACCTCCACCAAAACTTTTACTCAATTGTCAAGTTTATGAAATGTCAGTCTGGAATATATATCAACTCTATCTGGTGAACAATCCGAAACCAGCAACACCATACAGTTATCATTTTCCAACGTAAATCCTGGCACTTCCACCAAAACCGAAACATCGAAAGCTATTGAATAGTTATTGCTTCCATTTTGTTCGTGGTTTTGATGCTATACACACATTGAACGTGAAACATGAGCTGTATAATTGTAGCATATGTGGTTGGTACAAGGTTTGAGGTTAAGGTTGGCATGGGGTGTGATTTAATAACTAGGAAAACGCTATATACGCGTTGTTAGACGAGCGGAAAGTAATAGTATGTCGACTTCTTTGCCAAACTTTTGCCTACATTCGCCAATTGGGTAACATTTTAGTTATAAATGGGTAAAAACGGCTTCGAGTGGTACCAATTTAGCACATATCATGTTTTTTCTTCAAAATGGCTCACCCGATCAAGCTGAGAATTCCCAGAAATGTGTATCAAGATGTTATTCAACTTCTCACAAAATTTCAATGTTTTTGAAAATAAAAATGTATTAATTTTTTTTTCGCCGTGTTGGGTATTTTTGAAATTTCTAAAATTCATAAAAAAAAGTTGATATCCGATAATGCCACAAAACTATACAGATCCAAGCTAGATGAGGAACCACGATGAAAAAAAGTTTGAAGTTGATAGCTGTAGCCGTTTGACCTATGGAGAACCGACAAAAAAAATAAAAAATAAATAAAAAAATAAAACATAAAAACGAACACCAATTTTTTCAGTTTGTCAAATTGAATTCTTGCTAAAGCTAGTCTAATTATATAGGCCTACCATGCTTCAAAATATATTCGTTTTTTGAATGACGTTTCAGTTTATTCCTAATTTTCTTTCAATGGAAAAATAATTCATGGTTCTCAATTGCAGTGAGTTTGGAATTACATAAGCGGTTGCACCGCTTGATGCGCATGAAACACCGTAGAAACTGTATACTCCAATCCATGCAAGAGAAGGTTCCGAGCGATCGTCCCTCATATCCTCGAAGCTTTTCAAGCCCACTTCTCTCTTGGATACATGTATAGTATAGGCCTATTCCATTGCACAAGTGACCACATTGTCTTATTCACTATTGGGATCATTTAATAACTTACATGTGACTGAGACGAGTGGCCGAGTGGTTAATACACTGAAGCGTCATTCAGGAGACCGGGGTTCGTTCCTCGTCATGATCGACTATCCTGACAGGGGTTTTTGTGGTTTCGCTCTGTCGTTCAGGTCAATACTGAGATGGTTCCTTAACAACAGGCCACGACCAACTCTTTCCTACTATCCAAAAATACATAATGAAATGACCTCTCATATCATCATTTCATATATCATATATCATCCACAGACGCCAATAGATCCTAGTCTATATGAAAGAATAACGATTTATTAAAGATGTTTCACTGATCATGTGGTTGAAATTATGTTCATAAATGCCTCACGTGGAGAAATGCGTTACTGAAATGTTCAAATATAGTCAAAATATTGAACAATGGAACAAGATTTGTGACGCCAAGGAAATAATTTCATTTTTTTTTCCCGGAGAAATGGTTCTTTGAAACTTGGTGTTTCATAATTTCCGCAAAAGAAATGAGCCATTCAATGATATTTTGAAAACTCTTCGGTTCCACTTCAAGAATGAACTCCAATGTGCACACTTGTAACCACGAGAGAAGAAAGTTGTCTACCAACAAAACAAATCACCATTCCTATATTTTTCTTTCCGCAGGACAAAATTTACGATGAGAAATGCAATCACATCTTTCAAACGTGTTCCAACCTCGAAGTCGAAGCAAGTTTATATCACAACTAGGCAAACGCGTTGTGTTCCGCGTTGATGGATGAGCTAGAACATATCAGCTTATATCCATGAAATAGTTATATATATATATATATATATATATATATATATGTATATATATATATATATATATATATATATATATATATATATATATATATATATATATATATATATATATATATATATATATATATGTATATATATACACACCTTGAGATCCAAACAATCAAGTCACTGCCATCCCATTTCTCAATCAGTTTCTATGATAGTGAGGAAGGCTTTGTTTAAATCGTTCCTTTCATTCGTGATACCTGTTGCTTGGATTTAATTGGTTTCTTAATAGCTTTGAGTGATTTTAAAAAAATGGATTATACATTTTTTACATCAAAACGGCTGATCTGATCAAACTGAAAGTTTGGAATGAGGAGTATAATTACTATATTGAAATTCCCTGAGAATTTGAATTCTCTGGAAGGAAATATTTTTCACGAAATTTCTCCTCTTGGTTATTCTTTCGAGATTTCTGAAAATTTGGAAATTAGTTTTCTCAGAAGTAGTTCAACCGATTGCGCCTCAAAACTATACAATATCGAGTTAGATAAGGATACTTGTGTATGCCAAGTTTCAACTGATTTTGAATTTTAGTTTGACTTGTGGAGCGCGAAAAACAAAATCAAAAACAAAAAAGGCACTTTTTTTCGGGTATGGTGAAATTGAGTCTTCGCTTCGCTCATCCAATAATTGAACTTTCCACAATTATTCAGTTGGTATAGTCGCCACCTTCTTTCGTTATGCATCACACATGCTATGTTCTAATGTAATCACCCATCAGTACGCTACGTAGAATTGTCTATCCAGTAATTGTAGTTTCGGATTGCCTCATGGATGAGTATCACAGTGTAGATGCATGGGGTTTAGTTCTATTATCCTGTCTGGAACAGTTAACCCGTTGACGTGCTAATCAAAGAGCAAACTGAGTTCGACTCTATAACTAGTGTACGTGTTCTAACGTTGATATCATCACGACAATAGACATACAGAACTCCTCAAATTCGTATTTACTAAATCTGTCTAGATTACATAATCACATATTAATTGTATATTGTTCACTCAGAATCGGGGTTTATGAAACGTGGATTAGCAAACAAGATTGAAGTTGTTCTTCAGATTGGATAATATTATTATTCTCACTAATCCTCGGATTACGCTAATCCCCAGAGTAGTGCGTTGGTAAATCTGAGCCAATTGTTTGTATTCATCGTAATAATTGTAATAATACTAGCAATAATAATAATAATAATTCGTATTCATCCCAATTGATCATGGTAATGTTGAACATGTCAGCTATATACATGGTGTAAAATATACATGATATAAATATGAATAAATACAGTTTCTTGATATAGACATCTCCTTCAGTTTCATCACACATTGTATTAGTTAGTTATACATGTTGAAAACACTTTCGTCAAAATTATAAAAACATTTCCCAATTAACCAGTCTTTCAAACTGCGAGCCGTATTTTATTTCCGTAATTCTTTCGGAGCATTGTTGTAGAAGAATAGCATGGGCAGGCCCAACCGTGCTGATAACTAATAGATAACTGATAGTTAACTATTACCATGTTGTTATTCGAGGCTGTTTTAAAGACAGTAGAAAAGGATGGGAAGAAAATGGGATGATGACTAGAATTGTGTATCAGAAGACAGAAGTTAGATTTGTTTCTTCCTTCAAAAATTAACGAACTTCTATATTATTGGATGTGCGAAGCGAAAATTCAATTTTAAAAAGCTATTCAGACCAAATTAACCAATTGAATCTCGAAAACATTCAGAAAGAAAGATTGATAGAATTGTTTGCCCAATAACAGTTGGGTTATTTGGGGGTACAATTGAAGCTATATGAAGTGATGATAAGTGAAAGAACGTTAATAAAAACCCATGCCAATTAAGCCGGACTCACTCGACGGTAACTTTAGTTTCCAAAGCGGAGCCTCAGTTGACTAAGTTACGGTGGTTGTAACTATGTTGTTTCTCGTACCAAAATATGAATAATCCGAATAGCTTATAACATTAGTATTAGACTCAGCTCCATTACACAGTTGGTCATACATAGGCTATCCTCTTTCATGTGTTCCCGGTTTTATTTACCGTGTTTAATCAAAGCTAGTAAAAAATGAGTTTTATTCATCAATTACAGTCTAGACTGTGGAATTAATTCAAAGCTGAACGTGAAAGTTGTATCCAAACGCTAATTGTACTGCAAACACGCGATATTTGCTCGTACATATAAATTGCTCTCCGCTTATTTAGTGTTCTCTTTTGAACTACAGGAAAACGCAGCATATTCTTCGTTTAAGATGAGTGTGATCTCATATGAAATGTGTTACGGAAAGTTCTATAAGCACCTTGGTTTTGAATCTGTTCAACTCACTGTCCTCGTGATTTGAGCTTACCTATTGATTATTTCAATCGTTTTATGATCTTTTTGGGTTTCACTTGTTGCTACCCTCAATAGCTCTCTTAAGAGTGCATGGGAATCGATTTTGTGGAGTATTAGCTCTTTGGTTCTCTCTCACTTGCTTTCTATCTTTCATCTTGATATTCTTTGGTCTATGTGGTGATACGTAGTTAGTTTCATGTCGATGATTTCGCCTTGCAACCTGTGGAGTGCCCACAAATAGTCGAAACGGAACAGTTTAATGTGAACTGAATGTATTTCTCCGTTACCGTTACCAATTTGAATTCTCAAATTTCATAAATCCATTTCATCCGCGTTCTTGATACTTACATACTATATAGAACGTGTATCCACTATACACTAGCTACACTCACTACTACTAGCTTCCTTAAAATAAAGCATTTCCGGGACAAAATCTCCGTCCAGTTCAGCTTGCTGCTAGCGCAACTGCACACTGCACAGCAACTGCAACTGCACACATCTCAGTAGATGATCATGTTAGCAGTGACATTTGTTTTGCACGAAAATGATAAATGTTGTAAGTTCTCAATGCCCCCGACTTTGTAGCCACTCGTATCTACATCTAGTTCACAAGGTCTACAGTAAATCGCCACCTGCAATCTGTACCTCTGGCTCTGATTTGCCCACAAGAAACCCCAAGTACCGGCCATGCTATTAGTATGGGAGTCGGTACACATCGACAAAATGATAGTTGTTTGCTTAAAGACTCCACCAACAGCTAGGTTATACGGGGGTACGAATGGGAAGGTAATTATGAAACGGTGTTCGGATGAAGTGAAAAAATCGTTAACAAAAACCCATGCCTTCTGCCTGACTCGAAACCCCTCGCCCAACGGTGACTTCAGTTTCTAAAGCGGTGCCTCAGCTGACTGAGCTGGCGTGGGCGGCTCTTTCATGTGGTAACTTGAACGCATTTAATACATTACTGATTTCATTCATCAATTTGATTACCTCAAGCAATAATAGGACGGCATGATTCCTCTTCGCCAAGTCGCGTGGGCGTTATGCATAATTAGCGCTCCAATCGGCCGCACCTCAAAAGTAAACAAATGCAGAGTAAACAGTTGCTTTTCTAGGAAGCAAGATCGTAACGTTTGGAGCATGACAATGAGTTAATATTTTTATGGTGAGTTCTGAGAGAATGGAAAATCTCAGATGTTAATGGAGATTTTATATATTTGAGATGGTTTGTCTGCTGAATCTATTATTTGTCAATGTCTATCAGCCAGCCCGCACACAAGGTATTATCCTGACGCAGGCTTTACACGTCTCAATGTTTATTATCATTTTACATTCTTTATTTTTGTATTTTTATGTTTTTCATGTTATGTGTGAATAAAATGCACAAAATATTGAATTGGAAAATTAATTTTTTTTCATATTGTCTATAGATATATATCTTTATCTAAGATTCTGTCCTACAGTAAGATTGCAAAAAAAAACACTGCAGAATGAAAATCAATCAGTTAAAATACAAAAAACTATCAATAATAACATTTTAGAGAGAATAACGAAATGAATATAATCTGACGAGAAACAAAATATAAGTTGATTAAATCTAAGAATGGTGGTAATCGAAATAGAATGATAATGATGAAAACTTTGAGAAAGATACAGAAATAAGTAAATCAATGCAGCTCAAAATGTTTGAATAAGAAGATGAAGAAAAAAGAAATCATACAAAAATTAAAAAAAAAATCTAAAAAAA
Organism: Brachyptera risi; assembly: GCA_964007535.1. Taxonomy (NCBI): domain Eukaryota; kingdom Metazoa; phylum Arthropoda; class Insecta; order Plecoptera; family Taeniopterygidae; genus Brachyptera; species Brachyptera risi. The sequence goes on along the minus strand of OZ023332.1, from coordinate 12,861,960 downwards.
ATTCTGAGCCGCTCTTCCGGATCAATCAGCGTGGCTCGACATCGCCATCAAGTCGGACGTGGGTTCTAGTCCCGGATATGCCATGGGTTGCCGTAAACAGTATCCATCTATCATATCGCCTATTTGTACTCCCAAATAATGAAGCTGTTATTGAGATCGTTATGCAGGAAACAGATTATTTTGACTAGTCCGTGATATAATTATTCGTTCAGGTACTATCATCACGTTCAATTCAGATCAGTTGAACCGTTTTCGCACAGTATGATTGAAATGAAAGGTTTGCGTTTGCGTATTTTAAATTAGATTTGGGATTTGTTATGCAAATCACTCTGCACTCAGACGAAAGTGTAGGTGAAGTAAAGTAATTCAAAGGTACAGTTCGTTGAAAAATCACATGCTTTTCATTATAATCTCTTGTCAGTGGGATCAGTTTTCAGGCACTTTTTCTTGTGGTCCACATCGTGAAATAGTCCACAGCGAGCTTGCGGTTTCAATCCTTCTGTGAGGACATTTTGGCCGTTCGTATTTTAGCGTAAGATTTGGGAATTGCTATGCAAATCACTTTGCACTCAAACGAAAATTGAACGCGAATTAAAGTAAAACAAAGCAAAGTCGCATTTTTTTTCAAGTTTCTGTTATCATTTTCTGTCGATGAAATCAGTTACTAGTCCTATCTACATATAGTAGTCACGATAAAATGGGTTGAGTGGGTAGCACACTGAACCGTCATTCAGGAGACTGGGGTTCGATTCTCACGATGGTCGACCATCCTGACAGGTTTTTTTCGTAGTTTCCCTCTCGTTCAGGTCAATACTGGGTTGGTTATCATAACACCGACTCCTTCCCACTATCGAAAAACACCCAATAAAATAACCTTTCATCTCATCATCCCATCATCTCATTCATAATTCACCGACGCCAATATATCGTAGTTATCAGTAAAATTCATCGTTGAACCCAATGTTGAAAAGTTGATATGTTTCACAATCAATTCTTCGTTCTATCTCTTCGAGAGAGAATTTATTTCTAGCATACCTCGTTAATCAATTACATTTAATTGAATCAGAAGTGTTGGAACAGAAAGTCACTGTTGATACTCGAAAACAAATGAAGTTATTGGTAAACAATAACTTTTCTCACACCAAACGGAGCTTCCAACATCGGAGCAGCGTGATCAACATATTCGACGATCGTATCTGGTCTTTTCCAGCCAAAAGATCTTTAAAGTGATTCCGTGTATTGGTAACCTATAAATAATTTCCGCTCCTTTACAGCCCAAGTTTCTCTATTATAGAACATATTACAGCCTTTGAATATGCCTCGAGATGAAGGGGGAAGGAGGGCAGTGAGTTTACCACATCCATGTAGGGGGTTCAAACATTTAAAGTTTATAATTACGTGGAGGATCCCTTATAGTTTGGATTTCGGCCTCAAGTGTTGATAATGCCCTGGGATGGTTGGAAAGGGGTTTTGATGGGAATTGGATGAGAAGAGGAGGGTGAGGTGGGGAGAGGGACTGTGATACGGGAGCGTATGGGAAAAGGGGTTGTATGATGACACTATTTCATCCCTGTGGGCTTGCTTCCAGCGTATAACGCCAAAGTTATTAATTGATAGCTGAAATACAACTGGGTACAGGTGAAATACTGTTATGTACCGAATGAGTTCCAGCCTTTTGGGAACGGCTGGGTGATGGAAGATAATAGATGTTTTATGAGTCCAATCGATTGAATTCAGAGAAGAGAAATATTTCGTAAAATGGATAGAGATGCTGATTCATTCATTCATATAGATTTGGACGCACTTTACTGATAAGATTTATTGGCGTCGGTGAATGATGAATGAGATGATGGGATAGTGAGGTCATTTTGTGATGTGCTCTGGTCACTGAGAAGGAGTCGATCGTGGTTCGTGGTTAGGAACCATCCCAGTATTAATCAGGACCCTGACCTAATACATTCCATGCTAGTGCTAGCTGGCTCCAAAAGGCTAGGACTCTGATTGGTGAACGTCTACTTGTAGAGCTTCCTGTCATGGCAACATGTCTGGTCTCTAAGTATTCCCATTGGTTTTAGCATAAAACCCCAGCCCTGCTCTTGAGGTGGGCTTCGAAATGTGATCAATTATTTACTCCAAGAGACCGTGCATTTGTTTGTATGATATATTGTCATTGTTGGTAGCGTTTCTAGTGAACATTAACCAATCAAAGTCTAGCCTCTTGGAGCTAGCTGGCCCTAGCACGAGAAGTGGTTTACTGAACGACAGAGGAAAAGCATAGAAAACTCTGGGCACGAACCCAGATCTCCTGAATAACCGCCATGGACGAGGATGACGGTGATTTTTCATCATCACAGTAGACCTACGTCGTTAATTTCAATTTGAATAAATATAGATACGCTGTTTGGCCGCTGATGTTCGAGAGAAAGTAAATGTTGTTCGATGTGCTTTTGATGTCGATTATATTCGGTTGTGAATAGAAGGATAAGAGATCGTTCCCATTCAACAATGTGTGGGAGACAATCAGCCGTATCTATCGTTACGTTAGTGCTAAACATAGATCGGGCAATATGCTTGTGACAAGTGGCCGAGTGGTTAATATACTGAACCGCCATTCAGGAGGCCGGAGTTCGATTCCCGTCATGATCGACCACACTGATGGGTTTTTTTCGTGGTTTACATCTGTCGTTAAGGTTGATACTGGGATGGCTTCTCAACAACAGGCCACGACCGACTCCTTTGCGTTATGGAAAAACACCTGATTAAAATAACCTTTCATGTCATCTTCCCACCATCTCATATATTCACCGGCGCCAATAGATCGTGGTCATCAGTACAGTGCGTCGTTGAACCCAGCAATATGAATACGTATTTTTTTCAAAAATAAAATGAAATAAATATTATGTTTGTGCGTCGCACATCATCAGTTCCCAGTATCAGTCCGCTCATCAGTCCGCTCATCAGTCCAATCAACATAATGTCTTTGGATGACTGTGTGTGTCAAGTTGCCAGCTTTTCAACGTGCATCTATTTACACGACAGCTATACGCTTTCACTTTTTACTGCATGGCAGTTACATAACAATAATTAGTTTAAGGTTGGTTCAGTCGAGTTTTCTGTTGGATCATAATTTGATCTCAGCTTAGTTAAGGCAGGAGTGTGCTAAGATTGTTTTAGTATCTAGTTTAAATTATGTTAGTGTCAGGAAGTTCATACCAGTCTTAGATTGAATAAGATTAGTTTTAGGTTATATTTGAGTAGCTTCAAGTTGGATCTGGATAATTTATAGTTTAGTTTGGATGAAATTCAGTTCGATTATATCTGTATCAGGTTACATTTTATGTCATATTATGTTGGTTGTCAGTTGGATTATGTTATTTTTTCGTTAGCTAATGTTGATTAGGTTAGTTCTAGTTCGAATCAAATCTGCTCATATCAGGTCAGCTATGTGGTTGATTCACGTTAATCTCAATTGACCACTAGTGATAGGCGTTGCTTATCGGCAGGCCACCTGGATCTATACTTCATGTGGGCCATGTCAATTTACCCACATAACAAACAGCCCATTTGATTGGATGTTTTGTTTTGTGACGTTTGTGGGCGGGTCAATCACTAGTCGTCAATTGCGTCAAATCATCATCGTATGTGTGCTAACATGACCAACGTTTGGCTTCCAATAGTCTCCACACCATACACAGCCATTGACTTCACCGACTCGTGTGTCCTGTGTCGTGTCGTCAACACTCGTCAACACTCTCGTCAACACTCTCGTCAACACTCTCGTCAACACTCGTCAACGACGACTGCAGGTTATCAACCTTTTGTCCGCCCAGTTTTGTTTGATCATTTGTTTTTTCTTACCGGAGTTCGAGACTGGAAATGTTCGCGTCTCTCGGAATTCGATCTCGGCACTGAGGATGCTGGCTTTGATCTGTCATATGATATGGCGAGGTCTGTGCCCACCTCGTTGCATCTCCGAGGCTCCATTGAGGAGGATAGCCATTCGGGGCGAGGACGTATTCGTGTGGATTAGGGCTAGAGTAAGGACAGTTGTTGGGGAATTATTAGATGCCGTATCTTTAGAGTATCACATTTTTAAGATTCAACATAATAATTAACAAATAACAACAAAAACAACAACAACAAACCACTGATAATTGGTAATAGCTGGACACACTATATATACTTTTGTGTGGGATAAGTCAACCATTTTGTATTTAAATTCGCTAATTCTGAAACTTTGACCTACACTCTGCGCAGCTCAACTGTCTGATTCTGCTTTAAATGTTTCACTCAGTTATTGACAAAATCTCAATCAGCGATGAATTGAATAGCTCCGTTCCAAGAAGACCAGCTTGCTCGAGTCGTAGTGAAGTAATATTATTGATGACATTCTGAGGATGTACAATTTTGACGATTCTGCGACATTATAATTAACAGAAAGGATTTTAGAGTGTTTGTTTTCAAATGTATGTGCGAGAGGAGAATTTGTACTACACATTTTTAATTACTTTCTTTCGCTTCAGCAAATATCCGTTCGTGAGGTTAGCTTCTCTAGGTCGTTTCAGATGAGTTTTCAGAATCGATTTTTGCATAGTTTCTGGTGGTTGTGGATGTTTTCTCAGTGCTTCCCATATTCTAGAAGGCCATAAAGAAATGAGGTTGCGCAAACGAAAAGTATATAAGCTTACATTCTTCTTTGTTGAAAGTGTGCGAGTCTATATACACTAGCCTATATAAAAACGCAGTATATGCGTTGTGAAATGAACTTGAAAGTATGGAAATCTAGAATGTAAAATATTCTGTCGCTCAATCCACATCTACTGACCTTGTATTACTTTGAACGTTCATAACGTCACAACCTCCCTGTTTTATTAATCACTCATTCTTATCGTTCTGATTTGATTGGTGACACTTTTGTTGCTTAGATTTAATAGGTTTCTTAATAGCTTTGATTGATTGAAAACAAAAACATTATAAATGTGTTTTCTTCGTTATTTCCCATTTGAATGTCATACAAAAATCACTGAAAATGTGTGTGACAAGTTTCATTTATTCAAGATTCAGCAATAAAACAAAAAAACAACCGAGAATTGATAACAACAAAAACACTGACATTCAAAGATGGCAATTATGCATGTATTTTAGATTCAGTCTCAATCCCCATCAAATGAACGATATTTTCAACAGATCAATATAAACTTGGCAGCCAAAAAGGTTTCAATGAAATGAACAATGAGCTTAAAATGGCGTCGAAAATATGTGAATCATTCATAACGTGTTGATTCGATTAAAACACGTGCTTTTGAGAGGCTTGAACTCGATTGATAACGACTAGCATGGTTGATAAGATTAAGAGGCCTCTTGACATGTTGCCTACTGGCTTGATTGCAGACGTTCGGGGCCCAAGTTGGCAACGGTAAACCAATCATCGTATTGACTTACAGTTTGCGGTTAAATAATCACTAGTATTCAATACGTGCTCGTACAAAGAGCTTTAGTTCGTGGTATGTTTTCAACCCTTTCAAAATAATTATCAAAAATCAACTTGTTTCTACCTGTTTTTCATTGTTCTCACGATTTTTTCAGAGTTATTTGATAGAAAAATATGATTTTTACTGAACGTAGAGGCACAGATATACTCATTGTTGATTCATTGCAAAAATAATTAGACTGATTGGTGCTACCTTTTACCTACTATGTGTTGGGAGCTAAAGGCCTGTATTGACGCTTTTTGCGTCCCCCTATAGGTTTTACTCATGGGTTGTGAGATGTCAAGTAGCCTCTTGAGCAGGAAGACTGTCTTGCCTTACGACATTATGAAATAGTATGCGATTTCATGTAAAACCGAGCTATGTCCATGTTAAAGTGGGGTAGGCCTATATCTTCAACACTTTCTTGAGCAATTAGGTTTCATAGGAAATTAAAAGAGAAGCAGATCAATTGATTCATATTTGTTGATTACCATATGGAATAATTCGTATTGCCTTTTATTGCAACAAGGGCCTACCTGTATTGTATCAGTAGTTTGACATTACGGGGACATTGGCAGTATGCCATACCCACAATGTTAAATCTGCACTTTTTCGATACCTGTATTCACAAACTATGAAAGTTACATACACAAATTTTTCTCAGTAGTTACACATTCAACCTTCGTACACATGCACTGGGAAATAAGTTCAAAATATGAAAAAATTGCTCGTATTTCAATTTCTTTTAAAAAATGTCCGAAAAATATCACATTTTCAAGCAAAAAACAATTCTCATTTCCGATGTAATTCGGCATGGTGACAAAGGAAAATTCTACACAAGTATGGCATACTTTATTATGTACATGTGATGGAAATTTGGAATCATTATATTGAATGGTTTCAGAGATTCCGACGATAGAAAAACATATATTCTGAAGTAACTGCATTTGACAAAATATTAGCCCAGAAGTTGATCTCACTGAAATATGAGAAGTGGGCCTACGAAGTGCTGAATGAAAGAAACAATCCAATTAAAACCACCCCGAATAATCTGGTGATTCTTGCAACATCCAATTAATAAAACATTACACAATGAATCTAAAAAAAATAAATAGCTATCAATGTCCCCTTAAGAGGTAATTGCTTAAAGAGTATATCAGGATGAGGTATGTGAGGTGTGAAGTATAATATAAGGTATAATAAAGTTATACCAATTAGTCATAGGGTATAGATAAGGTATATATATAGGTATAAGGTGGAAAATAAGGTATATGAAATGGCAGGCTAATTCTCGTGAAATGTGATACAAGTATATATCACACAATGGGCTGAAATGCTATTGGACATTTCTCACACGTGTGCTCAGTTCTTCTCCCTCTATTTCCATATCGTGTCATTGTCTCCTCCATACAAAACACGGCGTCCAGGCGAACTTGCCGCCAATAAATTAGGAACCTCCAGCTTTTATATAAATATCAAACACTATATGTATAATGTATAAGCTCCGTGAGCTTTGTCCTGATATAAATGATGCGTCTCTTTTGTCAGTGTCTGTCGACTAAGCAATTCGATGAAATGTCATCAATAACCGTCATGTACAGTCGCGGACACATAGAGTGGTCGATCAAGTGATATAGGAGTAAATTATGAAAACAATACTCATATATCCCTTGTTAACTCGGGCACGGGCCGACACTTATTTCTGGGAGACCCGGCTGTGACAACCTCCCTGAAGACCTCATGGGAGGTTCAACCCCCACTAAAAAAAAAAAAAAAAAGAAATCAACATGTTTGGTGTATTTATCAGTTCTGTTGTATAGTTCCATATCTATTGTAACTCGTTGACTATAGTGGCCACTGGAATTGTAACTTATATTATTGCCACGATGATATTTGTGAGTGATTCTCAACCTGTTATTTTTGTATATAAATATCTTATAGCAGGAAACCTTGCAAAAATGAGAACAATGATGACAATTCATTAAATTGAATTGAAACTCTTTTCCACAAAGCCTGGGGAGGCTTATCTGTGGATTAAAAATAACATAGAATATATATTATATGTATGATGTAAGAAAGGAATACGTTTAGTGCCAAGAAGTAGGTTGTTTGTAGGAGTGAGTGATACTAACAGAATAATTCAGGGATATGAAACATTTTCAATTTCAATTCGGACACGAGCAGACACTTCTCAAAGAAGTGATCATTGCCCAAGAGACTTAGTTCAAAGTGGAAGATATCAACATTCGTGTGTTTTGTTTACTCTTAATACCAATGCTGATAATGTCCGGATATATATCACAGAAACGGTTTTCACTTATAATGTGTTCCGGACTTTCGGAAACTGCAAGACTTTTATCTGCGCTGGAAAGTTATGGTCACCAACAGCGCAGCCCTGGTTTTTAAGTTCATTGGTTTTAAATAATTAAAATGGGGTGTTAAGATCGCCCTTGTGGTGCCCCGTCCAAACGATCCTTCTTTTCATCCTTAGCCTTAATTGGGGAACAATGATGTTGTATCAAGTTTCGATGTTATTAAAAAAAAAAAAACTTCTTCCTGGTACTAGCAACCTGGCTGTGTGAAACAATCTCCCCAAAGACTTACCTCCAAAATCAATGTGTTTAATGAAATTATCAATACTGCTGTATAACTATAACTTATAATATATTATACCTTGACTCTATCATAACTCAGCGACTAGCGGCCACTGAAATAGTAACTTATACCTATGTCATTTTTAACGATATTGTTGATTATATTTGTGAGTAATTTCCAAGCTGTTATTAAATGAAAAATAATGAAACCAATAATATTATACGCACTGAAACTATCCATAGCCTAGCATAGCATCCACGCATAGTCTATGAAAACAAATACTCATCATATGTGCGTAGATTCAGCAGCACATCAAATCTCTGAACAAACAAATTCTACAAAACCCATATCTTCGAAAAACTATTTCTCCGACAGTTCGAACGTGTGCTTTGTCGGAGAATTGAGTTCTCGAACAAATGTGATCCCGATAATATGGTAGGGCTTATGTAAAAGTAGATTTCATTCGAATCAAAGTTTTAATTTCTGAATTGACCATTTTGTGTGACCGTAAGTGTACCTGTTAACGCATTCGGTAAACTGATTGATTGAAACCGCGTATCGATTTACCGCCACCTAGCGGACTAATCGAGTGACTGTAGCGGTCGTAGCTTAATTAATCGCAAACACGATACATCATCATGATCGTAAGGAAATTATCAACATCAATGGTCTAATAGGCCTATAGTGGTTTAATCCAGGCAATAATTTGGTTTTATTGAGGATTACTCGACATTTCGGTGTTGATTTTGGAATCACGAATAATTTTTATGATTTCAATGAGATTTAAAATGTAATACATGTTTTTTTCTTCCTTGCGTTTATTCCATATTTGTTCGTTCTCTCATCATTCTGCTCGATTCTACATAATTTTTCCGATTAATTAATTTTTTTTCATTTTTAGAATTGGTGTTTCATTTTTTCACACCGCTTGATTTATATAAATTGATTTTCACCTGTACTGCTGATTCCAAGAGCTAGGAGGTTGACCTCCTTACAAACCTCTCCATACGGAGATCAGGAAGTGGTCGAGGAGTTAGCTCAACTATACATGGAAATAAACCAACCGGTGCATGTATAGTAGGCCTACATATTGAGAGCCAAATCGCTCAAATCCACGTCCATAGTCCATAATCATAGTTCATAATCATAGTTCATAGTCCATAGTCATAGTCATGGTCCATGGTCATAGTCCATAGTCATAGTCCATAGTCATAGTACATAGTCATAGTACATAGTCATAGTCCATGGTCATAGTCCATAGTCATAGTCCATAGTCAATTCAATTCAATTCAATTTGATATTTATTTTATTCACACACACACATAACGCATAGAAAAACATAATACAGAAATGAAAATACAAAATGGTAATAAATAAAAAGTAATAAGTAATAGTAATAAATAGTAATAGTGTGAAGCCCGCGTAAGGATAATACCTTGTGTGCGGGCTAACTAATAGACAAATAATATAGAAAACTAATTTCAGCAGGCAAACATAAACATATATTGATTATGGTTAATGACAATAATAATAATAATAGAAATAGGATTAAAGAATACGTTTCTTTTAATAAAATATAAAATAAACTAAAACTGAATGAATAATAATAATAATAATAAGCTGCATGAACATGAGAAAAAATCAAAATAATTTGGAGTCCGTTTGCCTCATCATACTTCACATAAATTTACACAAAAATCTCGACCTGAATGGATAATCCAATCAATGATATATAATTTAAATTCAAATACATTGTTTAATTTACGAATTTCAATAGGAACTTGATTGTACATTTTCAACCCTATGTAATCAACGTGTTGTTGTCCAATTAGTTTATTTTTCCGTGGAATGTCTAAATAATAAGCTATATCGAGAGAGCAACTTCTAGTTTTATGTATTGGAGATGATGTAACTAAATTTTGATTTTTATATGAATTGAAATTTTTGAACACATGAATGAGTGCATTTTTTATATATAATTGTTTAACGTCGAGCACCTGGGTGAATTGGAATATTAATTTTGAAGAGTACTGCATTGTCTTATTCAACATGATCTTGAGTAATATTTTTTGAATGGTTATTAATGGCTGGATATTTGATTTATTGGCTGCTCCCCATCCTAAAATGCCGTACTGGATAATTGTTTGACCCAGAGCTTGATAAATTTTGACAATCAAGTTCCTATTAACACATTTTCTAAGCCTATAAAATACATATAAAATACTTCGCACTTTTCCTACTGTATTGGCCACATGCTGATTCCATCTGAGGTGTTTGTCAACAATAATACCTAAATATTTAGCATGGTCGTTAGCTTCAATTTCATGACAATCACATGCGCATTCCATAGTGCAATTATATGAATGTAATTTCAAAGTTTTGGAAGGATCTGGCTGAGTTTTTATATCTATTGTGAAAGGTAAATATATTGTTTTAGTATTATTTAATGTTAGGAAATTATCATCTAACCACCGACACACACATTTCAACATTTTATTTGCATTTTCGAAAACTAGATCCCAATTCACGTCCGAGAAAATCAAAACTGTATCATCAGCATACGTCAGTATATTACCTTTAATTTGAATATCACACAGATCATTTATATAAATAATGAACAGAATTGGTCCGAGGACCGTTCCTTGAGGTATCCCACACCTTATTTGATTTTGACTACTATATGTATCACCTATTTTTACCAATTGCTTTCTATTCGTGAGATAATTTCGGAATAAATTTAATGGCAGACCACGAATACCATTTGATTCTAATTTATGCAACAAAATAGTGTGATTAATTGTATCGAAGGCCTTCGCTAGATCTAAAAATACTGCAATTACCTTTTTATTACTGTCCAAATTGTCATATAGATATCTAGTTAGCTGATATATGGCATCATTAGTACTTCTTTCCGGTCTAAAGCCGTATTGATTTGGAGACAATATACTATTCAGTTCTAAAAAGCACATTAATCTACTTTTGATGCATTTTTCAATTATTTTTGAGAAGTGCGAGAGTAAAGAGATCGGTCTATAGTTTTCTGGCTTTGTTTTATCACCGCCTTTGAATAAGGGAACGGTAATTGCGATTTTCAAATTATCGGGAAATATTCCAGTGTTGAAGCAAGTATTACATATATGTGTCAAAGGATCCGCAATGAACATGCTTGCAGCTTTAATTGTTTTAACTCTAATTTTATCATAGCCACACGACGAATTGTCTTTAAGTCCTGATATTGAATTTATAATTTCATTGGATTCTACTGGTTTCAAAAACATAGATTTATTTGCATTACGATGTATCGTTTGATTTGGATTTGGAGTTATGTTTGTTAATTGATAATTGTTTAATTTATTTTTCACTTTAATTTTGTCAGCAAGTTGTGTACCAACATTCAAAAAATCATTATTTAATTCTTCTGCTATCTCTTGAGGTTCTTCGGATGATCGATTGGTGGGTCCAGTTATTTGTAGTTCATTAATTAAATTTGATTTATTCAGTGTCCTTCCTGAAATTTCATTAATGGTTTGCCAGATTTTTTTCGGACAGTGCATATCTGCATTAATTTTATTCGTATAATAATTTATCTTTGTTTTGTATATGAGTCGGTTAATGAGATTCCTATATTGTTTATAACGCACCTGTAGGCAAAACAGCTCGTTATTATTGCCGCCAGAAGGACCATTTTTTAGCCTCTTAATCTTCCTATGCAATGCGTCTCGCTTTCTTATTGAAACTATTAGGCCAGCAGTAATCCAAGGTTTTATTTTCTTATGTTTTGAGTTTTTCTTTATCAATTTCAAATCAGAAGCATTATCAATATGCGTTTTAAAAACATTAATGAAATTATTTAGTGCTATATTCACATCAGTCTGTTCTAGTACGTGATTCCATGATTCAATTCTCAGTAACGCTAGCAATTTAACGTTATTTAATTTCCTTGTTATATTATCAGAAGAGATTTCTTTGATATAATCATTACTTGCACTACAGAATGCGTCCCAACCTAAGAATATTGGAAAATGATCGGTTATACTAGTATGTAATATTCCTGATAAGAACTTATAATTCTTGGTGGTTTTCAAGAAAATATGGTCAATACATGATCTAGACCGCTCTGTTACACGTGTTTCACAGTTTATGCATGACAAAAAACCATGATAACTCAAAGTATTCAAATAATCATCAGCATGATTTACATGATTATCCAGAATATTCAGATTAATATCACCTATTAATATTTGATACGTGGCATCAGGGAGTGAGGAAGCTGTATTGTCAATATCTCTTACAAATTGTTTAATTTTAGTAGATGGAGAACGGTATATAGCAACAATACAATACGAATCCAGACCAATATTAAATGTTATTCTTGCACTATTTGCAGAGAGTGACAATTCTTCATCGAGTACAACTCTTTCATTTTTTATTCTATTTGAATTAATCAGAACGACAATACCGTCTGACGAAGTATGACGCGAATTAAAATAATATGTATTGAAGCCGGAGATAATAAATGGTTCATCATATAACAAATGTGTTTCTGTGAAGATAATTACATCAAAGATAAATTCAAAAGAATTTAAAAGAACACAGAACTCATCAAAATTTTTGCGTAAACTCCTTATGTTTTGGTGAAGAATTTTGAAATTGTTATTATATTGAAATAGGTTATTGACATCCTCAACATCTGTACATACTTCTGTGTGTTGTATATTATGTGATAGTAATTCATTTATCTCATTCATGTACTATATTGAATATTCAACCAAGTCGAGGATATAATTACTAAACTAGGATACAGGTATGTCCTCTGGACTTTTCACAAATATCACAGGTGAGGTTTCGTCTTTACGTATGTAAACACGACCAGCCTTGGTCCACACGTATTTGTAACCCAACTGCTTTGTATTTTTAGCAAGCCAGAAGAGGTTTTTATTAATTCTCGTCAAATGTTCGTTTACGTAAATGAAACTTTCTGATTGAAGGTAACCAATATCTTTTGATTTGAGAGGTCCCTTCTTCTTCTTAGCTTGGATTACACTATCTTTTGTATATCGCGAGTAAAATTTGGCAATAATCAATGGTGGCTTGTTTGGAACATTACTATGTTTCAGTCTATGGCAGTACTCTATGTCGTCAACATTGACGTCACATCCCAGGTGGCGAGAAATGTCAACAACCGTAGCATACGTATTCTCGTTTGTTTTCATAGGTACCCCCTGTATTACGAGATTGAAATTCATTGAATATTGTTCAAGGTCATTAATTTTTGCACCGAGGGATTCATTCTCTTCTTTTAATGCTGTATTTTCTTTTTTACATGCGTTAATTTCTGTAATGAGAGCCTCGATTTTCTGCGTCTGCAATTTACTCTCTTTTAATAGTTCATCTTGCACTTGAGCTTGAGTCTTGATGGTTTTATTAATCTCTTGCAAGGCCGAAAGAATTGATTGGATAACGGCAGAAAAGTTTTGTGAAGACGACTCACCAATATTAACGATTTTTTCTACACCTGCCACTACGTCATCTAGTATATCCAGGCTATCCTGGTTATAGTCATGGTCCATAGTCATAGTCCATAGTCATAGTCCATAGTCATAGTCCATAGTCATAGTCCATAGTCAAAGTCCATAGTCAAAGTCCATAGTCATGGTCCATGGTCATAGTCTATAGTCATAGTCCATAGTCATAGTCCATAGTACATAGTCATAATCATAGTCCATAGTCATAGTCATGGTCCATGGTCATAGTCCATAGTCATAGTCCACAGTCATAGTCCATAGTCATAGACCAAAGTCCATAGTCACCGTCCATAGTCCATCGGTTCACTCCTCATCATCGTTCAGGACACCGGGGCTCAATCCCCGCCATGTTGACCGACCATCTCACACAGTTCATCAGGTTTCCCTCAGTCGTCAAAAAGAACCCTTGGATTATTTTTGAAGAGCATGACGTTTTCCTTCTTCTTTTTGAAAAAACTCATAAATTAACCTCATATAGCATCCTCTCATCCATCATTCCTCAACGACAATTTATACGATCTACTATAAATAATATATATATTAGAGAATAACTTGGCAGAGAGATCTTAGTTATCATTTCAACGCGTCAATAAACCGATATTAATCAATAAATAGGCACGAGCGATTCCATTAGATTTGGAACGAAATAATTCCCCTGAATTTTCCCCTGATTTTTTTTTCCTCGCCCCCCTCCCACTACTCGCTTCGTTGGGGTGATACTTTCAAACCTTGGAGAAGAAACCGTAGCCCTCACCCCAACGAAGCGAGTGGTGGGGGTAATTTGGAGGGGAAAAAAGCTCTGATGTCAGACTCATATCTCCTTGACATGGACTCCATGTGAATACATATTAGAAGTTGGCAGAAGTTTAGAAGTTGGCCTGTCATTCGTGACGTATACTCTCGGCGTTAATATGTCTGGTTCTTCATGAGTGATCGGTTCCTATTGAGGCGGTCGGATCGCCCTTGTCCGAACGATCCTACTTTGTCATCCTTGCCCTTGGTGCACATGGTGATGGCGATACCAATGCGCACGGCACCTCCACCACTATTTGAACGAGTCCAAATAATATCTGTGTGACTCAGTTCTCAGGATTGCTATCGTCTTGTGTTTCAGATTTGAAACGGGAAGCCACGATATGCCACATGCTGAAACATCCGCATATTGTCGAGCTGCTGGAGACTTACAGCTCGGAGGGAATGCTTTATATGGTTTTCGAATAGTAAGTACCGGAATATGAATGAATGAATGAATGAATGAATGAATGAATGAATGAATGAATGAATGAAGATTCTACCTACAACATCAGGGTAATCATAACAGAGTAATCAGTAATTGTTAGTATAAATTTATTTATAGCATCGTTTTACTTGCCCTTCGAGGATCACTACAAATTTTACGACATCATCTTTACAGTCTTCAGCTTTAATTTCCAATTTTGTTTTCATTGCATACTATTTTTCATTTTTTTTCTTTTTAATTTTTGTATGATTTCGTTCTCATCATTTCAGTATATATTTTCTCTACATTTTCTTATTCAAACATTATAAGCCTGAGCTACATTGTTTTTTCAAAGTTTCCATTAAATTATCATTTCATTTCGATCACCAACATTGTTAGATTTACTTAACTTATATTCTGTTTTTAGTCAAATTATATTTATCTTGTTATTCTCTCTAAAATGTTATCATCGATAATTTTTTTATATTTTGATCAATTAATTTTTATCGTGTGTTTTTGCAATCTTATATATATATATATATATATATATATATATATATATATATATATATATATATATATATATATATATATATATATATATATATATAATAACATATTATGATAGGCCGTTGAAACTGAGCATCACTGAGACCCGTGGCCGAATGGGTTAAACACTGAATCGTCATTCAGGAGACCGGGGTTCGATTCCCACCGTGGTCGACCATATCTTGACTGAGCTGAATCGTGGTTTTGTAGAATGATTTTATTGATACAATCACTCGGCCGTTTCGTTATCATCATCGATTCCAACATTTATCAGTTCAATAAAGAGAACTGTACAATCAATTATTGCATTACGATAGTTCATATAGGTTTATAGTAATCTGATTAGTCAATAGAATGACGTAAGGTGAACAAGGAAGATATCAAGTTGACATTTGATAAAGTTTCAAAGAACCAATTGAAAACCCGGGCCTCAATATACGCTCTATATATACTATATAGACATTAGTCTAGCTATAAACTACAATAAAATACATACAATTATAATCAGACCACTTTTGGTGATTTGAACATTTTGTTGGTACACCAAGATTCTGATTCAGTGTAGACTATAACAATCGATTTAGATCCGAGTTCACGAAAGTCGTCATCAGTTGACCACGTGACAGTTGAAACATGTTACCAAGACAACGGTAATAATCGAACCAACATTTCAAAAACAATCGAAAGATTTCATACTTTAGTTGGCTCAACTTCCAATTCGGTCATTTCGAGAATTGCTTCACCTCACCGCGACTCGACTGTAGATGAGAACGACTTTTTCGTTTCATGTTTCACTGTGCATACAAGTGTGCTGATACGATAGCTGAAATAATAAAAAAAACTTCCATGTTCCACACTGCACTCTTTATAGAAGGATTCTCGTTGTATACATAAAATGAATGTATGTGTGTATACGAATAAAACCCCCATCACACATATACATGCACTCACGTCAACCGTGTGCAGGTTTTCACTGAGCAGAATGTAGACATGGATTCGAAAACCAGACGAATGGACGTGTAGATAATGTATAACAACGTTTTTATTCAAAATCTCTTCAAACAAAGCTTTTTGTTGAAACTATAGTTCACAGTGAACTGCGCTTCCGTTGCCTCGACAACCTCAACAACCCCCTCTTTGCCCCAACTACTCTTTCATTGTCCCAGTATATCCCTTCTTCCCCACTCCCTTCTCCTTGCCCACCACTCCAATTTGAATAATTGTTCATAGATATAAAATAATGAAAGTATTCATTATTGTGATTTTACTCCCCATCGGCATGAGTTACCATGCTCATTAAAAATGACTTGTTTAATTGGTAATCTTTTAATTGTGGTGTACTCACGAGCAGATGGTCTACGAATGAACTGAAATCTATTTGATTGTAATAGTATAGGGCCATATTCACCATCATGGACTTCAAGTTGTTTAAATGTTTCGAAACTCATAATGTGGTAGCAATGGAAGATGAAATATAGTGAATGAATGAATGAATGAATGGGAAAAGAATGCATGAATGGGTGCATCCATAATTGGAAATCGTCAATATTGTTAGACGAGCTTTAGCGAGGATTCAATTTGACATACTGAAAAAAATTGGTGTTCGTTTTTATGTTTTTTTTTTTTTTTTTTGTTTTTATGTTTTTTTGTCGGTTCTCCACAGGTCAAACGGCTACAGCTATCAACTTCAAACTTTTTTTCGTCATGGTTCCTCATCTAACTTAGATCTGTATAGTTTTGTGGCATTATCGGGTGGTAACTTTTTTTTTATGAATTTTAGAAATTTCAAAAATCCCCATTAGAATAACCCGGAGGAAAATACTTGAAAAATCAAAATTTTTCAAGACCTCTCAAATTTTCACCGAATATAAAGGAAACTATAAAGCACATTTTGAGAGATTTTTCGCATCAATCGGATGAGAAATAACGAAGAAAACGCATTTATAAAGCATTTTCCCATCAATTTAGGTTATTACGGGAACCAATTAAATCTATAGCAACAAGTGTCACCAATTAAAACGATTGAAATGAATGAAGAGGAAGGCCGTGACATAACTGATTCTCGTAAGGTTTTTGAACGTTTGGAGTGATCCAAGGTCTGTAGATGTAGATTGGGTTAACAAATTATTTTTCATTCTAGATTTCTATACCCCTAAGCTCGTCTAACAACGCGCATCCCGCGTTTTCCCAGTAACTTGTTATTACTCTTGGGAATCAGTGTCATTTTCGCAAACTGATCAATTATATAGTATAGGGTCGACTTCAATAATTAGACGAACTTTAGCGAGGATTCAATTTGACATACTGAAAAAAATTGGTGTTCGTTTTTATGTTTTTTTTTTTTTTTTTTTTTTTATGTTTTTTTGTCGGTTCTCCACAGGTCAAACGGCTACAGCTATCAACTTCAAACTTTTTTTCGTCATGGTTCCTCATCTAACTTAGATCTGTATAGTTTTGTGGCATTATCGGGTGGTAACTTTTTTTTTTATGAATTTTAGAAATTTCAAAAATCCCCATTAGAATAACCCGGAGGAAAATACTTGAAAAATCAAAATTTTTCAAGACCTCTCAAATTTTCGCCGAATATAAAGGAAACTATTAAGCACATTTTGAGAGATTTTTTGCATCAATCGGATGAGAAATAACGAAGAAAACGCATTTATAATGCATTTTCCCATCAATTTAGGCTATCACGGGAACCAATTAAATCTATAGCAACAAGTGTCAGCAATTAATTAAAAACGATTGAAATGAATGAAGAGGAAGGCCGTGACATAACTGATTCTCGTAAGGTTTTTGAACGTTTGGAGTGATCCAAGGTCTGTAGATGTAGATTGGGTTGACAAATTATTTTTCATTCTAGATTTCTATACCCCTAAGCTCGTCTAACAACGCGCATCCCGCGTTTTCCTAGTTGATAAATAATTGACTGATTTTTTTCTGAATCATTTGCATCATAATTTTTCGTGAAACGCGGCCTCGAACCCGGAATTGAAATAAGCGAATGATGTCATAGTTGATTATTTTCATGAGTTTCTGATAGGCCTTAGCCACCCTCGGTAGCTCGGTCAGCTGAGGCACCGCTTCAGAAACTGAATTCACCGTTGGGCGTGGGTTCGAGTCCCGCATAAGGCATGGGTTTTTGTAAATGTCCTCTCACTTATCATCACTTTACACATTCATTATCACCAGCTCATTCGTACCCCCGTATAACCCAGCTGTTGGTGGGGTCGTTGGTCAAACAATAATCAATTAATCTGATAGGCCTACTCTCTAGGTTACCTACGCCATTTGATCGTGTTTGTCCTCTACTGACGGAAAGGTTATCAACGGAATATTCAACATTGCCTTTGTTCGGCTATTATCAACTCGGATCTCACTACGTCTCTACTCTGTCCATTCAACTCCATCTTTCCTCAATAATTATCACGAAAATTCCGTTTTTTCCTTTCATTTATTCAATTTATATATGCAAACTTGATTGAGTCTCTGCTCACAATAGGGTTGCCCGAAGACACAGACTAACAAGCAATCAGGGGTTATATTAGTGCGCAGTTGACCCTAATATGCGCAGTTCTAAACTTCAAAAATGCAGCTCTTAATTTCAATTTGCGCAGCTGTAAAATCAAATCTCTGTATATAATAATGCACTATAATTATACTAATAACACTAATAATGCATATTAGTAATGATGCATCATGATGCAACAACCTTGGCCCTACATATTTCCAAATAGTAACAAGATACTTTAAAAAACAAAGTTTTCAAAAAATTCCCTGCGGGGCTGTGGATCCCCCCCCCCCCGCAGCATCTGCGCGGAACCTACCTCTTTATATAATTGATTTTTTCATATGCGCAGTTCTAAATTTTCACTAATATAACCACTGCAAGCAATATAAAAACATTCAATGATATTACAAATCTATATCAGGATCATTTATTATTGATAATTTTGAATATTATTTCAAATATTATTATCATTATCATTTTAATTATCACTTTCACTATCATTATCGTTAATTATCAATGGATATACTTAATATCATATATATATAATGTTATAAGCCACATTTATAAGTTAGTAAGATGATAATTGTAAGCTGATAATTGTTAACTGCTAACTATTCCGATTTCCTCGGAAGAGGGTTAAAGGAATTATTGAATAAATAAATAAATAAGTGTATGAATGTGCTCATGAATGATTGATCAAATGATGTAGCATATTATCAATAAATACGAAAAAAACTATTCTCCCGAATAGATCGATATATTTCTGACCTAACTGATGAATAGGAACATCAGGCTAATGCACGTGTCATGTCGGTAAGCGAGCTTACTATCAATCGGCTATTCCGTAATACAAGAAACAATACGACTCACATGTATCTATCGAAATAGTAGGTCTATGTTGGGATCAAGAGGAACCATTCCGATTTTTTCAAGAATTTTGTTGAAAAATATGATTTGTCAAATAAATTAATAGATTCTATCGTTGTAGACATTTTGATAAGATCAGTTCACATTTTGAAAAATCATTCATATCGGATCGATTAATTTCCATTCCCCCTCCCCTCTCCACCTTTTTTATTAGATGAGCGAAGCGAAGACTCAATTTCAACATATACCCGGAAAAAAGTGCCTGTTTTTTTTTCGCGCTCCACAGGTCAAACGAAAATTCAAAACAAATGAAACTAGGCATACACAAGTGTACTTATCTAATTCGATACTGTATAGTTTTGAGGCGCGATCAGTTGAACAACTTCTGAGAAAACTCATTTCAAACTTTTCAAAAATCCCGTAAGAATAACCCATAGGAAAAAATTCGTGAACAAAATTCCATCCGAGAGAATTCAAATTCTCAAGAAATTTCAGTGTGATAATCATACACATTATTCCGAGCTTTCACTCAAATCGGATCAGCCGTTTTGATGTAAAGAAATATATGTGATTTTTGTAAATCCCTCAAAGCTATCAAGATACCAATTGAATCCAAGCCACAGGTGTCACCAATTAATTGTGAACGATTAAAACAAAGCCTTCTTTATCATCATATGAATTAATAAGGGCGAATAAGATGGCAGTGAAGTAATGGTTTGGATATCAAGGTGTATATATATATATATATATATATATATATATATATATATATATATATATATATATATATATATATATATATATATATATATATATATATATATATATGATAACCAATCCAAAGATAAGTTGATATGTTCTAGCTCATCCATTAACGCGGAAACACATAACGCGTTCTTTTCCTTTTTTTTTATTGGTTACATACACTGATACAGAAAGGAAAACACAATTACAGCAAAAAAAACATCCCCATGCCCTTCAAAAAAGGCTTAACTGTGGGTTAAAATAGTGTGGGTTAAAATAGTGAATTATAAATACAATTCAAATTCGGACGTATTTCTCGAACATCAAAAATAATAAGGTAGTTGAAGTAAAACGAAAAAAAGAAAAACATTTAGTGATTTGTTACATTCTACTTACATAGTGTGAGGTTTCTTTGATTACTATTGATTTTAAGCAATCAAGTTACATCAAGTAACGAAAAAAGTAGACAGTTGTACAAGATTGTAAGAAAAAAATAATTACATGAAAACCAGTATCAAGACACTTTGATTAGAGAAGTATTTGGCTAAAAGACACATAATACAGAATATTTTTTAAATTTATAAGTCATAATAATATTGATAGTATAAATAGTACATAATTATCAATCAGAAATTGAAAAAAATTGGGTATTGACACCCTCCTAATTTCAACAATTTGAACTGCGAGGCACAACAACATTCATGAAAATGGAGATAAAAGAAGCAATATAAGACAATTTAAAATAATCATGATCTAGACACCGAGAGTAATTGTCTGGATGTCAATTTCCGGAATCTCATTGAAATAATGGAATAAATTAATAAATTAGTAAATTTTGGTAGGCCCATTTAAATATTCACCAATCGCCAGCTCAGTTATCATGCCTATTTTTATTTTCTAATAACCACACTTTTATTCGCCTAGTGTATAATATAATTTCGTATTATTTATCCTCACCTCTACATGGCTTGTCATAGTTTATAACCCATCACTTATTTCAGTACCTCCCAGCTTCAGGTTTTGTATCAGAATTGGTTACTTTTTCTTGATCTATTATACCATTCTTTCAATTATTCTATCCATTAATCAATTATTTTGTGTCAATTATGATTCTCTAATACAGATACACATAGTATAGATTTTTATATATGGATACTCAACACGAACATCCTATGTCTATAAGAACGAAGCAAACAGAACAGAATAGAATTATTATTATATTTGATAGATCCAATATGTTGATGTAATTGGTTATGTGAATAACATAATTGTTACTTTCCAGTATGGACGGTTCGGACCTCTGTTTCGAGGTTGTTCGTCGTGCAATGGCTGGCTTCGTCTACAGCGAAACTGTCGCAAGGTAAATACAGATCTGAGATTACTCATAACATTTCGTCAAGAGGGCTCTGAAACTGCTTCATTTCGGATACATTGTAGATAATTAAATTTCAATGAAAGGAGAAAAATTGTTAATTGTCTAGGTTTATCTACAAGGTAGGGTATGTGAGCTTATGGCAGTCGATTTAGCGAAATATCAGGTTTACGGGGGAAACACAAGTATTTTCAATACCTTCGAGGTCGTAGTTATTAGTTGAAACTATTGAACTTGAATAGCGAAATTGCCACAGGTATACAGTTAGAGAAACATTTCTCATCTGTTGGCCCATATCTGATGAAATGTAAGGAACAATGTAAGATATACTAGAGAAAAGTAGGATGGAGTCTTGATCTAATTATAGTATGGTTGTTGATGAGAAAAAATGAAAAAAAAGATGAGGAGAAACGGATAAATGCGTGAAGTTCCTATACTCAATATTACAATATATATATATATATATATATATATATATATATATATATATATATATATATATATATATATATATATATATATATATATGTATATATATATATATAAAACGATACCACATTATACCAACAAAAAAAAGAATGTGAGATATGGCTCCTCCACCGACTTGTCTCACTTGAATGAGTCGCGAATGTAAGACATGGTGCCTCCACTAACGTGTCTCTTATATAAGTCGCGAATGTAAGACATGGCTCCTCCACCAACGTGTCTCTCACATAAGTCGCGAATGTAAGACATGGCTCCTCCACCAACGTGTCTCTCATATAAGTCGCGAATGTAAGACATGGCTCCTCCACCAACGTGTCTCATATAAGTCGCGAATGTAAGACATGGCTCCTCCACTAACTTGTCTCACTCGAATAAGCAGTTATTATATCATGTATGTTCTCCATTGAATTGTACACTCTATTATATCGTTATTGTTTTGTTCATTATTCATGCACATCACGCCATATCACATCCACAAAGACAAATGGATGAATTAATGATTGAATAATAGGCTTCAATGACGGGAGAAAGTTGAGCTTGATACGAATAAGAAAAAAAGTCATCGCCGGGGAGACACACTCATTTGTTTGAGCCAGCTCAAATCAGAACTAAAAGTCCTTTTTCTATCCGGCTAAACCAGTCAACCATGTAATATTCTATATGGTTGAATAGATATCGGACGAAAAAAATCGGACTTTTATTTTTGGTCCAATGAAATTGATGTGACTGAATTCAACTATACCTCTTGTCGCTCTGATTGTCAAATGTCTAATCGATATAAACGTCATTCCATAACGTTATACTTTCATCATGTTCAGCTTATTTGTATACCCCCATATCATCTAGTTGTTGGTGGGGAGAATCATGAAAGGAAAGAAATACGTGAGAGTGAGCGATATTTCTTTCAAAACTTTCTTTGAATGGAGAACCGAAGCTTGTTTTTAATTAATGTTAAGAAGGTGTGAAATGTTTTCAGTTGGAAAGTAGAACTTTATAATTAATTTAAATCTACGCGAAGTCTTTTCATAAATGTATTCAAATGAGTTTCGCTGAAAGTGTCATCAAAAATGGCAAACAAAATTTCGTATCAAATGGAATATTACACCATTCAGTTATTAATTATATTAAAAACTGATTTACGTGGGTAGGTCTATAGAGAGTGAATGTGAGTCGCAAGTATTTTGTGTATTGACATTCAATAGAGTGATATGTAGCAACTTGAATGCTCTCTTGATATTTATATTTCATGACATTAGGTAGCGATCCAGTGACATACCTTTCTTGTCGTTCACTGTAGATGTAATTCAGATTTTCATTAAAAAACGTATAATTTCAAAGGAAGAACATACAAAAAACCGTTCATTCAATTTACTATCTGAATAGATCCAAATACACCTTCTAGTGTTGCCCTTTGTGAACTTTATCAATGGAATAGCCATATCTTTCAGACATGAGCATTTCAATAAGTTTCAATATGTTTATGATGTATATATACATTAATTGAATTCTAAATATACATTACTTCCTCTTTGAATGAGGTGTTTAATTTAATTTAGTTGATTAACACTTGCTTCAAGCTATGTGAATGAAATAACACAATGCATATACAGGCCATCGTAATTCAATTTGTATACCGTGTTCTATACT
Organism: Brachyptera risi; assembly: GCA_964007535.1. Taxonomy (NCBI): domain Eukaryota; kingdom Metazoa; phylum Arthropoda; class Insecta; order Plecoptera; family Taeniopterygidae; genus Brachyptera; species Brachyptera risi. The sequence continues at coordinate 12,837,974 of OZ023332.1, read as the reverse complement.
ATGCGCAAGTCTTTTACTGTGGGTGGTCGAGTGGCTAGCTCACCGACTCGTCATTCAGGAGACGGGGGTTCGATTTCCGCCATGGTCTACCATCCTGACAGAGGTTTTCCTGTGTCTTCAAGTTTATACTGGGATAGTTTCAAAACATCAGGCCACGACCGACTCATTTCTCTACATCCAAAACATCTAATACAATATAACCTTTCTGCTCAACCTTTCATCATACACTGACGTCAATAGATCATAGTTATATCAGTTTGGTGCGTCGTTAAAACCAAATATAAATCCCAACAGCATCTTCATGAACTTACATACCGCTTTATATTTGGCCACATGCGGAAAACGGCTGTGGTAATGTTATTCATTCATATTTGGTTTAACGACGCATTGTGATGGTGATTCACTGGCGTCGTTGAATGTTGAGACTATATGGGAAGATGTTATTTTCAATTGTGTTTTGGATATCAGGAAGTGTGCGATCGCAGCCTGCCTGGTCTCAAAAGGAACCTTCTCAGTATTTGATTGATTGCCAGAAGGGATCGAAGAAAAACCTCTTGGTCGATCTTCACGGGAATCGAACACTGATCTTCTGAATGACTGTTCAGGACCCTTACCTAATAAACCACTTGGAATAAAGTGCTAGGGCTAGCTAGATCCAAGAGTCTAGTACTTCGATTGAATAATGTTTACGAAAAAAAGCTACCAACAATGACAATATATCATGGAAACAACTTCACAGTCTCTTGGACTAAATAATTCATCACATTTCGTAGCTCTATCTCAAGAGCAGCTCTAAGATTTTGTGTTAGCAACAATGAAAATATACGAAGACCAGGCACGTTGCCATGACAGGTAGCATTCCTAGTGTGCATTGACCAATCAGAGTCCTAGCCTCTTGGAGATAGCTAGCTAGGCCTAGCACGACATTTATTAGGTAAGGGTCCAGAGCGCCAGCGCCTGATCCACTTGGCTCAGTTACGGTATTGTTTTTCAAAACGTATATTTATATCCTCGAGTATCCGAGTTTAATACGAGCTCACATACATATAAGTTCAGTGGAATAAATGTTTGAGGAGAACATACTCAGAGCGTAACATCTTCTGTGTCACCATAACATATATAAACGGTCGAAGTTTCTTTCCAGATGAACATAACATATGTTATATATGAAACTGCTACGCCGTGCAGAAAAGTATTTTCTGAAATAATATCGATCTATAATAAACGTTCACATTACGTTACGTGTTTTATTCATATGTATAACGGTAGGCTCTGAGGCGATAATATCGAATGTCACTATACATATATAATCTTTTTCATATCTGTTGAAAAAATTTGACTTGCGGTCACCTGAAATTCCAATCATACAATTGAAATTTCAATATAATTAATTTGAATGAAATTACTTACATTTCACTCCCACTTTCACTATAGACTATGCGTGGACTGTGTAAATACATTGTCTTCTTCTGGTTTTATTTCGTATTACATCAGTATATTTTCTCCATGATGTATAATAATGTAGTTTGATCGCCCATGCTCACCGACAACGAGGACAACATTGTCCTCTTTTACTCCATACGTTTAACGCTTTTCATTCTTCTGAGAATGAGAAAAACCATTTCTCACGAATAACTGTGGACTTAGAGTCGACTAATGCAGAACTCTTGAAGTGAATTGATATTAAACTCCTAGACAAATAATTTCGAAGCGTAAGTAAAAGTCTGTTCTTGTCATTTTTGATACCTGTTAAATCCTACGCAATATAACATGGTCATCTAGTTTGACCAGGTAGCAAAGAGAAGAAGAAAAAACCTGTATTGGTCCAGCTGACTATATTATAAAACAGTATAGCAATTAATATAAAAAATACATCGAGTTATATAGACAAATAGATTTAAAATATCACACATTAGTACATGAAAAGAGAACTGATTGAATAGAAAAAATGTAAGAACAAAATAGGATTGAATAAGATAATGAGGAGATTTAGTGATTACAAAATTGAAAAGTGATATGGTGAAACGTTGATAATACAAATGATTCCTGGAAATTCTAACGGAGTCTTTGAGTGCTGACATTCCGATTCGATATTTCAAAAAGTTACCTATAAAAAAACGTTTACAAGCGTCACTGAAAAAATTAGAAATTGTTCCCCTGGCTCCCACAAAAATTCCGATAAATTCTATTTCTTTTAGATTATACATTTTGAGGAAGTAAGTAATAATTGGCTCATAAATCTTTTGTTCCTCCTCATTGATCTCGTCCGGTTGTTCCGTGTTTCTTTCAAATCTGATGGTCGGATCAATTATGTAACCTTTGCATTTCTTCCTATCAATAGCCATGATGTCTATTCTTCTTGTACTCCCATCCACAGCAAGACAAGAAACTTCCTCCTCGTATACTTCGTATTTGGTCTTCAAGGTGTCTGCAATCGATGACCTGATCCTATGATGACGTAAATCGACTGCACGGAGACTGATTACCTCTGCTCCGAACTGTACACGAATCATACCCATTATCCGAAAGTTCCAATGTATTATTTTTTTACATTAATCGGAGCTATCGAGAGAACATTCAAAACATGATCAACAGGTATGGCCAAGTAGATCGCAAAACGATTGAAATCATCAAAAAGATGAACCGGGTATACAGGCAGTGATACAATAGATTCAAAATCAAGGTGTGTATGTATACACCTCCACCATATTCTCAAATAATTTCATTCAAAATTCCGCTCATCCCACACCGCATATGCTGCGTTTTCCCAGTGCTCCATGAAGCGTAGAACTTCCCACGATGCATCTTTGATTTGCTGTAAACGTTTCAATTAACACACACACACACACACACCGAACGAATTAAGTGATTAATACGTAGTCTGTATTTACTCTGATGTAATTAGTTTTGCCTCGTTAGTTGTGCACACTATTTGACTGCCAACACATTTCTGCGCGATCTTTGCCGCTCACAGTTCTCAAGGTGCTAATAGAAGTACGGGACTTCTCTTTCGGCATGAACGCTAGCTTTATGTGTGTTCGTTAATGGTGCATATATATATATATATATATATATATATATATATATATATATATATATATATATATATATATATATATATATATATATTTCATGATAATAATTAGATGTGCGAATGCGGAGACTTCCATCCTTCTCTCATGAAGCCTCGTCTGTGTTTTTCTGTTTGTTATATATATATATATATATATATATATATATATATATATATATATATATATATATATATTATACATACATATATATATATATATATATTATACATACATATATATATATATATATATATATATATATATATATATATATATATATATATGTATATAGGCTATATATATATATATATATATATATATATATATATATATATATATATATATATATATATATATATATTTAAACATTTCAATATGTATATATATATTATATATATTATATACTATACTTAGTAGTATTACTATACTTTATATATTATATTTTGGATATATATTATATATATATATATATATATATATATATATATATATATATATATATATATATATATATATATATATATATATATAATATATATATATATATATATATATATATATATATATATATATATATATATATATATATATATATATATATATATATATTAAAACTTTTAAACTTTCACGACTCATTTTATAATAATTATATATATTTAATAGGAAGATTAAAGTCGTGTATGAAATTGTGAAATATTTTTAATATCTCTACGTTTCAACCATCATGTTATGGCCTTTTTCAAGAGAATTATTGAACTTATATATATAATAATATTATTATAATGATAATAATAATATATAATAATATATAGATATATAATAATATATAATTATTATATATATAATAATTCTCTTGAAAAAGGCCATAACATAATGGTTGAAACGTGGAGATATTAAAAATATTTCACAATTTCATACACGACTTTAATCTTCCTATTAAATATATATCATTATTATATATATATATATATATATATATATATATATATATATATATATATATATATATATATATATATATATATATATATATATATATATATATATATATATATATATATATATATATATATATGTATATATATATATATATATATATATATATATATATATATATATATATATATATATATATATATATATATATATATATATATATATATATGTATATATATATATATATATATATATATATATATATATATATATATATATATATATATATAAATATATATATATATATATATATATATATATATATATATATATATATATATTATATATATATATATAATATATATATATATATATATATATATATATATATATATATATATATATATATATTTATATATTTATATATATATATATATATATATATATATATATATATATATATATATATATATATATATATATATATATGTATATATATATATATATATATATACATATATATATATAATGTGATCGTTACATAACTGTGCGAATGTGCATCTTAGATCAAAAATATTCTAGAAGATATTCATCTGAATGTTTATTGACGCCGTTTCAGTATTATGTTCACTTGGGAAGTTACGTAGACGATACAGTGTATACATTATTGATATGTGTGTACGTATATATGAAGTTGACGGCGAAAATGCAACGCTGTAGGTAAAAAACTTTGGTGAACTATTTTGTTTTCAGTTGATATTTACGATAAGTACGATCTTAAGAGTCCACGTGAGTGATTAAGTGAATTATCAGTTTTTTTTCAGGATAACTTCTGAGCTGTATGAGATATCAAAATTCTAATAAATTATCTTTTGTATAAGCACCTAGCATTCATCCCTCAGGACCACAGTGCTCATTGAAATAGATAGAATCATCTTCATTATTTATTTCCATGTTCCCGAACTAGTATAAAACTGAAGAAAAGTATAATAACCCCAATTATTTTTTTTTTCATTGGTCACACATTATATACATCATTACAGGAACACTCATCATAAAATCCTACAAAGTCAAAAATGCTGGCTTGACTGTAAGGATAGGATAACATATTATTTTTGGACATATCGTGTTTCTCTCCTACTGGTATTGAAAACAAAAATTAATAAATACACAAAGTATATAACTTGGCATAGCTCGAGAGTAGTACTTACTGTTTATCACTTTAAGGGTAAGTTCAAGAGAAGCAAGGAAAGAAAACGATGATCTCACAATAACAAAAATTGTGTTTAATGTTGTGTGTAAAAATTTAATGTTATCCTCTCTAATTGCATTCGAAGACATTCTATTTTCATGAATGCAATCAGTTTTGAGATAATACATCAGTTAAATTCATCACATTCTTGGTCTTGGTAGAACTGACTGAATTCACACAAATAAATTGTCCATTAATTGAAGAGCATACAATTAATCTCAAGGCCGATATACTTTTCATTCAACCACACTGATTTATTGAACTTTGAAAAAAGCAAAGATGAATTGCTCAATTTGTATAAGCACTCGCGCGCATGCGTATTACATAAACCCGAAAGACAATCCATGTCCTTCTATCAGCCTCTAGTCACATTTCCTTTGCTATTCCAGTCGGAAGCGTGGGGTTCGGAGGCGCTATAATCAGGCTGTGGCTGAAATATGTCATAATAAGCAAACAACTGTAGCCTGTGTGTGTTCATATCACATTATCCCTTGTACAAATAAGATGATTGTTAAATTAGATACGAAATGTTACACAGATTTGAACTTGTGCGCATATTGTTTGCATTTTCGTACTGGGGTGAATTTATCCGAGTGAAATGTAATGGAGATTAATGTTGATTTTGATTATACGAATTATATAATTACATATTGAGAGAATATTATGTTATGATGATGAATTGCTACAGCTCATATTCATGGAGTTATATTTATTGAAAACACGTAAATAGGACTTCATGTTCTCATATAGGCCTAGACACAATTAATTATTGAATAGATCTGTGCATGTTTGATGTAGAAGTATCCAGCTGTGATATTTTTTCTTTTCTTCATTGAACAAAAGAACATAGAACATACATATATAAATAAAATTAAACTCTTTTCCACAAAGCCTGGGAAGGCTTTTCTGTGGATTAAAAATAACAAAGAATATATAATATATGTAAAGTTCAGACTAAGATGTAAGAAAGGAACACGTTTAATGCCAAAAAGTAGGGTGTTTAGATTTGAAGTGATACTAAGAGAATAATTTATAATATAGAAAAGCATATTCAAGGTCAGAACAAAACAAAACGAAAATAATTACACGTCCAAGGCCCGATATTACCAAGTCCAGTTAGCCTTTATTCGACTGTTCAAACTTGTTATCACCATGGTTACTTATGCTATTTGTTTTCACCAACTCTCAGATAAATACTAACTAGCCGTAGTAATACTATTATATAGATGACAATTGAAAATAAACTTCAATCCAAAGATGTATTCGTAAATTGAACTGAACTGAGAATAAACAAAATATTGACGAGGGTGGAAAAAAAGTATTCTCATTGAGTGATTCTTCTATATATATATATATATATATATATATATATATATAAATATATATATATATATATATATATATATAAATATATATATATATATATATATATATATATATGTATATATATATGTATATATATATATATATATATATATATATATATATATATATATAAAAAAAAAAAAAAATATATATATATATATATATATATATATATATATATAAATATATATATATATATATATATATATGTATATATATATATATATATATGTATATATATTATATATATATATATATATATATATATATATATATATATATATTTATATATATATATATATATATATATATATATATATATATATATATTATATATTATATATATATATATATATATATATATATATATATATATATATATATATATATATATTTTCATATATATATATTATATATATATATATATATATATATATATATATATATATATATATATATATATATATATATATATATATATATATATATATATATATATATAATATATATATATATATATATATATATATATATATATATATATATATATATATATAGTGATTGTCCTATATAATACTCATTATTGAATTTTTGGTATAAAATGTAGTCATAGTTCTGAACTGATTACCGATGTCAAGAATTCCTCGAAGAAAATTGTTGTATGAAACTTGAATAAGCTCATGGTTTCTTTTAACATCTGTATTTAAAGTTATCTAAAACCAAAGTTGCCACAATGTCGATGATAACTTTCAGTACAAGTTGGATTCGAATATTGTATTATTTCTTTCAACTTTCTTATTACTAATCAACTTTCTTCTCTTCAAAACCTCTTTGAATATCAATACCCACCATTTTACCATACTATTCGAAATGAATATCATACAACGAGAAAAATGTGATCGTTTTAAGTGGCTTACTCACCATTTCAAGCAGATTTTCCTTATCTCGTAATTACTTTATTTGCAGATTAAAATCAGGATCTTTTTCTTTTTTTTTTTATGAAAACTTTGAGATTCAACGAAATGTTGTTTGATAGCTCATAAATTTATGGAAATTGAATTTGTTTAATCTGTGATGCGATGGTGCTGCCGCCCGTGGCATGAACGTGCGTCTAGCCGCGGAGGAGCGAACTTGATAAAAAGGAAATCGTGCTTCTCGGGCGCGATATGAACCGGGGGATGGATGTTGTAACGCTGAATTTATCTTTTATTCATGTTTCAATTTCATCGTTGACGGTTCCACGCGCTAACAAGGGCTACTGTCATGCTCTTGTTGGAAGGTGTTGCTCACAATAAATCATCATACTAAACCGTTACACAATGAATTTTGTTTTGAACTTTTTTCTTTCACAACTAAATTATGTCTGTAATTTTTTCAAATGATGTTATTTAACTCCTTTTTTCACTTCACTTTTTCTGTTATTAGTCATGTATTCATCCATTCACTATCGTATTGTATTCTTCACAAGATCATCAAGCTGTTTCTATGCTACCAGTATACATGTATATATGCTAATTGACGACTCGAAATAGGCGTGGCTTCACCAGTCGGCTAGTTAGACTGAGTTTGTTAGATATCATTTGTAGTCATTTCAAGATACCCCGATTGGATATTTGAATTTGACTACAGTTCTAACAACCCTGTTGATTAAACGGTATGATTTTTGACGTCATTGGGGTGGAGACTGCGAATCATGATGGTGAATAGACCGGTATAGATAGCTGAGTAGTAAACGCCGTCACTCCATGTGACCGGGAGTACAAAATTGTCGCTACAAATATAGGCCACCCCCACTTACAAACCCCACTATCTTTATCACCAGGCAAACGCGTTATGTGTTTCCGCATTGATGGATGAGCTAGAACATATCAACTTATATCTTTGGATTGGTTATTATGTATATACACATTGAGATCCAAACAATTGAGTCACTGCCATCCTATTTCCTAATCAATTTCTATGATAATAAAGAAGGCCTGGTTTCAATCGTTTCCAATAAATGGTGACACCTGTTGCTTGGATTTATTTGGTCTCTTAATAGCTTTGAGCGATTTAAAAAAAATTAATTATATATTTTTTTACATCAAAACGGCTGATCTGATTGGACTGGAAGTTTGGAATAGGGTGTATAATCATTATATTGAAATTCCCTGAGAATTGGAATTCTCTCGAAGAAAATATGTTTACTGATTTTTTTCCTCCAGGTTATTCTTTTAGGATTTTCCAAGTTAGTTTTCCATTAGTTTTCTCAGAAGTGTTTCAACCGATTGCGCCTTAAAACTATACAGTATCGAATTAGATAAGGCCACATGTGTATGCCAAGTTTCAACTGATTTTAAATTTTCGTTCGACCTGTAGAGCGCGAAAAAAGGCACTTTTTTCGGGTACGGCGAAATTGAGTCTTCGCTTCGCCCATCCAATCATGCAAGAAACTTACATCTCATCATATCATCGTCTCATTACCAGCTATTCAACGGCTTAATTATCATGTCCATATGATTCACTTTTAAATGTTTCATTTCATATTGGTAATCCACTTGGATGGAAATGAAAATTAATTAATGAATAATTCATTATACAGTGCTCCGTCAAATGAAATATGAAAGGATTTGTAAAATGAATACAGTGACGGTAGTTGAGTTCGTGACGAACATGATTTTTTTTTTAATTGGTTTGTGTGACTAAAACTATATAATTGCCACTGAGTGGTCGCGTAGTTCCGATAATGGATGACTGAGATAAAGTGGTCACAGATGAACCCAATGAAACTAGGTCGAAGCAATATGAGCACAATCTGACGGGCGAACCTCTCCGGTTTCGGTTAGCTAGAAAAACCATCGTGACTGATAATCCGTGATCAGAGGTTCTCATATGAACCTGATGGTATCGAAAAGAGCATTTATAGCGTCAAGGTTCGTTTACTCGCGCTCTTTGTGCTACGAGCAACATGCTTTAAGCAACGGGCAACATACGCTGACCAATCAGAGAGCGAGTTTCTCCCGGTTGCATGCACACTTGCTACAGGCGCGAAGATATATGCTATATCCACCTTTTCTAGAGGCAACGTGCGCTGGGACCCACAATGTAACGGGAAGTTTTGTTTACTTGTCTGAACTGTCAGAACCAATCTGTCGACTGCTATTCATGAACCGGTCTGCACGAGATATTATATCAGCTTTCGGCAATTTGGGTAATCAATGGTCCAATAGTGTTGGGAAGCTCATACAATAGACCATTTTCGAAAATAATTATCCATCTAGCGGCGATCCTTTGAACTAGAACGGAATGTTATCACCCGTGTTCGAAAGTCCTATGCTGCCAATGCTTATTTAGCACGGTTGATTTATATTATTGTGTGTTACAGTGAACGCATCAAGTTATAATGTGATAGTAGCTTCAACATTTATATGTTTACTATAAACTGAGAGATTTACACACTGTCAGAGTGAGTAAGATGAGAGATAATGCAAGTTTTATATCTTGGTGTTTTGCCCTCAACCCTGTGGATAAGCGAGCTGACATTTTGAACAGTACTAAAACTCCCAGAATGCAATACCATCGATCTCGGCTGCCAGGAGGCGGGACGCGCCTGCGCATTGAATAATGAAAATGCTCTATTCTATTGGATACATTTGGTAAAGCTTAAATAATATTCGTGGTAACAGCAACAATTTAAAGTCTAACTATGACGTCGTCACTGCGCTCGCCAGTAAACGTATTCGTGTGCTGAGCGCATGTTGCCGGTTGCTCAAAGCATGTTGCTCGTAGCACAAAGCTCGACAGTAGACGTATTCGTGTGCTGAGCGCATGTTGCCGGTTGCTCAAAGCATGTTGCTCGTAGCACAAAGCTCAACAGTAAACGTGTTCGTGTGCTGAGCGCATGTTGCCGGTTGCTCAAAGCATGTTGCTCGTAGCACAAAGCTCAACAGTAAACGTGTTCGTGCGCTGAACGCATGTCGTCGGTTGCTCAAAGCATGTTGCTCGTAGCACAAAGCTCAACAGTAAACGTGTTCGTGCGCTGAGCCCATGTTGCTGGTTGCTCAAAGCATGTTGCTCGTACCACAAAGCTCAACAGTGAACGTGTTCGTGCGCTGGGCCCATGTTGTCGGTTGAACGAATCATGTTGCTCGTAGCACAAAACTCAACAGTAAACGTGTTCGTGCGCTGAGCCCATGTTGCCGGTTGCTCAAAGCATGTTGCTTGTAGCACAAAGCTCAACAGTAAACGTGTTCGTGCGCTGAGCGCATGTTGCCGGTTGCTCAAAGCATGTTGCTCGTAGCACAAAGCTCAACAGTAAACGTGTTCGTGCGCTGAACGCATGTCGTCGGTTGCTCAAAGCATGTTGCTTGTAGCACAAAGCTCAACAGTGAACGTGTTCGTGCGCTGAGCCCATGTTGCCGGTTGCTCAAAACATGCTGCTCGTAGCACAAAGCTCAACAGTAAACGTGTTCGTGCGCTGAGCCCATGTTGCCGGTTGCTCAAAGCATGTTGCTTGTAGCACAAAGCTCAACAGTAAACGTGTTCGTGCGCTGAGCGCATGTTGCCGGTTGCTCAAAGCATGTGGCACACAGTACATTATAGCCTAAGAGTATAAACGTACCTTCAGGTGGATTCGAACCCTACCCTTGTACTGAGAGCACCGTCGGATCACCAAACTCGTACACTGGCGATTGTTGTTCTCGCCGGGCAAACACCCCATCTCAAAGAAACGTATATAATATGGAGAGGCACGACAAAAAGATGGAATTGAGTAGGAGAATTTAGTCAATCACTTGGGTCTCACTGATTTTGATGGGTGTTTTTCAGCCACATATTGTCGAAACTGCCTTACCCCTCTTCTCATGCCCATTAATTCATATATATTGGGTTTAACGACGTACTCTACCGATGGCTACGATCTATGGGCGTCGGCGTCGGATGATGAGAGGATGAGATGAAAGGCTATATTATTATGTGTTTTTTGATAGTGGGAAGGGGCGGTCGTGGTCTGTTGTTGAGGAATCATCTCAGTATTAACCTAAACGACCACAAAAACTCTCTCAGGATGGTCGACCATGGCGAGAATCAACCCCGATCTTATTTATGACGGTTCAGTGTGTTGGCCACTCGGCCACACGTCTCAGTACTACGTATTGTCGAAACTGCGTTACCGCTCTTCTCATGTGAACATGACCGTAAGCACCCTTGTCCTGTGAAGGCTACAGTTCGTCTTCCGTCATACAAACTCTCGCATTATTACAGTCAGTTAGATCGCGAGTTTATGTGCACATTTATCAGTTCACAGTTCAGACTAGTGTGCGTCTACATGACGTGGGGTGCAGCCCAACCCCCACCCCCTCCTTCCCCTCCTTCCCATCGCTTCTCCTACTTCCACTTCATTTATATTTCAGACGGGCTCAAAAGCAACGTGTTCTTATTTCATGTATTTGAATAAATAAACCCATTTTGTTTGTAGTGATGCAAAAGTGAAAAGTTTCAAGTGAAATGTCTTGTGAAAAGTTAAATTTCATTGACATTTCATGACGGAAAAGCGTGCAATTTGGAATGCTCAGAAAAAAAATTCTTCGAAGTAATCTAAGTGTCATAGCTTGTCATTTGATGTTTAACTCTGTTCGGCAGGAAAATGGAAATATCAGCAGCGTTCTCATGAAAATGGTATTTTTGAATTGAAATTTGATAGGCCCGCTTGTAGGGTACATCAAATTGCAGGGTTGTTATGTATCTCACTCGTTGCACTGATGAGGTTTTCGACCATACATATGATCCACTTTCCTACAACTATTCATCATTTCAAAGGAATGAATCGACTGCGTGTCAGCATCGAAGCCTGTGTAATGCAGTTACTCACATTGAGCTGTGGGGAAAAGCATGAATCATACATCGGCCTGTCTTACTCAATTATTATCATATTTGGTTCAACGACGCACTATACTGATGGCTACGATCTATTGGCGTCGGTGGATGATGAATGAGATGATGGGATGGTGGGATGAAAGGTTATTCTATCAGGTGTTTTCGATTGTGGGAAGGAGTCGGTCGTGGTCTGTTGTTAAGGAACCATCCCAGTATTAACCTGAACGACAGAGGGAAACCACGATGCACCCCTGTCAGGATGGTCGACCATGGCGGGAATCGAACTCCGGTCTCCCGAATGACGGTTCAGTGTGTTACCACCCGGCCGCTCGTCTTGGTTTGTCTTACTCAAGGTGTCCTCAGTCAACATACGGCAGAAGCTTCCCACCAGGGTGATTTTTTTCTCAAAATATTGTGAATGTTTGTTTGGATCGACAATATTTCAGCAGATACTTCTCTGCACGGTGTGAAGCAGCACCACGACAATACGTTCTTCCGACAAGCCACTTAGATTGTTTATGCTTTAGTTGACACTGAAAATGGTCACACTCCCCACAATAAACATCTCGCGTTACATACACGATTTGATTACTTATTGAGATATTTTATTGTGTATGGTATCGATGTGTTTGTAAACTACTGCTTTTGGGCGTGATTAAAAAGGAAAAGTTCAACCGTATGCGCTCGGCATACAAGACCAGGGAAAGTCAGTCCATTTTCTGTTGTAAATCAAAGTAACAAAAGCTATTCATTTGTATCGACACGTGGTTATAGGTATGCTGCTGAAATTAGTTCATCTCATAGAGAAATGTTTATTCAACCAATGTATAGATTGAAATCTTCGTGCCAACTTTCTACTGGTTTTCGTGCATGTAACGGCTTAATTTATTTTCAACTTGTTTTTCCAAAATTTTCTCAGGATCATCAACTTTGTTCTCGTTTGAAATTTTTAGTATTCCATTTCAACATCGACACATCGATAAATAAAAAAAAAGATGCATTTTTGTAGGTGGTTTCCCTTGAAGCAGGTAGGACTATAGTGTAGGCCATCTAGACCATCTAGGTCAACATATTACGGTAGCTAGGTTTATGATTCTCTTGTGAAGATAATTAAATTTCCTGATTTCTCAATACTGTATACACACGTCTCTCCAATACTTTTGAAAAAAAGTTTGATAAAAACTTTCGGACGGACATTTCTATTCACCAACATTGGAAACTTGGCATGGAGTAATTGTTTCCCAATTAAAGCTGAGGGTGACAGTTCATGATAGTTTGAACGGGGTACACAAGGGCGATCTCACCACCCCAAATAAATATTTAGATATATTATAGCTCAACAAATTCTAAAAATTAAATTGATCGTGAGTCAAAGGATGAATGCAGGACTCGAAAGTTGTATTGAAAAAATCTTCATTACTTTTCTGATCACGCCTCAAAACTATACAGTATCGAATTACATAATGACACTTGTGTGTGCCAAGTTTCAACCGATTTTGAATTTTCGTCTGACCTTTTTTTTCGTCTGAAAAAAAATAAGTACAATTTTTTTCGGGTATGGTGAAATTGAGTCTTCGCTTCGCTCATCTAATTAATAACAGATGAGTCACGGTCTCTTGAAACGCGAAAATGTGACCTATTTTTAGCCCACCACAGGAACAGGCTAGAATTTTGCACTGACAATAATGGAAATGCACAAATGCTGGACATGTTGGTATGGTATACTTGGCTCTACTAGTGAATATGAACCAATCAAAATCATCAGTCTCTTGAAGCTAGATGGGCCTAGGACGTTATTTTAGTGACAGTCGCGGTAAGGGTCCCGATTTGCTTAAGAGGCCTCTTTACATGTTGCCTACCGGCTTGATTGCAGACGTTCGGGGCCCAAGTTGGCAACGGAAAACCAGTCATCGTATTGACTTACAGTTTTAAGTAAGATGATCACTAGTATTCAATACGTGCTCGTACGAAGAGCTTTAGTTCATAGTATGTTTTCAACCCTTTCAAAATAATTGTCAAAAATCAACATGTTTCTACCTGTTTTTCATTGTTTTTACATTTTTTTCAGACTAATATGACATAGAATTATGATTTTTACCAAACGTAGAGACACAGATAGACTCAGTGTTGTTTTATTGCAAAAAGAATTAGACTGATTGGTCCTACCGTTTACTCACCATGTGTTGGGAGCTAAAGGCCTGTATTGACGCTTTTCGCGTCCCCCTATAGGTTTTACCATAGGTTTTACTCATGGGTTGTGAGATGTAAAGTGGCCTCTTGAATCTTTAGAATAGTATGTAACATTCTTGTGCTCAAATTATGTATCAATTTTTGTTCTCTATAGTAGAGATTTTCTCCAATTGTTTCGCTCCATAGGTTACTCAGATTTTGTTCTGATTCTCTCTCTCGATTTGTATCATGGAGTTTCTCGATAGCTGCAAGTGATTCTTCTCAGAAGTGTCCAAACCAAGAATCATTGGGGTTTGCGTTGGTTTGCCGGTTGTAGATGGTGACTTCACTCTTTCGACAATACGTTCCATTTCCCGAGTAGGCCTACTTTCCTTAGAACCAAGGATCGCTGCTCTACCTAGTGTTGTTTCGTGGAAACGGCTGAAAGGTTGACAAACTTGAAGACAGCTGCTATGAGCTGAGGCGACGTGAACGTAAAGTTGGTTAAAGTTGCCGGTTGCTCAAAGCATGTTGCTCGTAGCACAAAGCTCAACTGTAAACGTGTTCATGCGCTGAGCCCATGTTGCCGGTGGCTCAAAGCATGTTGCTCGTAGCGCAAATATCGAGAGTAAACGTACCTCTGGCGTCATGGTTAGCGTGACGCGGTAACGTTAACGCGGCACTGTGAATGAGCCTCTAGTTATTGAAGACATGTCATCTTTATTTTGTAGCTGACAAACTTGTTGGCATTACTTGGGACCTAAAGCTCGACCTACACATGGTTGCCAAGTATTTAAGCTGATTACCAACACGTAACACGTACTATTAAAGCTTACAGCCGGATTTCCGTATATTAAGTTCTGTATGACATAATTGTGTTCATTATTATCATCCTTAATTCGAACAATTCATTACTTATCCTCAATTATCACTTCAGACCAGAGTATATAATAATGGGTAGGTGTGCAGTTGTTTGAGATTGTAATGTACCGTTCCTAGCTCTGAATCTAACACCCAATCATATCAACAACAACATATATCGTATGCATTGACACTGTATCGAATAGTCGAGTGGTTAGTACACTGAACCGTCATTCAAGAGACCGGGGTTCGATTCCCGCCATGGTTGACCATTCTAACAGAGGTTTTTCAAGGTTTTCCTCTGTCGTTCAGGTTATTGCAGAACTGTAATCATCTTAAGAATTAAAATTGATTGAAAAAATCAGAATTTCTGATAGTTCCAATCAGTACCAATTTTAAAATGAAATGTATTTCCAACTTCAACAAACATCAGTTATTGAAAGCTGATATCACCTGAAATTTGGAGTTCAAAATTAAGTACCTATTTTCATTTATTGGGATTATTTTGAATAATAATTAAAATATTATTATCATTATCATTTCAAATATTACTATCATTATCATTATTGTTGATTATCAATGGATTAACTTATATCATGTGATGTTATAAGCCACATTTATGAGTTAGTAAGCTAATAATTGTAAGCTGATAATTGTAAGCTGGTAATTGTAAACTGCTGACCATTCCGATTTCCTCGGAAGAGGGTTAAAGGAATTATTGAATAAATAAATAAATAAATAAATAAACTTGAGCAAGTATCGCTGGCCAAGATTTTGATTGATCAAAGATGAAATACGGTTCTCGATACGGCCCATACAGAAGGAGCAATATTTCGTATTGGCTCTTTGATTGATCGAATTAATAGGCCCATACATCTCATTATAAGGTGCAGCTTGAATTCTTTTTTCCTGTGAAGAAAATCCCATACAATGCTGAATGCTCACTATGTAAGACCTTTTGATTCCACGGGAAATATATATTCCATATTGAACTCAAAACCGTGAACAAAGTCATCATTTCTCAATCAATTCAATTCAATGTCGTTTTTCATTCTCATACATAGACATACATATTCGATTTACAGACAAAATTCATGTTTTTTTTCTTCATTTATTAGTATCAGTTTAATTTTTAATTTATTTATTTTTTATTTTTTTTAAAGCGTTTCATTTACATGTTATATTAGTACATTATTATGATAACGTAGACCCACAAAGTCACATAAGATTTGACTTGTCTGTGGGTCTACACACTGTTAACATATTACATATATCATGGTCATCAAAATAAACATATAACAATAATAATGATAACGAAATGAATGCAAGTATAAGGTGATATGAAGGAAGAGAATATAAAGATGATGGCATAAGAAGCCCGCATGAGAACGAGGTTCCAAGATACCAGGCAAGGTCGTGCGAACGAGGCACAACAGAGGCTCACAGAGGATCGAGGCACAACAGAGAATATAAAGATGATGGCATAAGAAGCCCGCATGAGAACGAGGTTCCAAGATTTCAGGCAAGGTCGTGCGAACGAGGCACAACAGAGGCTCACAGAGGATCGAGGCACAACAGAGAATATAAAGATGATGGCATAAGAAGCCCGCATGAGAGCGAGGATTCCAAGATACCAGGCAAGGTCGTGCGAGCGAGGCACAACAGAGGCTCACAGAGGATCGAGGCACAACAGAGAATATAAAGATGATGGCATAAGAAGCCCGCATGAGAGCGAGGTTCCAAGATTTCAGGCAAGGTCGTGCGAGCGAGGCACAACAGAGGCTCACAGAGGATCGAGGCACAACAGAGAATATAAAGATGATGGCATAAGAAGCCCGCATGAGAGCGAGGATTCCAAGATACCAGGCAAGGTCGTGCGAGTGAGGCACAACAGAGGCTCACAGAGGATCGAGGCACAACAGAGAATATAAAGATGATGGCATAAGAAGCCCGCATGAGAGCGAGGGTTCCAAGATACCAGGCAAGGTCGTGCGAGCGAGGCACAACAGAGGCTCACAGAGGATCGAGGCACGACAGAGAATATAAAGATGATGGCATAAGAAGCCCGCATGAGAGCGAGGGTTCCAAGATACCAGGCAAGGTCGTGCGAGCGAGGCACAACAGAGGCTCACAGAGGATCGAGGCACAACAGAGAATATAAAGATGATGGCATAAGAAGCCCGCATGAGAGCGAGGGTTCCAAGATACCAGGCAAGGTCGTGCGAGCGAGGCACAACAGAGGCTCACAGAGGATCGAGGCACAACAGAGAATATAAAGATGATGGCATAAGAAGCCCGCATGAGAGCGAGGATTCCAAGATACCAGGCAAGGTCGTGCGAGCGAGGCACAACAGAGGCTCACAGAGGATCGAGGCACAACAGAGAATATAAAGATGATGGCATAAGAAGCCCGCATGAGAGCGAGGGTTCCAAGATACCAGGCAAGGTCGTGCGAACGAGGCACAACAGAGGCTCACAGAGGATCGAGGCACAACAGAGAATATAAAGATGATGGCATAAGAAGCCCGCATGAGAGCGAGGTTCCAAGATACCAGGCAAGGTCGTGCGAACGAGGCACAACAAGGCTCACAGAGGATCGAGGCACAACAGAGAATATAAAGATGATGGCATAAGAAGCCCGCATGAGAACGAGGTTCCAAGATTTCAGGCAAGGTCGTGCGAACGAGGCACAACAGAGGCTCACAGAGGATCGAGGCACAACAGAGAATATAAAAATGATGGCATAAGAAGCCCGCATGAGAGCGAGGTTCCAAGATACCAGGCAAGGTCGTGCGAACGAGGCACAACAGAGAATATAAAGATGATGGCATAAGAAGCCCGCATGAGAGCGAGGTTCCAAGATACCAGGCAAGGTCGTGCGAACGAGGCACAACAGAGGCTCACCTATCGACACAAAAACACACACAAAAACAACACAATTTAATTGAAACTTCTTATCAATTCGTTAAAGGACATCACAACCCTGCAACTGGAATTTGACGAGTTATGACGATATTCATTTTCCTAGTTTTAGAGAAAACCAGAAATCATCATCTCAATATCAGAAATTGAAAACAATGCATTGCTTTTTATCTGCGTTATGACGTAGACATTACTCGATCATTTCAATGTTTCAGTACAGAATCGGTAAAATGCCCACGTCATGACTCATGGTATTGTGGGACAAAAATAATAATGGTAGTTTCTGAAATTAAGATTACGATTTCTAGTTTTCTTCAAAATTAGGAAAATAAATATCGTCATTTTTGGTTGAAATCCAGTTTCAATGTTTTGTTGTCCTTTAATATTTCGCATTGATTTCAAAGTCGCTAAACGAGCCAGACATTCGCATCGGGGAAAACGCATGGACAGGAAGGTTGAGGAAACATAATGGGGAGACGGGTGGCCGGTTACTAGCACGGTAAACCGTCACTCACGAGACCGGGGTTCGATTCTCGCCGCGGTCGATCATCCTTATCCAAGACTTTCGTGGTTATCCTTTGACATTCAGGTGGATACTGGGATACTAGGCACTCACTTTGTCCCTCATTTCACGCAGACTAAAGGGGTCTATGATATAAGTGACCTCAATTAGTCTCTGGCTTATCAAAAGTTAGCCGGTTAATACTCAATATGAAGTACAATTGCTAGTTTTAAAGTAGAAATACTTGAAATTTGGTGATTAGGTTGGAACCGGAATGTAGGGTATGAAATTGAAAATTGAATAAATATATAGTGACAGTTCGCTTAGAAAATGATATTGATGTGGCCTAGAATTGGTTGATTGGTAATTTCCAATCATAACCTCTTACACAATGTGTTGGAGTCAACTTGAAGTGTAAATATGTCAACGAGTGTGGATTGCAGTGTTTGTAAGACTTCTCTCTCCATTCTCATACCATATTATCATTCTTATTATTAAATTATTATATTTCATTCAACGAAGACGAGAGAACAGTGGAACACGAACACAAACAAATAGGAAAAGAGATGACTATGAAATCTGTCAGTTCTGAAGAAATAACTCAGGAGATAAAACGAAATCTAGAGTTGAGTGAAGGCACCAGATCTGTCAAACTGACAAACCAACGCAACCCTCAATGCATCTATGTTAAGAAACATACAATCAGATTCCAATTAATAGTGAAGATATTCATTTTCCTAATTTTATAGATAACTAGAAATCATATAAAAAAAAAAAAAAAAAAATTAATAATTTTTTTTTTTTATCTAAAAAATAAATCAATTTTTCTGTCTGCCCGAGACTATATTAGTAATGACGTGGGCATCATCGATTCTGTATAGAAACATGATCAGAATCGAGTAATGTCTACGTCACGACTTCGAAAAACAGACGGATCCTGAGGATACATGAATCAATAATTATATGAGCGATGCGAAGACTTCCATTCCATATACAAAAAAAAATAGGCGTCGTTTTCGTTTATATATATTTCTTTTTGAGTAATTTTGTACGCGGACACAGGTCAGCAAAAAAACAATCAACATGTAATTTGATCTACATAGGCCTATTGTTGTTTCACTGAAATAGGTTGGGATTGTTCTCCAGAAGAATCGATTCAACGATTTTTCCGGAAAAAAATCGGAAAGGTTAAAAAATCCTCGCGAGAATAGCCAGGACGAAAAATACTTGAAAAACAAGAATTTTTTGAAAGACCCAAAATTCTCACCAAATATGCAAAGAAAAAATCATCAGACCCCTATATACACATTTTCATAAATTTTTGCAACAATCGAATGAGAAATAACGAAGAAAACGCATTTAGAACGCATTTTAACATCAATCAAAGCTATGAAATCTAGAGCAACAAGTGTCACCAATTAATTCAGAACTATTGGAATGATGAATGAAATTGGAAGGTCGTTTGAACGTTTGAAGAAATTCAAGGTCTGTAGATGTGAATTGAGCTGACAAGCTATTTTTCATTCTGGATTTCTCTACTTCTAAGCTCATCTCACAACGCAAATCCCGCGTTTTCCCAATAATTCCACACACCTATTTGAGGTTCTCAAAATATATATAACACGATTGAGAAGATAATTGTAGCTAGTTATACTTCAATAATATATTAAAAAAAAAAAAAAAAAAAAAATATATATATATATATATATATATATATATATATATATATATATATATATATATATTGGGTTTTAACGACGCACTATAATGATAACTAAGATCTATTGGCGTCGAATGAAAGATTGACCAGAAGATGGGATGATGAGATGAAGGTTTCTTAGGCATCGGGAAGGATATTGGGAAGGAAGCGGTCGTGGCCTATATTGTAGGAACCATCCCGGCTCTAGCCTACACTACAGAGGTAAACCACAAAACAAAACCTATAAAGATGGATGGTGGCTGGGATTGAACCAGCTCCGATATGCCATTGCCCCTTCACCTCCCGGATCACATGAAGCGAGTGCGTTAATCACTTAGCTACATGTGTCGGTAGCTACACTGGTCCATAAACCAAAATGACTATAATTTTATCTGTTTTCAATAACATCGAAACTTGATACAAAATCATTGTTCCCCAATCAAGGCAATGGATGAAAGATGGGATCGTTTGGACGGGGCACCACAAGGGCGATCTTACCAACAATAATAACACAAATGAGAGATAAGTGACGTGACTGTTTTTTGTTCCAGCCACTACATGCGTCAGATCCTGGAGGCTTTGCGGTATTGCCACGAGAACGACATCATCCACAGAGATATCAAGCCCCACTGCGTTCTTCTGGCCACCAAAGAGAATTCCGCTCCAGTCAAACTGGGCGGCTTCGGGGTGGCCATCCAATTACAGGAAGGTCATTTGATTAGCGGAGGTGAGTTCAATGAGATCGCTATCCATCCAAGTGGCTAATTCCTCGGACCGGAAGTAGATTTTAGAAATGTTATAACTTATATTGGATTGATTTAGGATGTTTGTTCGGACAGGTTGGATAGGTTAGGTTCATCAAATTAGTCAGATTGGTTATTTATGTTAGTTTTGTCTGCGCGTAACAACAACAACAAGAACAACATGTCCGCATGTGCTGATGGCGGCAACCCCGATTTTCGAGCATACGTCTCGATTGCATGGTGAACGAAATCAACAGGGTTTTGAGTGTTAGTTTTGTAGATGTGAGGCTGGAACCTGAAGTAAAAGTCGGCTCGTGTGATAAATGTTGAATCCTATGTAGTAAAGATACTTCTACTTCTAGTGCAAGTTGTACACATGTCGGAAAATCAAGTGTTCGGTCGAGCAACATCAAAATGCATTCTGAAGGAAATGTACTGACTTCTTATTATCATTGAACTGGTAGGCAATGTACTACGATGAGGAAATCCCAAGTCGACATTTATAATTGAATTATAATCATATATTCTGACCGCTTTAAGTGGCAAACCATTTGAAGAAATTATCATTTCTGGAATATTTTCAATGTTTATTTTGTACTTTTCTCATACTTGATCCATCACATATTCGCCATCACATATGGACTTGATTATACCGAGTGCTCCACTAAACAAATACAAACAAAATGGTGAAAATCATCAATTTTGCTTCTATTTCAAATCTACTATATAAATTCACGGTACCGTATAAGATCGTTTTTGATTTATTGTTTCCAGAATTATCTCGTAGTAAAATACTAAGGAAATGTTGATCTAATTCCCTGTCAAATTCCCTCTTCCCAGTGCGAATCATAATATTACTCGGTCTGCTTTTGAAGGGGTTTGCCTCGATAAGTATTAGACCTCTCGAATGCCGACCAATGATATTACTTCCTTCAAGAATGCGGTTCGACATACAGCGGGTCTCTGTCAGGATATCTGTCTTGAAAGACAATTATTAATAATTGGATTTGAAACTTACGCGACGAGACGTAGCATTCCATTCGACTTGCTTGACTCCCTCGCTTCTGAAGCGATGCACGTGCTGTTTTGCTTCAAACCGCAATCACTTCTTATGTTGGTTAGAGGAGGAATGTATATTAGCCGTCCTTCAGATGTGAGAATTGCCAACAGGTTAGATCTTGCCTGATGGCTATATTCATCCATCTTAAAATGAGAATTCCTACTTCTGACAAATAACTGAATTTTGAGTCAATAATGCATGACCATTGAAGGGAATTGTTATTAAAATGTTTTAAAAAAAATCGAAATACTTCTTCCCATTCTTTCCCGCGTGCCGGCAAAATAACGAAAAACGCTCGCTAAATACGTGAGTGCTACAAAAATGATTGTAGAGTTTTGAAACTTGCCAGAGTTATTTTTAACACTATTGAGCATATCATCAGATTATTAGAGTTTTCATAAGTCCTACCGTTTGATTATCATCAAAGATTTAGTTACCTGAAAGTTTATACTAACTTTCATGTGATTCTAATTAAATCTGTATCGATAGAACAGCAAGACTTATGCAAATTCTAATCATCTGATGACATGCTCAATAGTGTGAACAATTACGTTGGCAAGTTTCAAAACTCTACGATCATTTTTGTGGCATTCACGTATTTAGCGAGCGTTTTTCGTTATTTTGCCGGCACGCGGGAAAAAACAGGAACAAATATTTCGATTTTTCTTCCATCATTTTAATATCAATTCCCTCCAATGGTCATGCATTAGTTGACTCAAAATCTAGTTATTTGTCAGAAAAAGAAATTCTCATTTTTAGATGGATGAATAAAGAAAAAAAAAGAATAATGAATAATGAATAATAAATAATGAATAATGATGCCTTGAAGAACGAATAATGAATAACAAGAATACAGTACTGTTCATTCATCTTATTTTATGCTGAGCATCATATAATTCTTGCTCAGGTATAATGAAGCTCAAACCAGTAAACTTGTCAATAAAATACAAACGAAGAAGCTCACATAGTGGAATAAAACCTGTGTTGGATTGAATAGATTTTGTGAAAGATGACAGGAAAATGAAATTGATGGTTAAGAAGCTGAAACTCCCATCTCCAAAATCTAGAATGAGGCAGTAGGTTTATGCGCTAAGAAGTAACAAAGTTAGGTACGAGGTAGCGCTGTATTCCTCAACTAGTGGCATTTCTGATTTTCGGGGATTTAGGAGGTTTCTGCATTACACGTGTGGAATATTTACAGAATTTATCACTAGAAAAAAACGTTTTCGGAAAAAATGGAGATAGGAGGTTTCGCTTCTTAACCATCGAAACATAGATTCGGATTGCATTACAAATTATTTGAAATGTGAAGTTGAGAACCATGGTGATATGATTAAATCCCACAGTTTTTAGGTAACAAAAATTGGGATACTGCTTTGATTTCTGGAGTCCGACGGGCCTGGGCTTGAATCCCGACGCAGGAATGGGTTAGAGTGTACATCCTTCTACCTATCATAACTTGATCGTTTCATTATTAACCGATTATTCGTACCCCCATATAAACTAGCTGCATGTGGGTGAAAAAAGGAATATGTACTAGTTGTTTTTCTTCTAGTTTTCCAAAAGCCGGATTTACAAACTTTCAGCCAAGTAATAATCCGCTAACTACCAGTCAAGTTACGACAGTAACATGAGTAACCTAGGATGATAACACGTTAGTTCACTAACTGTCGCTCAATCCACTAACAATCAGTTCGTAAACCGCTTGTAATTGTCTCTTCAAATCATTCTGAAGTACATTTCTCTCGTGAACTTCCTTCACATGTTGCATCTCCAATCGTGTGGATAACTATGCTTGATCAAGATGATATCATCATTGTAGTCAACTCTCATCACAACTGTTAGTGGCAATTCCAGACCCAAGTTGACATTTCTTGACGTCGAGGCGGAGGTGAGGGGCATATCGGACCTGGTTCGATCCCCGCTACCGTCCATCTTCACAGTGCTTTTTCGTGGTTTCCCTCTGTAGTCCAGGTCGAGCCGGGATGGTTCCTACAATATAGGCCACGACCGCTTCCTTCCCACTGTCCTTCTCATCACCCATAAAACCTTCATCTCATCATCCCATCATATCATTAATCATTCATCCGACGCCAATAGATCTTATTCATGATTACAGTGCGTCGTTAAAAACCCAATATGAAAAAAAAAATGGACGTCGAGTCCGTGGGAGTCGATTAAGCGAAATATCATTTTTTTGGTGATAACTTTTGAACGGTATGATACATCAAAATTCGAATACGCGAAAAACACAGATAATTATAATAGCTTCAAGATGTTGAAGTTTCAACTATTCAAGTTATGTCGCATAACTGTCAAGCGAATACAGCTCAAAAACACATTTTTCAGCTGTAAACGCTTGACAGTTATGCGACATGACTTGAATAGTTCTAACTATATCATCTTGAAGCTATCATTATTATCTGTATTCCTCTCGTATTTTAATTTCTATATCTCATACTGTTCAAAAGTTATCACCAAAATACTGATATTTCGCTAAATCAACTCCTATTTATTTTATTTCATGTCAATATCGTGACACATAAATAAACGCGTGTGATAGTATTTTTCTCCAGCAGAGAATGATTGTATAAAATTCAAGTATCGTATAATAACTATGCAATTATACATATTAATGACTTTCCCTGCTCGAATCTACGCCCGTTTGACGGACAGTTGGTGCTATAAGCGACAGGAAATCCCGTTTCTCGACAAACACCGGCAGCGTAGTGAGTCAATGCCTCAATAGCCGTGTATTAGCATGGTACGTGGCCCGATAGATCAATACTGTATTCGGCAGGACGTTTCGCATCTCGTGCTACGACAGCCGAATATGAATGATCTGGTGGTGTGTGTGTGAACAGCCCTTGGCTCGTGGAGGATGCGCCCTAAACGCATTCCAACACGTTGTTCGTGAAACGCGGCACTTCCACTTGTTTGTTGAATTGAATTGGCTTGTGTTCACCACTTGAGAAGAATATTACTAGTGTAACTAAGCTAGCGCAGAATATGCGTTGTTATGAGCGAAATATCTGAGTTATATGAAGTATAATTGAAAACTCTACACACCTTGACGCATACAAAATATAAGCCTACTCCATTCGGTAAATATCAAATCTAGAAAGCTGTGAATCTAAGCAAAGGTTCTGCCACGATCGTTATTAAGTGTCAAGTGGCTGACATCTGGTGACGTTTTAGTGAACTGGGCGGAGGCAGATACTTTCAAATTATATACAAATTAATAATGTTTAAGTACAACATTAAGAGCCCGTATCCTAGCTGAGAATATTTCTCTTCGACATGCGCGACCCAAGTTTGGTGTGCGATTTTGGAACTCGGTAGTGGACAGCTATCTCTCTCAGTTTCCTATGGCTATCTCTCTCTCTTGTAACTTGAACTGTTTACCAAAAAAGACGTGCACTTTGGAAACAATATTTGACCGTTCCGATTTACCGCCTTCTCTATAAGTTAACAAATACACTCGGGGGTCCTAGACCGTCATTCTGCGTGTTGTCACTAGGTTGTCACAAAAGCCATCTGAATAGCAGGTAGTATTTTGACGAGATATTTGGTAAACGTTTTAGCTATGGCTCTCACAATAAACTCATTCAGATTCCATCACAGATAATCGAGCTGTGATTCCATACAATATGCTGTTATTTCTGAAATCGAGGAAAGTAATATTCACAATTTTTTTCCTCATAACATTGATACTGGATACAAAATCATTGTTCCCCAATGAGAAAATATATACCACAAGCTATGTATTTCATTGATACTCATATTGGTTAGTCACAATTGCTACTTGTATTCGAAAGTAGGGGTATACGGAGATTATGTTGACCACAGGGAAGTAGATGCAAATTTACAAATAATCATGCTGATAATAACTAAGTATAATTCGTAGGAAAATATCATAACAAATGATGAGTGATCAATTATTAGACGAGCTTTAGCGAGGATTCAATTTCACATACTGAAAAAAATTGGTGTTCGTTTTTATATATTTTTTTTTTATGTTCATTTGTCGGTTCTCCACAGGTCAAAAGGCTACAGCTATCAATTTCAAACTTTTTTTCATCATGGTTCCTTATCTAACTCAGATCTGTATAGTTTTGTGGCATTATCGGATATCAACTTTTTTTTTATGAATTTCAGAAATTTCAAAAATACCCTTAAAAATTTAAAAAAATTTAAATTTTAAAATTTTTATTTTCCAAAAGATTGAAATTTTGTGTGGAGTTGAATAACATCTTGATACACATTTCTGGGAATTCTCAGCTTGATCGGGTCAGCCATTTTGAAGAAAAATCACGAAATGTGCTAAATTGGTACCACTCGAAGCCGTTTTTACTCATTTATAACTGAAATGTTACCCAATTGGCGAATTTAGGCAAAAGTTTGGCAATGAAGTCGACATACTATTACTTTCCGCTCGTCTAACAACGCGTATATAGCGTTTTCCTAGTCATAAACAAATGATAAGATGAGTGCAAAATGAGTAGTGAGACTAGTGGATAACCGGCATTCAGGAGACCGGGGTTCGATTCTGGACAGAGACCTCCAAGAAGAGTTTTTTCGTGGTGTCCCTCTGTCGTTTAGGTTCATACTGGGATGATTCCTTTGCAACAGACCACGACCGACTCCTTTTTACTATACAAAAACACATAATAAAGTAACCTTCCATCTAATCTTCTCATCAGTCATCACCTTATTCATCATTCACCGACGCCAATAGGTCTTAGTCATCATTCATTACTGTGCTTAGTTGAACCCAACATAAAAACATAAATGAATGCGTCAAAAGTACAATGTTATGTCGATTTTAGATTTTGTGTAAGCTTATTTTCAGTTATTATGCCCATACTAGGATCGCTTTGAGAATTATTTCATGCATATATTTAATATTTCATTGATTAAATTATCACAATATGTAGTATTTACATAATAGTTGAATGGTCAATCGGAGACTAATTCTGAAATAATAAACAAATTCACACAATTTTAGTCATCAATCACAGTGATTTATTATTGGTTTAGTTTTTTCAAATGGAATGGCAAAGTGATGAAGACAACTGCCAATACAGCATGTATTTGTATATGATCTTTGTACATATTTCAAGAAT
>OZ023332.1:12792912-12807912 GCA_964007535.1 Brachyptera risi | reverse complement strand
AATTACAAATACAATGTGTGCGAGCATACAACAACATGACATCTAGGCCTAACTGGGACGGCCAATCGCCCACTTCGACAGTGCTGCCGCCTGGTTAGCTTTTAATCACGGATAGGCTTCTGTCACGTAACAAATGACAATCAATCGTTACCATAGTAATACAGCGAACTGGTGGACTACCAAACATTCTGATTGGTTAATTCCAACTGGTGGACATTGTTGTCTGTCTCTTGCAACAATGAGTGCCGTCACTTGACAGAAGCCTATAGCTACCATTGCAATACAGCGAACTGGTGGACTACCAAACATTCTGATTGGTTAATTCCTACCGATGGACATTGTTGTCTGTCTCTTTCAACAATAGTGACGTCACTTGCCAGAAGCCTAATATTGATACCAACCTATTTTATCATGATATAAAGAAGGTGTTCCAATTTTCATACTAATAACGTGGAAGGCATGTATTGTTTCTTGCGGTCGGTTCAGAGCCGAAGGTCCCGATTGCCTGTTGCGATTTGACAGATTTCCTTGTGAATTAGATGTATATATAAAAGTGGCTGCGGTACCGGTGGCATTGTTGAACTTACAAAATCTACAATTCTCCTCAAAAACAAATGCACAACTGCTATCATTATAATTGTACTGAGCCGTGTATAGCATTGTGTAGCATTGTTGTTTTATATAGTTCGATATAGAAGCGATAGTTGCGCTACAGGCAATCGGGACCCCGGACTCAGTCTGACCCCGGAAATATTTCACTTTCAAAACGTGAGTTGGAGCACCTTCTTTATAAAATAGGTTGGTATCACCACACCGTGGTTATGCTATCATCCATATTCATTTATTGAATTGAAAAAAAATCATTAATTTTTTTTTCAAAACGGCTAGTTCGAATTGCATACAAAATTGTAATAATGTGTATCATTATTGTATTCAAAGATTTTTTTTCAAAGTGATTTCCCCGTCCAGCTTCATCTTGTGGTGTTTCTCAAAACTTTGAGACGACATTTATTAGAAATGGTTCGACCGATATGACCCCACAATAATTATACAGTTATAAGTTATAAGTTATAAGTTAGATAAGTCCACGTGAACAGAAAAGTTTCATAAGATAGGAATGGAAGTCTACGCCATCGCTCATCCAATCAGTACATTTTCTTCGAGATGCATTTTTGATGTAGCTTGGTCGACAACTTTACGTTACCGCAATCGTACTTTTCCTGCCAGTTTCGTGACTGTGATGTCAGTACATTTACTTCAGATTGTTGTTAATATATTCTGCTAGACTACTCCAAGTAAGTGTAAGTCTACATCACTCTCATGTACGTACAAATAAACAATGGAAAAGCTTCCTTCTGTGTATATCCTTTTGTACAGTTGGACTGTAAAACGACGAAATGAGAATTCATACATTCATTAATTATTTTCAAAGAAGTATTTGTATATTCTGTTTTTTTTCTCCATGAGTTGTTGACAAGTTGTCAAATTCACCTACTTTTTTCATTTAACTTCATTTGACGACTAGTGATTGACCCACCTACAAACGGCACAAAACAAAACATCCAATCAAATGGGCTGTTTGTTATGTGGGCAAATTGACATTGCGTATCAGAGTATATCTAAATGCCCACATGAAGTATAGATCAAGGTGGCCTGCCGATAAGCCACGCCTATCATTAGTGGGCAATTGTAACCACGCGGCTTAATTTCATAGTTCACTCAAATCGAAATAATGCGAAACATATTAGGGTTACACAATTACAATAATTCACAACTAGATATAGGCGTGGCTCATCAATCGATCACCAGATCTATACTTTGAGATACCCTGATTGGTGATTTCCAAATACCACATAATAAACATCTCATTCGATTGTATGTTATATGTGGTGATGTTGTTTTTGTGGACGGAGCGATAGTTAGTCGTCAGTAAGTATAGGCTTCTGTCACGTAACAAATGACAAACAATCGTTACCATAGCAACACAGCAAACTGGTGGACTACCAAACATTCTGATTGTTCAATTCCAACTGATGTACATTGTTGTCTATCTCTTTCAACAATGAGTGACGTCACTTGACAGAAGCCTATAAAAGCCATACTATCATTCCAGCGACCTCCAGCGAAATTATAAAACCTCTGCTCAAAAGTTAATGATGGATTCTTCTTTCAAAATTCCATGTCAGCGAACCTCTAGATTAATACTAATATGGTCAGTTTTTGCCGCTCGAATGCTGAATAAATCAAACCCACAATTCTTTGCCGTCTCGTGCGTCACGCCATTATTTTCAATAAGTTACAATCTCATTCCAATCCAAATGAAACGATCGTTGGAAAAGTATGTTCATAATTTCAACAGCCGCCCTTCGTAGTTGTAGATCATGCAGTTAGCTAAGGTATCGCTCTAGGAACTGAAGTCACCGTTGGGAGTTGATGCGAGTTCCGTATAGGGCATGGGGTTCTCTGAACGCTCTTTCACATATAACTCCATAGTTTCATCAGATCTTGCTCAGTTTCATCTCCAAATAAATAGTCGTTAAGGAAGTAATATAGGTAATCAATACCAGTGAGTAATAAATTAATTGATATATCATTTCAATTCAGGTTGGGTCTAGTATTACCAAATCCAGTTGGCCATGATGTGAGAGTTGGTGAAAATAAATAGCATGGGTAACCATTGTGATAGCAACTATGAACTACCAGCCAGAGTAACTCCCACGTTGGTAATTCCGACTCTTAGGCCCGGTATTACCAAGTCCAGTTAGCGTTTATCTGACAGTTGAAACTTGTTATCACCATGGTTACTTATGCTATTTGTTTTCACCAACTCTCAGATAAATACTAACTGGCCGTGGTAATACTGGGCCTTAGTTGAATAACATATTTTTTTGAATACATAGTTTCAATTCTCGGGCCCTCGTGTGTCTCCCTCCTGGATTGGTAGTGAAGTAACCATAGTGAAACCAGGATGTTTTCTGTTCCTGGTATTTCACCACTGTTATTTCCTCATTCGCAGAGAGCCTATTATCAGAGTCACGGTCCCTTTGGGGCAAGGGGCAGCTCTATCTGAAGGCAGACAGGGAGGGTAAGGCCATATCAATCGAATACATTCGGAACGACCTTGTTTTTCTGGAAATTCGCCGATTTAAACCAACCATCTCAACGCAGTCATTTCATGAAACGAACAATTCTTTCTTTCTCACTGTCGGAATAAGCGGATTTGATTGGTTCGGTGATATAAGAAAGTCTCTATTAGAAAGTCTGTATTGATTGGAAAATTATTTCTCTATTCTCGCCAACGATGTGAATGTACCTTGTTGTAGATGATTCTTAATTAGAATCAGTTTCAATTTTCAAAATTGTACATGTAATGACAAAAATACCTTGTAGTCAATAACTTAGTCAATAGTGCGTAGACAAATACACAATGTAGATAATATGCCATGAGGAAGAGAACATAGAATTCATTTGAGGAATAAATGGTAGAAATCAAGTAAGTCGGAGGTAGCAGTTTAAATGTGGAATATAGCAAAACATCGGAGACAAAAATTTGAAAAATAAATCATTCTCGTCATACTCACTCGAAGCGGAAGCAAAAAAACGATTCTGTTTGTACTTTCAATTCCATCTATTCGAATTAATTCACATTCATTGATTTCATCTCTTATTCATTTCCGAATGGAATGAAAAAATTGAAATGTAAAGAATAATAGATGAGACAAACTACTATTGACCATATGATGGTATATCACATGACATTCCGTCTATCCACATAGCTCGTGCTATTCTTCACGTATACCGGTATACATTTTTTTGTTTACATCTCGTTATCGAGTTCAAACGTTAGGTAAACACGTGAGGAAGTAGCATGTAAGGGGTGTTCTATCCTCAATAGACATGACAGGTCGCGTGCAAACGGGAGATCGAGCCTCCGACATAATGGCATCCCGATCTCATCAACTATGATTTCCAGATGAATAATGTGGTTCCTAATGTTTAACGCATCGCACTCCTTATAGTTGGCCGACTTGAATACTTTCAATCTATCACTTCTTCCAGCACATATCACTGATCTGAACTTCTCTTAACACTTCGTCTTAGATAGGCCTAACTAAAGTCTTAGTCAACATGTATCGAGGGTTGCGTTGGTGAGCAGCTATCTATGGTGCTTCAACATCCCATACAAACACAGTTCAAAGAAGAACCTTTCTTTGTCTAGATCTATTCTCCGACCAATTGAAACTCATCTTATTTAGTTACCAAACGAACGGAAAATAACATATTTTACATTGAAAAGCTGTCAACTGAAGTAATTTGATACTCCAATATTTAAGGTGGAATAATAATTTGAAATGATTGAAATTCCATCTAATTTAATTGTACAGTATTGAATAATTTGGGGATGAGGATTGCTGTATAGTTTTGCATTCTACTGTAGGTAGAGCAGCTAGCGATCCGTTATTCATCGACAATACTCGGAAAATGAAATCATTCCGAGATGGAAGTTGTATCACCATAAAAGACCGGCTGACCAACGCAAACCTCAATGCATCTAGTGTCTAGTATAGCAACTATATAGATCTATAACCATACTTCCAATAGACGTAATTGTATTCTACGGAAGAAGAAAGTTGTCTACCAACTAGATAATTGTACAAATTTCAAAAATTGGTCGAACTTTCTGCAGCTTTAACCATTGTACGCTTTTCAATGATGTGGTTGTGTTTCTAATTGTGATTCTTGGCGAATCGAAATTGAAATACCACAGATTCATGAATATAAATATAAATATATTCTGCTTTCGTTGTAAATTGGTAGACTGTCTTGTTCTTTCGTGGATATATAAAGACTTGTATCTACGAAAGATGAAGGAGCGAACACCTGCGCGCTAATCGTGTGGGATAGAGGGAACAATCGATCGGAACCATCTTCTCTTGTGGATACCAGTGTACTTTGTATTCACAAAAGTTGAAAGAGTAAACTACACGCCCGTAATTGGTGTGGGAAAGTGGGAACGATCGATCGAAACCTTCATCTTTCGTAAATACAAGTATATTTATGTATATAATATATATATATATATATATATATATATATATATATATATATATATATATATATATATATATATATATATATACATATGTATATATATATATATATATATATATATATATATATATATATATATATATATATATATATAAATTTAATGATGTATTATTCTTCTTTCAGCATATGTTTCTGTTGTGGGTACAGCACTCACACAGTTTCTTGCAACGATTCACAGCTGTTTAGTGTGCAATTACATTTGATAATTTCTGCATTCAAAACTGCATTAAAAGTCACGTTGCATGTTATTGTTGTGTTATTTCCCACATAATTCATTTGATGTTTGGTTGCCCTTCCATTTCATTTCATTTCATTGATAACGATTTGTTTCTGTGTTCATCCTGTCTAATTTCCTTACAACTTATTTTTATCCATGTGCGTGTGTTTGGATCTTGAAAAATTCGGGATGGGAGTAAATTGTGGTCAATAAAAAAGCTTTCCTCAAATTCCGCATAATGAAGAGATTTAATCATGTCATGTAGGCCATAACTTATGTCGGATTACTGTACGTGATATTGATGGGTATATAATTTATATTTAGCCCCCGTTTTTCATGCAGAATATCGATTGTTATATATTTCTATGCCGAGATGGAAGGCTTTATGGCATATTTCAAGGAGATATTTTCTTGTATTTCAAGTGCTTTGAGATATATGATGATATAACATATTTCCACAAGGTCCTTCTTCAATTCCATTTTCACAAGGTGCATATTCATTATTCTATCCAGTCATTCTATATTTCAATTCAATACATTGTTTCCGTATTATGAATGTTTCCGCGTTTACAGGAGAAATGAATTTTCACTCGAATTGTGATTTGTATTCAATAAAAATATTGCTAGTACTAAAATAGACCACGAAAGGGTGGTGTTCTTCTAACGAAATGCATTTTAGATTCAGTTTTACTCTCTTTCTTCTCTGATATTGACACTTCTGTCTCATCTTTCATAGACATATTTTAAATACCTTTTTTTGTAATATGTATACAAGTAAACATTTGTAGTGAGTTGATTTCAAGATATTTCCAAACATTCCCAATGGTAAACAGATATATGCCCACTTTTACGAATGTCAGTTCAAGTTTATTTCTCCCAGCACCAGTACATGAGTAGGCGTACTTGTTGGCTGAATCGTTATACAGCGCTGCCATGAACACAGTTTGAATGTTTCAGTTACGTTTTGCCCGTCTTCGATTGCTATATTTGTATTCACGAAATAAGAAGGTCCGGTTTATTACATAATTTCACTGCAATTTTCAAGATTCCATGCTTCGAAAAATGCATTACATTTTTCAGTTCGAATCTTGCATTGAAAAAATATGATATACAAATAATAGTTCTATAAGCAGGATATGATTTTTTGTTTTTCGGGATTTTGTTCATTAATTCATCCATTCATTTGTTCTTCTTCTATCCATCCATTCGTTAATTCATTCAGCCATTCATTTATCATTTTATTCATGCAGTTAATGATTTATCTCCATTCATTCAATTTTTTGTCATCTATCCATTCATCCCTTCATCAATAGATTCATTCATTCATCCCTTCATCAATAGGTTCATTCATTCATCCCTTCATCAATGGATTCATCCATTCATTCATTCATTCATTCATTCATTCATTCATTCACTCATCTATTAATTTATTTTCTTCAATTATATTTAGCCTTTTTATTTCTTATATTTATGTATTCATTCATTTTCATTCATTCTATTCATTTCATTATTCCATTCATTCGTTCATTCATACTTTCATTCATTCATTCATTCATTCATCCATTAATCTATTTTCTTCAATTATATTCACTCTTTTCATTTCTTATATTTATGTATTCATTCATTTTCATTCATTCTATTCATTTCATTCTTACATTCATTCGTTCATTCAATAATTTATTCATACATCCATTCATTTATTCACTCATTCATTCATCCATTCAATAATTAATTAATTAATCAATTCATCATTCATTCATTCATTCATCTATTAATTTTTTCTCTTCAATTATTTTTACTCTTTTCATTTCTTATATTCATGTATTCATTCATTTTCATTCATTCTATTCATTTCATTATTCCATCCATTCGTTCATTCATTCACTAATTAATTAATTTCTTCATTCTTTCAATTTTATATCAAAAGTAATACCAATTCATAGTTTAATATCATGGTTTCTTGTGTAATACTATAAAACATGAATTACTTTCATAAGTAAACTATATTATACGGACAGCCGAGTATATCATTAAAGTCTAATACAAAACGACCTTCTCTTCTGAATGCAAGTATAATACCGGTAATGCACATTTCAGTATATTTATTAATTACAGTCGCATGCCACAGTATCATATATCACTTGTATGACATAAATGACGAACGGGCAAAGCTCTTACGTCTTGAATACGATTCCTCGTACTAGCCCATAGCTATCGTGTCGCATGCACCGACCCCGCATGAGACTGGCTATCAGTGTCGTGGAGTTGGCTACGTCATGTCTAGTCGCTGCCAGTGGCGTGGCGGGGGTGCACACAGTCGCACCAAGTGGCGTCGGGTGACACTCGCAACAATAGCATCAACAGTGTGTGGAAGTAGATTTAGCGAGATATCAGTATTTGTGAACGATATCAAGATCATAATAGGGAGAAATCGAGATATTTTTTCGATACTTCATGAAGCATATAGCATCATTTTCTCAGGCATACAGATGAAGAACATAATTTTCAGCTGTATGACTGTGAAAATGTAAGATCTGACCTTGAGCACTCTATTTTACACCATTTCGAAGGCATTGAAGAGATACTGGAGTTCTCTCTTATCAGAATTTTGATATCTTTCACTGTTCAGAAGATATCCACAAACTGATATTTCGTGATATTCCTCGATTTCCAGGCGCTTTAAAGTTTCGCATTCGATATCCGTTCATGATTTTGCTTACTCTATTGTTGTTAGTTCAAGTTCACTTCAAGCTAAATAACATAGTACGATAGTGGTTCAATCTATATCGGTGCGTCATATCAACATATCTCCAGTATATATGAGTCCATTTCAACCTCTTCTTCATGTAATTCATGCTGGTGAAAGTGACCATATATCACATATTCATTCATGCATTCATCAATGCCTGATATATTGCACATTTCTTGTGAACCTTCATATGTCATGTGACCAGCATTTTATGTGGATTGAGTAAATACGGGACGTCGACTGTTACTCGAACGCAACCTCCGAGTAGGGGTCGGGAGTCTCTGCCCCCAGTTAAGTGTTGCACACTTACACGACTACCCTACAAATGCATTATCTTCGATTCAATTGGTGTTATTCATAGTCTCGTGGTGTAGGCTCACGTTGAATGCTATATTTTCTAAAATTTGATTCAGATTCAACACCTATGCAACAATATAATGAGAGAATGAAACGAAAAATATAGTCACCTTGCTAATTACGTAACATATTCCTCCAAAATGTGGATTGATATCATTTGCCATGCACATCTTTTCGATGACAACAATCCATTAAACATGTTTATACTATACAAAAATTAAAACGAATTGAAAATCACTATCAAAGCATTCTCGAAACATCATTGTTATAGTAATTTGCCTCTCATTTTCGGTGTCAACCAGCGTTCGTCAACTCGTGTTCAGTCAATTCACGTTCAAATTGTTTTGAGTAGGTAACTATCATAAAATGTGTCCCGACGGCCA
Source organism: Brachyptera risi (assembly GCA_964007535.1). Lineage (NCBI taxonomy): Eukaryota > Metazoa > Arthropoda > Insecta > Plecoptera > Taeniopterygidae > Brachyptera > Brachyptera risi. Next base: position 12,799,094 of record OZ023332.1, on the reverse strand, counting down.
TGCCTCAGTTGCACTGCATACCCCGTCACGCCACTGACTGCAAGGTCGGACTGTATCAGGTATATATGGATTTGTGACTGTTCCGCAGGTCGAATCGGAACGCCGCATTTCATGGCGCCGGAAGTCGTCCAACTGAAGCAATACGGCAAGCCGGTGGATATCTGGTCGGCAGGTGTGCTGCTCCACATCCTCTTGTCGGGCACACTGCCGTTCTTAGGGACCAAGGAGCGACTCTATGACTGTATATGTAGGGGCAAGCTATACGTAAGTTGGCATATTTCTTATTCCAGAGTGCATATATAGGAGTCGATTTAGCTGAATACATCCATTTTCGTGATCATCTTTGAACAGTATGAGTTATCAAAATCCCAATAACACAGAATTACATATGTATATATTTTTTTCAGAACTAATGTTTGTCAGTACTTTTCACGTTTACTATTGTGAAGGTATTAAAAATATATATCTGCCTGTTGCACTAGAATTTTCATATCTCATCCTGTTGAAAAGTGATCGTCAAAAAACTGATATTCTCCCGATTCCATTCCCGTGCGCTCTTAATTTTGAGTTTGAATCATCAATCGATGTTACATATATGTTACACATGGCCCATTCTTGAAACATTCATTGTACATTGATAACAGGTAATTAATTTCAGAATGAAATTTATCAATAATAATCAATAATCATAGGTTCTATAATAGGCCTACTATTACCAGTTTTTATCTTCTAAAACGACATTATACAGCATAATACACTTTCTACCTTCACAAATAACTTCACTCATATGTGTTATAAATGCTTCATACTCACATTTCAATCTGTAGGCCTATGTTTTATGTGGATCTTATCAATTATGTCAATTTATTGTTGTATTCTATTGTTGTTGTATCGTTTGTATTTTTTGTATTCCTGTTTTGTATCACTGTATTCCACAATATGACTGTCATTATGAATATGTCGTATGCATTAAATCATAGAATTATATCATACAAATGAAAAAATAAAATGATTGAATTTTTTTTTTCGCGAAACTGTTTTTTTTAATAACATCAAAACTTGATACAAAATCATTGTTCCCCAATTAAGGCTATGGATGAAAGGTGATATCGTTTGGACAGGGCACCACAAGGGCGATCTTACCACTCCATTTTAATTATTTGAAACCACTGAACTTTACCACCAGGACTGCACTCACTGTGGTGTATATTTCAAATACAATCAAATGCGTGTACTTGATGTTATATAAACACACACAGTTCCAGTTGTTGTAAGAGTGTATTTATTCCAGCTCGAATCGCCGCAGTGGGAGTTCATTAGTGACGCTGCCAAGGACCTGATTCAGCGCATGTTGACCTTGGACCACACGCAGAGGATCACCATACAAGAGATTCTCAACCACAAGTGGCTCAGGGTACGTGGTCGTCACAATATTCACCCAAATACACTCCTGAAGCATAAGTAAAAGTCTCGTTGCTACTTGGTATCAACCAAGCCACCACCGAACCAATCCAACCCAACCAAACCAATCAGTTCAAACCAGTTGGCCATGTTATATTGCATGGGATTTAACAGGTTTCAAACGATGGAAACAGACTTTTACTTATGCTTCAAGCCCTACATATATTCACCTGAGTACGTATACTTGCGGTCACATAAGGTTTTTCATCTTATTTTATCTCATTTTTATCTTTTAATCATCTTGCTGTACCACTGTCCTCGAAAGAGGGCCAATGATTAAATAAAGCATACATATACATACATGGTTCAATCCAAAATTGTTATTTGAATTGAGATCAAATCTACGTACATTTAACCGATGATGTTTTCATAGACCATGTGTGGAGTTTGTATGAACATTGTCTTCTAGTTTTAGTGCGTATAATATCGGTATGTTTACTTTATTTTATTTTTTCAATAACATCGAAACTTGATACAAAATCACTGTTTTCGTTATGAAGCATTTTAATGTAGCTTGATTGTCCGCTTCATGTGACCACAAGTTTATTAAATTCTACTAGGCAAACGCGTTATGTGTTTCCGCTTTGATGGATGAGCTGGAACATATCAACTTATCTTTGGATTGGTTACTAGGCAAACGCGTTATGTGTTTCCGCGTTGATGGATGAGCTGGAACATATCAACTTATCTTTGGATTGGTTATTATATATATATACACCTTGAGATCCAAACCATTACATCACTGCCATCTTATTTTCCATTAATAATTTATATAATAATAAAGAAGGCTTTGTTTTAATCGTTTACAATCAAGTGGTGACACTTGAAAAAAAAGACTTTTTTTTTCGGTATATAGTGTAATTGAGTCTTCGCTTCGCTCATCCAATAATTCAGTTTGTCTATCGTAATAATTTCAGTTTCTTTTCGTTCCATTCGAATGCATTTTCAATTCACTTATTTATTCATTCATTTATCCTCATTTTTTCGATCAATTGGATATAAACGGTTCAATCCGAAAAAAATGCGTATTTTGAATGAAATCCACATACATTCAACCGCCAATTGTTTCAAGGAGTGTGCGTGAGGTGCGTATGCACATTGTTTTTTGGTTCGATTGCGTCTTGTATCAGTATATTCTTCCTCCAGGATAAATTGTCCAATGGAAAACAATAACCCAGTTGGATCGGATACTTTATGTGACCGCAACCGTATCATATGTAGGCCCGGTATTACCAAGTCCAGTTAGCCTTTATCTGACAGTTCAAACTTGTTATCACCATGGTTACTTATGCTATTTATTTTCACCAACTCATAAATACTAACTGGACTTGGTAATACTGGGCCTTAATAATTCAGTATGTTTTTACTGATAATTTCGATGCATTATTTTCTATTATTCATTCTCATTACTAATTCATCCACTTCAGTGTATTGAATCATTATCACTTTTCGGTGGAGGTGCCGGGTATTTTCAAATTTCGTTCGTCAATAGTCCAACTTTCATTTCGTATTAAACGTCCCGATTTACCCACTGATTGTTACTAAATTGAGCGATAGTGAGCGGATTAACCTGTATTAACTCGAGTGTCAACTATATGAGTGTTACTAAAAAAGTGACGAAATTACCAACGTGGAAGTAGTCCTTACTGGCAGTTACTATGGTTACTCGTGCTAATGGTTTTCACCGTATCTCAGATGACGGCTAACTTGACTTGGTTATACAAGCTCTTACTTGAGTAACTTAACTAATAGTTTAGGATCATAACTTGACTAAGATCTAGTTTTATTTCAAAGTGTAAATTTTGTCAATAATAATGGTCAAATCAGTGTCTGAGTTGAATGCTTGTATACTGTTCATGTATACAATAATGTGCATGTTTAAAATACTGTTCATGTATACAATTTTTGAAAAATCGTTCACTGTTTATATATGTATACAATTTGAAAAATATCAGAATCTAAATGTAAAATTACAATTATCCAATTAAAGTTTTCCTTTTGTCGGTCATCTTGTAAAATCACCATGAAATGTTTTCACAAATGTTCGTCCGCCCACAAGAGCATCATGCTCTCACGCGGACTTAATTATCATTCCTTTTCATATGCTAAAACTGTATACAATTTTCTTTTCGAGTCTTTATATTCATACTAATATTCACTGTAGGCCTTCATGTATGTATCTTGATATCTTTGAGAATAATAAACAATTTTTATCATTTATTCATATTATTATGAAACCGGCTCCAAAAAACTATGGAATCTTCCACACTTTATAATGAGTATTTTCTTCAGGTCTGTGATCGATGTGTGTATAAGGTGTGTTTTTCCTCACTCAGGATCGCGATAAGGGCACTAAAGTCCATCTCAACGAGACGGTCGAAGAGATGAAAAAGTTCAACGCGCGTCGGAAGCTGAAAGGCGCCGTCCTTGCGGCAGTGTCGTCGCCGAAATGGACGTCGTTCTACTCGGATCCGAACAGCGACGGCTTCTCCGACTTCGGCGAGGACGAAGTCACTTCGGCGGGTGAGTGAACCGAATTTATAAAACCCGAACCTTACCGATCCTCGCCCGAGTAATATTGACGCTGCTGAAGGTAGTTTTGCCTCGTATTTCACAGGAGAAACTACTTTACATATTGAATATAAAACTTATACACGTATATATCAAGTCGTAACATCAAACTTTAAAGAATGTATATATTTGAAAAGCGATGAAGTTTTACGTCGCATGCATAAAGACTTTCCAAAATGAAATTACTTACACAATGCACTCAATTTATGTGAAATGTCACAGAAGGGTAAAGTCGTTGTATGTTTATATATGTTATCCTAGAAACTTGGCCCATGATTGAATCATGCACCAACAATAGGGATCCTACTTGTCAACACCTCTTTTTGTTCAAAATCTCTTCTCAGTGCCGGAATTACTAACGAGCAGTTTGGACTAATTATCACCATGTTCACCCATATTATTTGTTTCAACTAATTATCAGATTTAGGTCAACTGAAGTTGGTTATACCATCTAGTACTCTCCGAATTCTAGTATCATCACCATTCTTCAATTTTTCAACTTTCCATTTTGTGCATCTAATCTCTGACAGTTCGAGCCACTGCTCTAGAATCCAAGTTATGATGTAATCAAGGTTTAATTTCAGATCCGGCGGAGATTTTTGTAAACTTTCTCTCACCTGTAATCACTTTCCAAATTTCAATATCACCAACTTTACTGGCAATATAGATTAGATACTCAATGGCCCATTCGTACCCCCGTAAAACTTCTCTGTTGTGGGGCCGTTGAAGAATTATTCCCAGAGAATTATCCGGTCATTGTTTACTCATCAGTTATAAATTCATGACATGTTTTTTTTCTGAATAGCCAATAGATCGTAGCGATCAGTATAGTGCGTCTTTAAAACCCTATATAGATATATAAATATACCGAGACGCATGGTCGAGTGGTAACACACTAAACCGTCATTGGGGAGACCGGGGTTCGATTCCCGCCATGGTCGACCATCCTGACAGGGGTTTTTCGTGGTTTCCTTCTGTCATTCAGGTTGATACTGGGTTGGTTCCTTAACAACAGGTCACGACCGACTCCTTCCCACCATCCAAAACACCTAATAAAATAACCTTTCATCTTATCATCCCTTCATTTCATTCATCATCCATCGACGCCAATAGATCGCAGCCATCAGTATAGTGCGTCGTTAAAACCCAAAAGAAGAAAGATGGGCCTAGAAATAAAATGATATGCAAAGTAGTTTCATAAACATAATTGAATTATTGTTCCACCTACCTGTACACATACTATAATTCTATCCAGATGTTCTGTCGTGGAACTGAATATTCGTTTTTCCAATCACACTATTCCTCTCACTTCAATCCCCAGTGTGACTTTTTCCTTGGACAATACATCTCCCACAAATATAGAAGTAAAAAATATGTTATTGTGTATGTCGAACCCTTGTAATACCGAGCTTATACTATTCCATTTTGCGGTGTTTTGCCATGCATAGCACCGACTAGATGGAGTACAATGGACAGACAGTGATCGATATACTCGACTCCGTTGGGGAGGAGAATACGAAAATGTTGAGCAAATAGTGGTTGATTGATTGTTTTCACTAAGCTATTACGTGGAAAAAACGTCGAACAAATACGTTCTATACGCGGCTCGAGTTCTATCGTTATCGTCTCTCTCGACAAAATCTTCACCTCGTTAAGTTGGTGATAATTTTTAATTGGTACTGAGACGAGTGATCGAGTGGCTAGCACACTGAACCGTCATTCGGGAGATCGAGGTTCGATTTCTGGTATGGTCGACCATCTTGATACGGGTTTTTATTGGTTTTTCTCTTGTTGTTTAGGAAAATCCCGGGATGGTTCCTTATAACAGGCCACGACCAACTCCACCCCAATATCCACATACACATGATGGAATGACCTTCCATCTCATCATCCCAACCATGAATCATCCACAGACGCCAATAGATCTCAGTCATCAATACAATAATCGTCGAACCCAATATGAATGACAAATTGAATTGGTGACATGTTTGAAATAGCCCTAATAAGAGATTTCTCACGTTGAAACGTATACAATTTGCATGCGTATACTACTAGGTGTGAATCACGTCTTGAGCTTCGATTTGAACCCAGTATAAGAGTCCAGTTAGCCTAATTCTGATAGTGAACAAGAATAACATTGGTACACATTT
>OZ023332.1:12747912-12787912 GCA_964007535.1 Brachyptera risi | reverse complement strand
CCTTGTTCGCACAATTTACTTTGCGAATAGGGCCGGTGTGGCAGTATTTCTTTACTGTGATATAACATTATGTACAGTAATAATATCCCGGGAGGAGATTATGAACAGTAAACTTATCCCTGGAAAACTTTACTGTACAGTACCGGCCATACAATATACCAGGCAATAGGCCTACAGTACATAGGCCCAATACAAGGCCAATTCTACAGGCGTCATAGATGATACGAGAATATTCGGATGATAATAAATAGTAAACGTTGCTTATCCATCTATAGATACGATAGCTGAAATTCAAGCTGACAGTCGTCGTTAATTAAAATAGGATTATTAGTTTTGTATTGAATAAAGGTTCGAAATTTACCATCATCTATTCGTCTTCAAACCCAGCGCAAACCTTTCAACACTCCTTCGAATCATCGATAAATGGTCGATTGAAAAATAATTGTTGATCAATTGACCATTGTAGATGGGCGTGACTTATACGAAGCAGGGGAAATTCTAGATACCTTGATTGGTTATTACCCTATTTTCCCTGCTTCACTGTCCACTTGATTGGTTTTATATTTTGTGACATCACGAGGGCGGACGATCTACAATGGTCAATTGATTCAATCGATCACTGACGTATGCAGATCGATTAGTATAATCGAATGTCTGATAATTGATAATCGGCTGCATCTGTAGTTGATGGTATATTTTCATGTTGAAACGGAAAGAGCCAATGAACAAAAACAATATTACATTTCGAATCGAAAGTTTGTAACAGTGGTTATGGATTTCAAAGACGGGTAATCGATTTGTAGCTGGAAATCGGCTGTGTGGTCGAGTAGTATCTCCAGTATATGACATCTTATGTGCTCCATGACATATTGTTATTGAACTGCGTCGTAATAAGATACAATAATCACATCTGGTTCCGATTATCTCACAACAATCCATCTGCTAGACTTCACGATACGGACAGGAGATAGGCCTACATCTATGAGCAGAATAAGCTTCACTTTACAACTCTGAAAAATACGTCAATTCGACTCGACATATATAAAGTGTCTTCATATTTCATTTTTCTTTGTTGTGTTCTTACGATACCTGTGCACTTTATCGATTCGTATCCAAGAGTTGTGCAGCAAGACGTTTGTTTGAAGGGTGCAAGGAAAGGCAGTAATGAGGTGCATGCTCGTGGTGGGAAGTTTTTTCAAAACAATCAATTTACATCCACTTTTCATAGTTTTACTTCCACTGTGGGACGCACTTTGGAATATCTGTCATTTAACAATTGTCGTTCATTCAACAACTTTGTTCGATTCACTCCCAACACCAATGCTGGTATTGCCCGGAAATATCATCAAAACGCAAAGTGGTTCATACTTATATTATGTTTTCCGGACTTCTGGAAACTGAACTACTTTGACCCACGGCGGAAAAGTATGGTCATCAGACAGCGCAGTTCTTTTGTTGAAGTCAATTGTTTCCGAATCATTCAAATGAGGTGGTAAGATCGCCCACGTAGTGCCCCGTCCAAACAATCCTCCTTCCATTCATAGCCGTAATTGAGAAACAATGATTTTCTATCCAGTTTCGATGTTATTAAAAAAGAATATTCAACAACCACACGACAGTAATAAAACCATTGTGATGTTATCGGGTCTTGTGACGTTCCAGCTTCATAGAATTCACTTCTTCCTCCTTCATCAACTCCTCCGTATTATTCTTAATCAAGAAGGCGCTAACGAGAAAAAAGCATGCTGCTTCAGAAGTCGGTTTGACATATTTCCTGTTTAGTGGGTCGGACAAGCGTAGTGACGGTTATCTTGGCGAGTGAGGCGGGGGAGGGGGTGGGGGTGGGGGTGGGTAACCAGATGGCCGTCGGATAGCGAAGGATTGATCGGCGTGCACGTTGGGAGACGGCGCGGGGGTGGCGTCGCGAACGCGAACAGAGAAACGCCATCCGGGTAGCGACGGATAGAATTATAGTCTGCCCTGGATGCGATCTCGGCACAACATACAGATCGTGCGTGACAAATAGTGCACCGCGTGCGTGCGTTTCTGCGGCGTGTGATCGCGTGTGATTTGTTTTTATCATATTCCATGTCGACCAGTTTGAATTGTTTCCCATGTTGACGATATGGGTTGAGCTGTTGACCGGTGGAGAGCGCCACTGTCTTGAGTTTCTTTCGGTTATCGCGCATGCGTGTGTGTTGTCGGTTGGACGATGATTGTGTTGTTAGGCCGGCTGCTTGTTCGCACTCTTTGAACCTGTTGATCGGATGTTTCGGTCTAGACCCCCCGTATCGCAGAGAAACATGCTGACAAAGACGATGGAGGTGGCTGTGACTTTGATCTCAGCTCATCTGAATCTAATGACAGTTTCATTGTTATTTGAGAATGTCGTTTGTCGATGGCAAGAGACAATTTCGATTTGGAAACGGATCGAGTAAACGAAAAACAATGACAGCATCACATATATTCTCTGAATTGACAGTAGCTTGTATATATATATATATTTATATATGCGATATATCACTCTCAAATACTTTCTCATTACCAGCTGAATGAACTGAACACACATTAACTTGTTTCTTGTATGTAACATCCGATGTTAGCGTCATAGTTTTGAGCGTGATCGGTATCTGCTATTGATCTTTCACAAGAGTTACGCTCCCCGAGTAAATAACATTAGCGTCTACCCTAACAATAGAGGCTCGCACTATCTATTTGCCACCTCAATGGCTCACTCGATCAAAGTTGACATCTCTTATCGACACCGTGTTACTGTTACCTGTGCCCGCTACGTCGTCAGACATGATTCGACGCAATTTCGTTGATACGACGACATATCGTAACATTCTGGTGACAGCCAATGAATTACGAGAATCCATCAATGTGTCACTTATTTATGTTTTGTCGATACTCGTCGCGTATAGAAATCGAATAAGATATCATAATGGTGCTTCCAATTTCCCAGAAGATATTTATCAACAACGCTGCCATCGCGATAGATCTGATGGCTTTGGTTGGCTTTTTGGTAAGTGTTTTTTGTGACGCGTTTTTTATTCGATGGTTCGATAAAAGATGGCGTTATTCATGCAGGATATATATATATATATATATATATATATATATATATATATATATATATATATATATATATATATATATATATATATATATATATATATATATATATATATATGAGAGTGTATTGTATGACGATTTTCCACCATTGCACTCTTGCCATTTGTCGCGGTCGGAATAGCCCCATCATATAACTCAGATTGTAGCTGTATCTCTATTCTTTATCTATATCGAAGATAAGTAAATTTCATTCGCTCAGTTTGAGATAAAAGTGGTTTTATTATTCACAATTCATTCGAAAATCTAAAGAATGAAATACTTTGTGACATTTATAAGATTGTCGTGAATTAAATATATATATATATATATATATATATATATATATATATATATATATATATATATATATATATATATATATATATATATATATATATATATATATGTGAATATATATATATATATATATATATATATATATATATATATATATATATATATATATATATATATATATATATATATATATATATATGTAAATATATATATATATATATATATATATATATATATATATATATATATATATATATATATATATATATAGGCCTATATATATATATATATAAATATATATATATGTAAATATATATATATATATATATATATATATATATATATATATATATATATATATATATATATATATATGTAGCCTAATTATTCTGTGCATACGGAAAAACATATTCCTCTACCCCATCACCAGAGTATTGGGACTGGTGATCGAGTAGCTATAGCACATCGATCCGACATTCTGGAGAACGGGGTTCGAAACCCATCATTGTCTAGGCTCCTGACACAGGTTCTCCGTAGCTTCCCTCTGTCGTTCAGATTGATACTGGGATGGTTCCTCAACAACAGGCCACGACCGACTCCTTCCCGACTCCTTCTCACTATCCAAAACACCTAATAAAATCATATTTCCTTTCATCATCGCATCATCTCATACATCATTCGCCGACGCCAATAGATCTTCGTCATCAATCAGCATATAGTGCAATGCTACTTGGCTTGATTGTACTCCTATCTCAGCATTCAATATAGCTATAATGTTAAACGACTACTTTTTCATTAGACTCAACCTTTAACGTCTTTTCACTTGTTATTGCTTCGTCGTTTCACAAGCACCTGCTCATTCGTACCCCCTTATAGCCAAGCTGTTGGTGGGGTCTTTAAGCAAACGATAATCGATCTGTTGTTGGACCCGAATATCGGATTCATAACTGTTATCACCTCTATCATATTACACACTCCCCACCTTCTGCGTTCTAGTGTATTCCCGTCGACTATTCCACGAGTTGGGCTTACAGATTTCACCTCGTGTAATCAGTATTTACGCCTGCCAAGATAATGATCACAGGTTAATTTTAATTCATCTCGTTAGGAACATGTTGTCGGTGAAGCCCATTGACCTTGAAAAGTGTGTGTGATGTGAGCCTCCTGTTTCCATGGTGAAGTAACAAGTGTTTGCGGTCGTTACGAGTAAATTGCCAAAGTTTCCAGAATCTGTTGACGTCAAGGTCAACAGAATGTTATGATGACGATGGTGTAAACTTATCCCTATATCTTCCGAGTGAATGATGTATGTGACCTGGATCAGCACAGAACTGAGACGAGTGGCCAACACACTGAACCATCATTCAGGAGATCGGGGTTAGGTTTACGCCTTGGTCGACCGTCCTCAGACGTTTTTTTTTTCGAGTTTTGCGTATGTCGTTCAGATCAATTCTGGGATGGTTTTTCAACAACAGACCACGACCGACTCCTTCCCACTATCCACAAACACGTGATCAAATAGCCTTCCATCTCATTATTCCATCATCTCATATGTCATTCACCGACGCCAATATATATTGGTCATCAGTACATTGCGTCGTGAAACCAATATTCTCAAAAAGAAAAACAATAGCCAAATGGAGCAGAAAGACATGAATCCACTTCATATGAATCCATGTTCTATATTTTTCCGCCACCAATATTTGTTTTTTCACAATTCTCATCACTGTTCAATATTCCCGTCTGATGAATGTGCCTCACATTGAGAGCAACTAGTGTGTCCTGTATTTTGTATTCCTCGTTCGAAGTTCGAGTTTGTTTACTAGAGCAAACTCCAGCTTGGTGATATCAGTTCGAAGACCTTTATATATTTTTGGATATGTTATTTCAGTATAACGTTATAAGTTGCAAAACGTACCAATGGGTATTGCGATCAATCAGCAAGAAGATCTCCGTTTTCTGTTAATCTAAATGCAGCTTCAAAATAGATGATATCCTTCCAAATTCAAAATGGTAGGTGACCGATGGCTATTCGAACTTCTTTCATAACTCCAATATCGAGGTATTGTTTATAGGGATTTGGTTTGAAATGTGGTCTGATATAAGCCGTAGGCTCACCACAATGTTTTAACATTGAGTTTAACGACGCACTCTACTGATGACTACAATCTATTCGCATTGGTCAATGATACATGAGATGATGAGATTATAAGATGAAACGTCATTTCATCACATTTTTTTGGATAGTGGGAAGTAGTTGGTCGTATCCTGTTGTTGAGGACCTAATATCAATATTGACGTGAACGACAGAGGGGAACCACAAAAGATCCCTGTCAGGAATTGAACCCCATAGTCTCCTGAATGACGGTTCAGTGTATAAACCACTTGGCCACACGTCTCGAAGCGCACTACGAATCAGCTATTGTTCCAGTCCATATTCAGGAGTGAGTCCTTGTTTTGACTAAACGTATCACGAAGAGAAATTAATTCAAGTGTGAGGAATTTAATGCATATTCAATTACCGATCTTATTTATATTCATAAAAAAATCTATAAATATCCATTCTTTCGTCTTCATACATTGTCTCAATTGGAAAACAATGATTCTGTATCAAGTTTTGATGTTGTTAAAGAAAATATATATTTTGAAAATTATTGTTTGGAATCGAAATTTACTTTTTTGAAAAGTGGATTCGATTTCGAATCGAAGTTGAATATTTCCAACAATGGATACGGAGGGTACATTTTTCACAAACTGGTTAGATGGGCGTAGCGAAGTCTCATCCGACTCTTATAGGGCTTTGTCTGTTTTTTGTTTGTTTTGTTTTTGTTTGTGGGCACTGCACAGGTCGCAGGGTTTGACTGATCAACATGAAACTTTTTTTGTACGGGCCAACTTTTACAACTTAGAACTTTATAGTTTTTGGAATGAATCGATCGGATAGATTTTGAGAAATATCATGTCGAACTTTTTAAAAACCCCATAAGATTAGGCTGGGTGAGAAAATTTGAAAAAATGAAACCTCTCCGAAAAAAATAAAATTTTCTCTGAGTGTTCAAACATGAATGATACACATAACCACCATTTTGTAAGCAATTCGAACCAGCCGTTTTAAAGAAAAAAAATCAAATAACTGTCTTTATACATCAAATATATGGAAATGAGCCAAGATTCACTGCTTCGTAGATTCGATATTTGCCCAAGCATTAAATATTCTTCATATTTGTCAAGGTGTGTAGAATACCAGAGAAGATAAAGTAGCAATTAAATGAAGCACAAAGTGTGTAGAATACCAGAGTCGATAAAGTAGCAAATGTAGGACTGTTATTATACCTTATTTAGATATCTCACTCATCTTACAACGCATATTTCGCGTTTGCCTAGTTAGATGAGCGTAGCGAAGTCTCATCCCACTCCTATAGGGTTTCGTATGTGTGTTTTTGTTTGTTTGTATGTTTTTTTTGTTTGTTTGTTTGTGTGCACTCCACAGGTCGCAGGGTTTGACTGATAGACATGAAACTTTTTTCGTACACGCAACTCATCCAACTTAGAACTGTATAGTTTTTGGAATGAATCGGTTGAACCGATTTTGAGGAATGTCATCTCAAAGTTTCTAAAAATCCCATAAGATTTGGCTGGGCGGATAATGTTGAAAAATAAAATCTCGCCAAACGAGATGAAGTGAATCTGTATACATAGATAATACACATTAGCATCCATTTTGTATGTAATTATGATCAGCCGTTCCGAAGGAAAAAATTAAAATGACTGGTTGTATTCATCAAATATCATCATAGAAATTAAAGCACATTCAGGTTGCGGAGATTCACTGCTAACTAGATTCGACATTCGCCCAACAATGAAGTCTCCTTTATATGCATCAAGGTGTGTAGAATACCGGAATCGATAAAGTAGCAAGTGTATAACGAGTATTATACCTAATTCAGATATCTCGCTCATCTTACAACGCTTATGTTGCGTTAAGGCTGGTATTTTGATTAACATATGCAAAATTGTAATTGGAATCGGTCGACAAAAAAGCCGATACCAGATCGTGAAGAAGATATGATAGAATATCACGCAATTTCATCCCTTCAATCTGCTACATGACAGTTCACATGCAATCAAACTCCACCCCATAGTCAACCTCCTACATGACATGCATGAGTGGTATAGAGAATATGTGTATGAAATACATATTTCCGATAAGAATATGTAGGGCCTACTGTATTTCGAATGCGACACCAAGGTAATTTGTACATTATTTTTAAAATATAAATTACTTTTGTATCGTGTCTTTACGAACTATGAAATACTTTGTACGTATGGAATGTGCCCAATTGATAATTATATTTCAATTAATAATAAGTATGTTTGAAATAAACTTCTAAGACAGATTCATATTCTCAAAATAATATAAGGGTCAGTTTAATGTAATTTATATTACAACATATATTGTATTCCAAATTATAGTATGTACGCATGATTGTTTGTAATTTCAGAGCTGATAAATCATTCAAATTCCAAGGAGATCAAAAATGTACATCGAAAGTAATAAGCAATCTTTCCTATATTTCAAATATATATATTTAGTAGTGGCCGTGCTTTTATTCTGTGAATATTTTCCGAATACCAATTATTGGACACCTTTCAAATCGGAATATATGTTTCAGCGTCTTCGGCCATAATAATGCCTCATCACATAATAACGTGTATAACTATTATACAAAACTGTCTGCATTTCCCAACAACATTTAATCCATTCTTTGACTACAGTGTTATAAGTATACGCACACTGTAACAAGCATTTTAAATTAAAGTAATTAGGTTTTGGTCTTTTTCCATCAATTCTCTGCCCGTTGTTGACGTATAATTATCGTCTCCTTCTCCTGTTCCTGTTGAAACCCTGACGAAATCGTGACGCAAGGTCGTGAATATCGTTGCCATGGAGACGGGATTTTTTCAACGGAGAGAACAATCTATTAATATTGAATGGTTGGTTTGGTCTTGCGGAAACAGCAATTTACGAGCTCCACTCTCTCCGCGCGGACAACGTAGCAAGCGATCTGCGGGTAGCTACGTTACTTGTCATCGCAAGTACATGCACACATACCTCGGCTTGATACTTCGGCTAATGTAGGCCTATTATATATACATGTATTCTCAAAGAATGTTCTCGATGAAACACATTCTCAAAATACGTATTCAAAATGCATTTCCAGAATATATTTTCAAATTGCATTCTCAAAAAAACACGTTTTTGAATTGCATTTTGGAAATACGTATTCAAAAAACATTCACAAAATATTTTTCAGAAATTTTATTCGTTTTTGAAATGCATTTTCGAAATATATTTTCGAATTAAATTCACAAAATATATTTTAAAGATGACTGTCAAAATATAATCACGAAATACTTTTTCATATAACGTTTTCAAAATTCATTCTCAGAATACGTTGAACAAATTTAATTTTAGAATATATTTAAAAAAAAACGTATCCAAAATACATTTTCAAAATACGTTTCCAAAATACATTTTGAAATTATCATGGTGTAGGCCTATGCCTGATGATAGGCCTATAGTAGAGGTTTTTGAAAGTGCAACAGATGTATACAGAAATATACAGAAATATATACAGAAATAACAATATGTTTCAACAGATGTTATATAACCTCGGTGACCATGGAAACCATCAATGAAGAAAAACTCAACTTTTTCAAAATCAGCTTTCAGTATCACCTAATCTGAACTCTTGATTCACCTTCAAAACAGCGTATATCTGAACGCTACGCCTCTCAACATCTAGACTTCTGGAATTATTATATTTCACTCCATATTTTAGGGTGGTAAGATTGCCATTGTCTCATTCCATTGCCATTGTGATTGTGTGTGGTAAAATTGCCATTGTCGTGCCCTGTTCAAACGATCGTGGACTTCTTAGGAAAACAAAAAAATTTGTGTCAAGCTTTCGATGTTGATGAGGAAAAAAATCATACCATATATCAATTTCAAGTAATTGAAAATTTCATTAATCTACCCTTGGAAAATCAAGGACGCAGTAAGATGGGTTGATTCATTATTTGTTGTGGTTTCGCCAACATGAATAGGGCCCATCAACTTTTATCAGTGATGCCCGCACATGAGATTCAGTTATCACGCCGACTTCTCTCCTTTTTTCGAATTCGTAATGTTATATATATTCTTTTTTTTTTTTTAATAACATCGAAACTTGATACAAAATCATTGTGCCCCAATTAGGGCTATGGATGAAAGATAGGATCGTTTGGACGGGGCACCACAAGGGCGATCTTACCACCCCATTTTGATTATTTAAAACTAATGGTCTTCAACACCAGGACTGCGCTGTCTGTGACCATAATTTTTCGCCGTAGATAAAAGTCTTTTCATATATTCTATATTTATATTAATATATTTATATTCTATATCTAGATTTATATATTCATATATTAACATATATTCTGTTCACTTTATTACCAATTTTAATGTTTTCTCTTGTTATATAAATAAGATGAGGAGTAAACATATTCAGGAATCTAATTATATCGAATTGAATTGTATCCGCATGATTTCATGATTTTTTTGGTTCCAAAATTGAAAAATAATAGAAATAATATTAATATAATTCGAATTAATTTTTTGTAGGAGATAATAAAACCATGTGAAATTCAGTGTGGAATGATTAACTGTGCAAATATTCACCTCAAAGGCGGTTTCAACACATTATAACTTCTCAACAAGTAGGAATCGAAGAACCGACAAAGTCACTACGGCTCAGCAATTGATTTCCGGTAAGCAGCGCTCACGACATACTTCCATCTCACTTTCCAACAGTCAGAAACGCGTCTTCAAACTTGCCAATAGTTTTTCACTTATCATTTTTCTCTCCAACTTTCCTATACGCTCCCTTCTTTTCTTCTTTTTGTCGCGAGAAAGTTATAAAATTGTCATCAGCTGTTTGTCAGCTGTGACCTTTACCCCCCCCCCCCCCCTCCCCTCCTCTTTGACACCCGGTTTCACGCGCAACAAGACGCGACCATCAGGTGTGATGGTGCTGTAGATGTAGCATAACGGCACAAGAGACCGCCACTCTCTCGGGAAATCAACTACAGGATATAGAGATGTCTGGGAATATACTTTTCTTTTGTTTGTCTGCACACCGACGTGTATCCTTGAATGTTGCTTGACAAGAATGTTTTTAAAAAGATTGTGTCATATATCAAATTATTCTCGACATTGTATAAATCCAGCCGATATATATATATATATATATATATATATATATATATATATATATATATATATATATATATATATATATATATATATATATATATATATATATATATATATATATATATATATATATTATGTTGATTACCTTCAGGATTATTTTGCTACATATCGAAAGATTGCAGTGAAGGCCGAACCCTCCACTTTGTCAAAACTTTCCATAGCCATACAGAACTAAATCGTACAGCTGTACGGTTTAGGTCTGTATGGCTGTCTCCGTGAACATGAATGGTGCAAGCTATTCGAAACGTCGGAAAGTTTTGACAAAGTGGAGGGTTCGGCCTTCACTGCAATCTTTCGATATGTAGCAAAATAATCCTGAAGGTAATCAACATAATATCACATATGTCCGCGAAAACTTGAGCAATATATATATATATATATATATATATATATGGCCTACCTATACATTCGTAGCTCGAGGCATGATTAGAGTAGGCCTAGTACATTCATACCAAGGGGTACGTTGGATTTTTCATTATTGAATTCACTTCCCAGGCCTATTTTGGATTTACGATGATTTTGCTCAACCATAGGCTTTCATATAATCACGTGATAGTTATCCCATAAAATAAGGCTGTAATTAACGAAATACTTTCCGCATTTGAACTACCAATTTTGCCCGAGCCTTATTGCGTTTTCATTGCTGTTTTATTGCTTGAGTTTTAACAATTGCGATATAGCGCTATTATACAATTCCTCTATATATAGGAACAAACACGATGTCGCTGTATCTAATATCACAAGAGTAACAAACGCATATTTAATTGTAGAAATCTTATTCTGTTACAGTTGTTACACAAACGACAGTACTTTTCGTATTCGTGATTCGAAATGAACTCGATGTTTTGAAACCAATAAAATGCTCGTGGAGCTGCCCCACAAATGGAGAGAGAGAGAGAAGGAGAGAGATAGAGAAAAACGAGAAAGAGAGAGAGAGAGAGAGAGAGAGACGAGAGAGAGAGAGAGAGAGAGAGAGAGAGAGAGAGAGAGAGAGGAGAGAGAGAGAGAGAGAGAGAACCGAGAAAGAGAGAGATAGAGAGAGAGACGAGGGAGAGAGTGAGTGAGTGAGTGAGTGAGTGAGTGAGTGAGTGAGTGAGTGAGTGAGTGAGTGAGTGAGTGAGATAGAGAGGAGAAAGAGAGAGAGAGGAGAGAGAGCGTGCAAGAGAGAAGAGAGGGATGGAGAGTGTTGTTTTCGGTGGTGTTGTGGTTAAAAGCGAACATGTAATGGCTTTTTAAAACCGACTACATTGATTACTCGTATGTACACAATTGTGTTTATTGGATGTTTGTGTACCAAGCTCGTGCACATATTGTGTTCTCGGAAGTAGACACTGGGATCCAAGTTTTACTGCTCGTAAACGGTCGGCGTGGAACAGAAACTTTCGAGCATAAATCGTGGTTAAATCGAAATATGTTTGTGGAGTGCTCGGAATGATAGTGATTTATATTTATTTGAGTGTTGTCGGCAAAAAAAAGAAAATAATTACCGTTGTGAACGGATATGATGGTGGGAACTGAAGGGGTGGGGTGGGGTGGGGAGTTGGGGGGATAGAGAGGAGGTTTGGATAGCTTTTTGTAACTGATTTATTCAGAGTCGATTCGATAGCGACCCATAGAGAACTATATCGAGTTATTATTATAGTATCGGATATATAATATGAAAACCAGGGTAAACTGGCACAATAGATACAATTGGCATGGCACCAAATTCAAAATTAGTTATTCGTGTATGTGTATAATATTACCATTTGATGTGATTGAATTTGTTGACTTGAATTGATCAATATTCTTCACCTTCACATTCCACAATTCTCATTGACATTGATTCATGATATTTATCTATCTATTCATTCATTAATTCATTGATTATCATTATTTTCAATACAATATAAATATAAATTGAGCACAACTTAATTCAAATCATGAACATGAATATTAATATTCTCTATAAGAAATCATTGAACATTTCCGAATGAAGACTATGAGGAAGCGACTTCTGATGGATGTTACAAGACTCCGAGGTCGGTCATAATAACAATTGTCCCGGTGGAAGTGCCGGGTTTCAGTGGCGGTCGTGACGCCAGCATTTCTACTCAGCTCCCCGCACCTGCCCTTCTCACTCCACCACTCATTATCAAACTTGATCGGAATTCAGTGCTCATTATTTTATTTTTGTTATTCAGTATTTATCATCATGTAACAGAACACTTTTTCACTGAATTGCAAATGCTATGAAACTAAAACATGGCGTATTCAATGATTACATATACATTTTAAACTCAAGAGAGATAAGAATATTAGATGGAAATGATGAGGAATGATGATCAATTGCAATAATGAGAGTAAAAGGAGTTAGTTATTTGATCGTTCGAAATGGATGATACCCACTTAAGCCGAAGCTTGTGTGTGGGAAAGGAGTAAGAATAGAAATAAATCAAACAACAATGACCTCAAATGAGTGTAGGTTTTGCCTCGACAAATGATAGAAATATTATAATAGCTGATATGGGAATAATTTCTGTAGATTTATGACATAATATAGAAAATCAATAAAATAACATATAACATAACAAAACATGTACTAATATAACAAAATATTAACATAACCAACATAACATAAGAACCAAACAAGTAGAATAATTTCAGTAATCATAATTACGGTTTTTTAGCTTCACAATTCACGGGAAAACAAATTTGGAGTATTGGTTTGAACTAGATTCTCTAAATATAAAGGGTTTACATGATGAAGCCAGGCGCACAATTCACTTTCGAAATGGTTGCAGTCTGTTAAAGAAGATATGTGTTAAGAAGATATACCACCAATGGTAGGTGAAGAATTGAATAATATAGGTCCTGAATATATTCCTTGTCTTTGTCCCAAAGAAGAGTGCATTGATGGGAATTATTGCTACTCCTTCGCTAAGTTTTGGAATTATTGTTAAAATAGTTCTTGATATAAAATGGCGTTTGTTATTGTTGTCGGAAGGGAAGTGGGGAGGGGCTGGGGGTTGCACCTCCACGCCTCCCCTCACTTCAAATGTTATAATCTCGGGAAATATCGGAGCACCTAAAGCACTCATTCTAAAACTTGGCAAAACGATATAGCATTAATTGAGCACAAAATCCTGACCAAGTTTGACAATTTGTGCTACATATTGACGAAAGAAGGTCATTCACCAACTGAATGAGTCATACATAGACCTACTCTTCCTGAAAGTTGACGGACTCGACTGCTCTGAAAGATGTAGTTGATTTGCTCTGAATAATCCCGTCCTGATTAATCATAAAACCGTACAAATATGCCGGTGATGATTGTTTGTTGTGATGGTAGACAAACTTCTTCTGTCATGAATGCAAGTTTGGGCCTCGACTTAGGGCCTTTTTTCATTGTGTAGACCACGTCCCGAATAATCTACATCGAATCCGATAGAAATCTTGCTCCGTCAACTTCTGGTAATTTACTGTCGTTGTCCCAATCCTCACACTGTCAATTGATCTGAATCTCAATTTGATGAAAACCCGATTCATTGAATTCCCGATTCGTCGTCTACGTCGCAAGCTTGAATACAAACTGTCCTTATTCATCGAAATCCTGATTCATCGAAATCCCGATTCATCGAAATCCCGATTCATCGAAATCCCGATTCATCGTCACGACCACACACCCACTCCCCAGCACGACGTAGTGATACCATGCAACTCATTCTATCACAATAAAAAGAAAGGCTCCGTTGGTTCGGACACATGATGAAATGGGAAACGAGAGAATATCCAGGAGAGACAAAGGATCCGAACACCTTGACGTGGTGTGGGGGCTTGCGTGGCCCCATGATCTCCAGAGCTTTCGTCGGGAGCAATTAATTTGCTCCCAGCAGGGTCACCCATGACGACAAGGTCTAGAGTGAGGGTCCAGACCAAGTTCGGACCGTCGGTCGAGTGGGTTCCATTTCGGTGACCGGAGTGTATGGAGGTAGTTCTGAGCGTTGCGTTGTCTTCTCAATTCTCTCCTTATCTGTCGATCTCTTTTCTTCTTCTCTTCTTTCCTTTCTTTTCTCTTATCTTCTCTTACTTTCCTCTTCTTGCCGGCTCCCTCCATATGCTCGAATCGCCCACATTTGTTGACGACAATTGCGATGTACACGGTCATGAACCTAAGCCTATGGTGGGAACAATCGTGCTAATGGCTGAATGACTACGGGTTAATGTAGTATTGAACGATGAACTCTGGATACCTGGTGACCTCCAGTTTCAATTTTACCTTACTTTCATATGCGGGGCTCTGTGCGAGTGAACCTTTATTTCCCTAGCTACTCGTGGGATCAAACATGAATGAAATCAACCAAACCCCCATTATCTCCCCCTCCCCCATTCACAGAAACAAAAAAAGACCAGCCGCTCTAATGGACGATTTAATCTCCATGAACGATCTGGTAGCAGTAGCTAAAGAACCGCGCTTTTTAATTATCACGATCACAACAGCAAACAAGTCCTTCAAGAATATCTCTCTCTTCGATCAACATAGAGGGCTAAACCGCCTGGTAGGCGATGTTAAAACCTCCAAGTCGCTGAGAGATGGCACTCTACTCGTAGAAACGAAGACAAGCGAACAATCCCAAATTCTTCTGAAATCTAAATTGTTTTTGACCTACCTTATCGATGTTTCAGCCCATAAATCTTTGAATACGTCCAAAGGAATCATATTCTGCCATGATCTCATGAATCTAGAACTTGACACACTAAAGAATGAATTCAGATCACAAAATATCATCGATGTATACAGAATAAGTAAGCGACAAAACGGAAAACTTGTGCCAACGCCCTTGCTCATCCTCACGTTCAACACTCCGGTAATACCTAAGAAGGTGTTCGCGGGATATATGTGCCTGGCAGTGCGCCCGCACATACCCAATCCTCTGCGGTGCTTCAAGTGCCAGAGGTTTGGACATCCCAGCGATACCTGCAAAGGTACAGAGACCTGTGGGAATTGCGGTGCTGACCGTCACGAACCGCAAGAGTGCTCAAATTCTAGCCATTGCGTGAACTGTGACGGTGACCACCCGGTGTGGTCCCGGTTATGTCCACTTTACAAAAAGGAATCAAAAATCATGGAAATAAAAACTTTGGAAAATATTTCGATCAATGAGGCAAGAAAACGCTACTCTGAAATCAACCCGCACCCTGTAATCTCTAAATCTTTCTCTCAAGCTCTAGCTCAGAGCACTTCCCCAACACCATCTGAGGAAGTTGCCAAGCTCAAGAGCATAATAAAAGAACAGTCTTTGCAGTTGTCGAAGCACACTTCCCCTAACACATCAGTTGAATCATCCCTCAACGAGATGAAACAAATGATGATGGTGCAGGCGGAAGAGATGTCTTCACTGAGAAAGCAACTCATAGAACAAGCAGAAGAAATGAAGAAGCAGGCAAAACGGTATACCAGTACTATAGCAGCACAGGCCAAAGAAATTGAGGACATGAAACAGCTAATTGCGAAGCAGTCGACAACTCCTGCGACGCAAACATCACTCTCACATTCTAAAAGTGATATTACCAAACTTCGTCGTCTATCAAGAGCGAAGAAGACCACAGACACACCAACGAATGTGGAAAATGCAAATCAGCGTGCATCCTCCGTATCTCCATCTCGAGCGGATGAGAGAATGGACGTTGATTGGCAGAAGGATTCCGCTCAGAAGTCACGTGTGAACGAGTTTCGCAAAGATACAAAACCTAATAAGTGATAAATATATTTATTGTCAATTCTATTTTTTTGCGCACGTCTAGACGTTGTTGCAAAGAATCATCATCACAGCATGGCTCTAATACAATGGAACTGCAATGGTTTCAACAGACACAAAGAAGAAATCAAGCTCTTAACATCAAACTTCAAACCGATATGTTTCTTTTTTCAAGAAACGCACTTCAAACCTTGTGACTCTCCATTGATGCGTAATTATAGTTTTTATCGTTTCGATGACTTGACAGGTAACAGAGCCCATGGGGGAGTAGCCACAGCTGTCCATGACAGCTGTCAAGTGAGTCCACTGCCGCTAACAACACCACTACAGGCAGTGGCAGTCAGAGTTGCTCTCCCTCAGCCTGTTACCTTCTGTAACATTTACTTTCCCGAATGGGCTCCAGTTACTAGAATAAATCTGGATAACCTTGTGTCACAGCTCCCACGTCCCTACGTTCTTCTAGGTGACCTAAATGCCCACAATAACTTGTGGGGTGACACAATGGTGGATAGTAACCGTAGAGGGCGTCTTTTCGAACAATTCTTCAATGACAACGACTTGATTATTCTCAACAATGGAGAGAAAACAAGGTTTAATGCTTTCAACGGTGAGTTTTCAGCGATCGATCTTTGTGTCTGCACCCCATCTGTCGCACCTCTTTTCAATTTCTCCGTCCACTCAGATCTGTGTGGTAGCGATCACTACCCACTCATCTTGAGAGTAGATTCTCATCAACGGCCCTTGCGGTGTGCGCAGTGGAACTTGCGCCGCGCGAACTGGAGTCTTTACACTAACCATGTTGATTTGAAGCACTCTAATAACACACATGAGACTGATAGTAGGACTGAGCATGTGACAGAGGTGATCATTGCCGCAGCAAAAGAGAGCATCCCTCTTACGTCGACCAACCAACGCCACATACCCGTTCCCTGGTGGAACGAGGAATGTAAAGCAGCGATCCGTAAGAGGAAACGATCCCTTCGGATTTTCCGGAAATACCCGTCCAACATCAACCTTATGGCATTCCGGAAACTCCGAGCAAGGGCTCGTTATATAATCAAAACGTCGAAAAAAGCATCATGGAATTCTTACATTTCATCCATTAATGTTCACACACCCCTCACCAAGGTGTGGAATAGAGTTAGGAAGATAGACGGCAAATTCAAAACATCCTGTATATCTGGGTTGAACACAGATGGTGGTCTGATTACCGAGCCCCAGGAAATAGCTAATGCTATTGGGTCCTATTTCTCGGACGTCTCTAGCTCTCACCACTACTCGGCATCGTTCCAGATACACAAACGTGCTACAGAATGTAGGAGATTAGATTTCTCTTCTGCGAACAACGAGGTGTATAACATGCCGTTTAGTGTATGGGAGTTGGAGAACGCGATAACGTGCGCAAGAGACACAGCACCAGGGATTGATGGAATACACAATCAATTCTTGAAACACCTACCATTTGCCGCTTCAAATGACCTTCTCAACCTGTTCAACCATATCTATTCAACCGATACTTTCCCTGATTCTTGGAGACAAGCTATCCAGGTACCGATCTTGAAACCATCCAAGGATAAGCATTCACCATCAAGCTATAGACCTATATCTCTGACCAGCTGTCTGTGCAAAGTGATGGAAAGGATGTTGAACAACCGCCTCGTTTGGTGGTTGGAACGAAAAAACCTCCTTTGCACAGTACAGTCTGGATTTAGAAAAAATAGAAATACCTTGGATCATCTTATTCGTATGGAAAGCTTCATACAAGAAGCTTTTCTTACGAAGCAGGAAGTGATAGCTGTATTTTTCGACCTTGAGAAGGCATTCGATACTACCTGGCGCTTCAACATATTGAACACCTTATCACAATGGGGTTTCAGAGGCCATCTTCCTAATTTTATCTGTAATTTCATGACCAACCGACGTTTCAAGGTACGAGTTGGTAATGTGTTGTCGGATGATTTCATCCAAGAGAACGGTGTACCACAGGGTTCTGTCCTCAGTGTTACTTTGTTCGCCATCGCAATAAATGGTATAATTCGAAGCGTTCCATCTTCAATCACTTCTTCCTTATTTGTCGACGACTTGGCTATATTCAGTAAGTCAGCGAGAAGTGCTACGGCCTCTCGCCAAATCCAACTCGCAATTAGGAAACTAGAAGCATGGGAAGATGAAACTGGGTTCAGGTTTTCTACATCAAAATCAACGTGCATGCGTTTTTCTCGTCTGAGAGGCCTGCACCCTGACCCAGATTTATATCTTCGTAGAGAACTCCTACCATTCGCAGAATCGACAAAGTTCCTTGGGCTGACGTTTGACGTGAAGTTGAACTGGAAATCTCACATTTCGCAACTCAAAATCAAGTGCTTCAAGTCACTCAACCTTCTCCGTTATCTTAGTGGTACCAAATGGGGAGCGGATCGCACTACGATGCTGCGGCTTTACCGAGCATTAATACGTTCCAAATTGGATTATGGTAGTGTTGTGTACGACTCGGCACGAGAGAGCTACGTGAAGCCACTCAATACAGTTCATAACACAGGCATCCGACTGGCCATAGGAGCACTCCGTACCAGTCGGGTGGAGAGCTTGTATTGTGAGGCTGGTGAGCCCTCGTTGAAGAGTCGACGAGCATATCTCCTTTGCTCATACGCTTCAAAGTTATTTTGCTGTAAGCGTCATCCTACCTACCAATCAGTAATCAATCCTAGATTTCATGCTCTCTATGAATCGAAACCATTCGCCACCATACCAACTGGGATTCGTTTGAATCATATTTTGGTCGAGGAATCATTTGTTTACCCTCGAGTCTATCCAATTCAATTCAGTGATACCGCCCCTTGGTTGGCTCCACGTCCGGAGTGCTTGATGAACTTGTCATCAAGCACGAAGGCAACCACGAGTGCAGAAGAGTATAAGCAAAAATATCTAGAGCTCTGCACACACTACTCCGGACATGTAAAATACTACACGGACGGATCAAAACTGAACGGAAAAGTTGGCTGCGCATTCGTTTGCGAATCCGCCACTGTCAGTATCAGATTAGGTTCGATGAGTAGCGTATATACAGCCGAGTTGTTTGCAATTGTCATCTCTCTACAGCACATTCAACAACGATCTGAGAAGAGCTTCCTGATCTGTTCTGATTCTTTGAGTGTACTCCAAGCCTTAACTCAAATCTTTCCAACTCACCATCTAGTCCAGAAAGTACAGACACTCCTGACCGACCTTGCCTCGCAGGATGTCAGTGTAGTGTTCTGCTGGGTACCTGGACACGTGGGGATTGGTGGTAATGAGTCAGCGGACAGGGCTGCCAAAGAAGCGACGGAGAAAGAAGATATTGATAACCCGAGAGTGCCTTTCAATGATTTCAAGGCGTATTTCAAACTACTTTTCAAATCTCGTTTTCAAAAAGAATGGGACAGGGAGGCCAACAACAAGCTGAAAGAAATAAAGCCTACTGTTAGTGCTTGGGAATCTTCAATCCGAGGTTCACGGAGGGAGGAAGTGGTTCTCACTCGTCTGCGAGTGGGACACACACTTTTAACCCATTCCTATCTCTTCACCCCCGAAAAAATCGTTCCCAGATGTGAAATTTGTAACGAGATTTTAACTGTTAGACACATATTGCTCGAGTGTCGGAAATATACTGCTCTGAGGAGACAGCTTCGTATGGAAGACACAATATCAAAGATTTTAGGGAATAATTCAAAATCGATAGATACCATATTCAGCTTTCTAAGATTATCGAAGCTTTTGGATTTCATTTGACATGCTCGTGGATCTGCGTTAGACGATAAAGTCGTCTTATTACCAGTATCATTTTTCAAACTGCCCGAATTAGGACATTTCCATGTCCGTTCAAGATGACGTGGTTTGTGCAATCATCTTTTACCAGTGTACTGCTTTTGACATTTGATACTTATTCTTGATGCCGATCTTTTGGGATAGACATCAGGAATATTTTAGATCAAACCATAACCCAACATATATCTGTTATGGTTTGTCGTTCCTCCACTCCTATTTGAGGGGGAGTTTGAACTGAGAACAAGTAATAAAACGTTCTCATACTAGTCCCATGGGTGTGACCCTTTACAGCACACACATGTTCGGTTTTAACAAATTAGTTTTTAACGTCTTTAGACACTTTATACATAGTTTAGTCTTAGTCTTAGTTTAATGTATTAAGGTGTTCTCATCTAAATTTCACTTCCACCTTTATATCACACTTTTCACCTTTTGTTGCAACATATTTTGACAGGCGCTAAATGACCTCGCTGTCGATGCGCCTTAAAACTCTAATATTCATTCATTCAGTATGAGAAGCCAAGGTGTAAGGGATGAAGAAGGCGGGAAGACCGAGGACGAAGTGGATAAATGGAGTGGTAGAGGCCGTGGAACAGAGGGGGGAATGTTGAATACGATTGTAGAAGAAAAAAGGTTGGAAGATAGAGAAAGATGGAAGGAGTTGGTCAGAAGACAGGAAGAAGGAGAAGAAGGAGATGAAGAAGGGGGAGTGCCAGACCTGGCAAGTCGACTCCAAGAAACCCAGATGCCCTAGTATTATGGTGGGACAACCCAATTCAGTTTGGAACCGGAGGCCAGATGTTTATTGATATTATAAAGTAGGTGCTCCAACTCCCATGCTATTAACGTGGAAGGTATTTGTGTGTTCTTGCGGTCAGTTCAGAGCCAAAAGTCCCGATTGCATGTCTCGATTCAGCGGATTCTCTTGAACTATAGATGCTACAGTATCGGTGGCATTGTTGAACTCACAAAATCTATAACTTTCGTGAAAAAAAAAACGAATGCAACTATCAACATCTTAATTCCACTGAGCCGTGTATAGCATTGTTGAGAATTGTTGTTCTATATGGTTCGATATAGAATCGATAGTTGCGCTACAGGCAATCGGGACCCTGGACTCGGGAACTGACCCCGGAAATGTTTCACTTCCAATATCCGAGTTGGGTCACCTATTTTATATTATGATAGAATAGGTTGGTATCACTTCATCGTGCCCCAACCTCACCACAATCCCAATTCATCAACTCTCATGTTAGAAGGGTAACAGGTAGGGTTGGGTGGTGGATATGGGGGAGAATGAAAAGGGGGAGATGGTAAGAATGTTGGAGAGTCCATCTGAGATGATGCGAGACTTGGGATGGCAGAAACTGGACATACGAAAAAAGGAGGATCGTCTATGTAATTTCTTCAGGGTATTGGAGGGAGAGGGGGGATGGCGGGAGCTTCATGAGTTGATAGAAAGAAATGAATCAAAGAATGGAGGTAGGCGAGGTCATGATAGAGCGGTAGTTATAGAGGAGGCTAGATTAGATGTCGGTTAATTCTCTTTCTTGAACAGGCCAGGTAGGGACTGGAATGGGCTTAGTAGAAGTGTTTTTTGGGGGGATGAAATAGGGCTGAGGTTATTCCGTCAGAGGGTTAGGGTCAGAGAGACGGTGAGATGGGGATAATTAGGGAACTCGTCATGCACCGCGCCTTTATGTGTAATTGTAAGTGTTTCAAATAAATAAATCCTATCACATTTCCAGTAAGTCAACGGATTGGGATTTTGATTGATTGGGATGCGATGAATATGGACGCTACCCATCATTTCGATGGAAGTGCCGTGTCTGAGTGGGGAACGTGACGAAAGAACACCGAGTGAAACGAGCAGTATCACAATTGATTCTACGCTAATTGGTAACGATTATGCTGTAGCAGTCGTGTTTGTTTTGCATAATGGTTCTTAGTTTGTTGGCCTGTTCATGAGAGATGCTTCTTGATCCATCCGAGCGACGAGATACTTTCTAATTATCTCGCGAAAGTTGCCACGGCGCGATCGTGTTTGATAGCATGGTTCTATAAGGCGTCCTACTGTCGGTTGGTATACTGCTTAATGTCTTTCTTGAGAAACCTCATAGTAAAAAACTTCACATTACTAAGATGAGTGGCTCAGTGGTTAATACATTCAACCGTCATTCAGGAGACCGGGTTTCTATTCCCGTCATTGTCGACCATTTTTGACTATGTTTTAAAATTTTCAAAATATGTGAAGTTCACACGAATGGATATTACTTTCCGATTGATTGATTCAATTTATCCAACAAATTGAGATTCAATTCTTAATGTGGGGAATTACAAAACCAACATGTCTAATAACCACCAATACATATATAAAAACTACAAAATCACAAATATAAGTAGAAATATAACATGGCATATGAAATTGATCATTTATATGAAGAAGATTCGACAGCATTCAAATTGGTGTCAATATTTTCAACATAAATTACTTTCTCATTTCCCTCAATGAAGTCTTGTCCATGTATGTTCCATTCACGTACTGTTCTTGTGAAGAAGTAATTGTCACCGTTATCATTGTTGCCACTTTTCATCTTCACTCACATATGCTCTCTGCTCCATCAATCCTCCCTCAATTCTTTTCACCCTCCTTTACTTTTCTTCGCTCGAAACATATTTCATTACTTCACCGTTTTCATTCTTCTCTCGACTGTCTCGATCTTAACTTGTTCTTTTTAAACATTTCTTCTGGTCTTTAACAAATGTTAACCACTTCTCTCTAATTATTTCTTCCCAATCTCCAGTATTTATCTTCATTGCCATCTTTTAGACTTTCTTAAGTGCCCTTGTCTTATACTCTGTATATATGAGTCCCAGAATGCTCCTCCGAATTCCAGTATGGATCTATAATCAGAGTCTTGGACCCTTATCGCGACTGCCACTTGAATATCGTCCCCAGGTCCAGTTATAGCTCCAAGAGACCCGATATTTCGATTGGTTCCTATTCACTATACTAGATCCAAGTACCATAGCAACATCTCCAGTATTGTGTTTTTCCATTGTTTGCACAAAATCCCAGCCCTACTCTTGAGGTGGGCAAAAACAAGTCACATGTTTGCATTCCAAGAGACCTTGACTCTCTCATCATATCGTATTGTTGGTATTTAGCTCTCCTAGAGAACATTATCCAACACAAGTCCTCAGTCTCTTGAAGCTAGTTATAGGCATAGGACGTTATTTCAAGTGGCAGTCACGGTAAGGGTCCTTTATATGCTCGGTTTTTAGTTTCTGTGTGTGCCCTGTTAATTACACAATTGATGGACTTATCAGCTACTTTAAAACCTGCTTCATATATTTCATGTGCTTGTTGTGGGAGACTGGATATTCAAGCTATTTTCTATGCACTAAAAGTATGTTTTTTTCTCTTAATATAGTGTATTAGAATACTAGGCAAACGCATTTTGTGGTTCCGCGTTGATGGATGAGCTATAACATATCAACCTATCTTTGGATTGGTTATTATATATACACACATATATATATATATATATATATATATATATATATATATATATATATATATATATATATATATATATATATATATATATATATATATATATATATATATATATATATATATATATATATATATATATATATATATATACACCTTGAGATCCGAACAATTATGTCACCGATGCCATCTTATTTCCTAATACATTTCTATGATCATAAAGAAGGCTTTGTTTCAATCGTTTCCACACCTGTTGCTCGGATTTGAATGGTTTCTTGATAGCTTTTGAAAATTAGTAATTTGAACAATTGGATTAAATATTCTTAACATCAAAACGGCTGATCTGATTGGACTGGAAGTTAGGAATAAGGTGTATAATTATCATATTGAAATTCCCTGGGAATTTGAATTCTCTCGAAGGAAATATTTTTGACGAATTTTTTCCTCCGGGTTATTCTTATGGGATTTTTGAAACATTTGAAATGAGTTTTCTCAGAAGTGGCATCCATCAGAAGTTCTCATCGGTTCAGAAGAACCGACTGCGCCTCAAAACTATGCAGTATCGAGTTCGATGAGGATACTTGTGTATGCCAAGTTTCAACTGATTTTCAATGTTCGTTTGACCTGTGGAGCGCGAACACAAAAAGATTAAAAAATCGGGTATGGTGAAATTGAGTCTTCGCTTCGCTCATCCAACTAGTGTTTCATTCTATCCACTTCCTCTTCGCCGAGGTATATCTGGTATCGATATATCTATCGGTATTTGGTATGCTGTAACTGGCCAATAAAGTCAAACTGCATTATCGATCTCCTCTTCACCTTCGAATTGTCAGCATGTTATTAGTCGTCCTTTGGGATAAGAAATTCAGGAGAAATTCGATTTAAAATAAATAGTCTCATCAATCGATTCTCTCTTTCCCTCTCGTTCACACACACGCATGTTTGATTCATATTATTACTCAGTTCTCTCTTGTTTGTAGTATTTTTACGAGCTATGACTACATTTTTCATTTATTCAATTCATGATGATAGCTAAGAACATATCCATAAAGCAACTAGGTTTGTAAAATCGTATCGTTTCTGTAGAAAACACACACACACTCCATCTTTCTCTCTCTCTCTCTCTCTCTCTCTCTCTCTATCTTTCTCTCTCTCTCTCTCTCTCTCACTCACTCACTCTCTCTTCCACTTTCTCTCTCTCTTTCACTCCCTTTCTCTCACTAACTTACTCTCTCTTTTACTTTATCTCTCTCTCTCTTTTTCACTATCTTTCTCTCCCTTTCTCTATCCCCCTCACCCCCTCTCCATCTCACACACATTCTCCCTTCCACACTCTCTCTCTCTCTCTCTCTCTCTCTCTCACTCTCTCACTCTCTCTCACACACACACAATCTCTCTCTCCTCTCTTTTCTCAGTCTCACACACATTCTCCCTTTCACACACACACACACACATTCTCTCTCTCCCTCTCATTCTCCCTTTCTTTCTCTCTCTCTCTCTCTCTCTTTCTCTCTCTCTCTCTCTATCTCTCTATCCACTCTCAACCGTTCCCCATATATCCCTATCCATTACGGTATTGTGACATGCATGGGCTATTCAAGAAGGCCCCTCTCTGGCTCCATCATTGGGACTAGGCTATTTGCAATACAAGGTGTACAGGGAGCCGGAAGTTGGCCGGGAATTTCAAACGGCCGAGAACCCCACGGGTCAGACCATTATCATATATCCAAGGCCCGGCCCGGCTATGCAGGTGTGTGCTCGGTCCCTAAGGTGTCGGGGGTGGCGGCCGTGCGGCGGTGCAATGGAGATGCTAACGTATGGACGCGGGCTGTACTTGAATGAATGTTTTAATCATGAACACGCATCCGAGAAAGGTATATATATTGGGATAGACCCTGGTGACTGGAGAGGTAACCAAGTGTAAGTGATTCCGAACCGGAATTGGAAGAGGGAGTAGAGGATGAAATTCATTTGAAGTGGTGGTGGTTTTTTTCTTTATATGAAAGTGTATCTAGCTGATATTCTGTGTCACGTTTGGTGGATCAATTTATATGTGTTAGAAATGTGTGGTTCCGTCATCTATTCCGTTTTTTCCGATCCGTTTTCTTCATAGATGATAGCGATACCATTATCGATTTTATACTTCTACATTTCAGATGAATGGATATACAGATTATGTTCCCGGTTATGGAGGGATTTCAGTTTCGTTAGTATGTGGGTTTCAAACTTATGATGGTTTTGTTAGTTTAGTCGGGATTTGTTTTATTGTAGTCCATGTACCAGTGTATACTTGCGGTCACATGAAGTGGTCGGTCAAGCTATATTAGAATGCATTATAAAATAAATGTACTGGGTCCAGATTCACAAAGAGTCTTATCTTAAAACATTTCAGCGCTCAACGCGTTTCAAGTTGAAACATAGATATCACGTTCTAATTTCATCACGGTTTTCCCTAATCACAAAGAATTGTAAGAGAATTTTACCGTGGTGTTATCTTTGGCCCCAACTGTCCGTGCCGTTGCCGTGTGACGTCATTGTTTTCGACTGTCAACAAAGAGCAAAGAGCGAGATGTCAATTAGTTTGTAATAACGCGATATAAACATCAATTACTTGTTTCCTACAGCTAGATGATTCCAAAATCAGAATAAATGCTTAAAATGTATACTTTCACGTTTGTTTTTTTCTAATTGTTGTGAATCTTTCCGTTGTTGATCATCAAGAAGGCCTCGCATTTTGTTCATCGCTAATTCTGTCAGCTGTCAGGCGAGATTCCCAAATGTGAGGTTAAGATTGAATATTAAATATGATAATCGTGATTCGGATTTTCTCTTTTCTCCCAACCTCTCTAGATAGATTTTCATTTTTGATCTTCGAAATATGTAGGCCTACTAATTGAATCTGAGTGAGCCAAATCTCCAAAATCATCGAAATCAATTGCGAGGTCAGTGTTTTATCTCCACTAAAACCAGTCGGGGTCAGTGATAACTTTATCACCAACTATCCTTGAAACTTTTGTCTTGACTTTTTCGTGAAGTCTGGTGATAACTCCTAAGACTATTACTTAGAACGGGTTAAGAGATACAATTCTTTGTGAATCTGGGCCCAGGTATATTAGTCGTACTAGAACCAGAAGAAAAGTGCATCTTCTGGTGAAATTGGATTGTAAAATTATATTTATCTGTTCATTTTCATACTTGCTCATATTTTAGGTTCATATTTGTGTATACCGGGTTCAAGAACTCACTACATATGCAGATGATAAGGAAATTGATGAGTTAGAAAAATTTTCTGGCATTATTCTCGAATTTTACACACATTCATATCGACAACTCACGATTTTTCACGGTTAAAATACATCATGTCAAAATTCGAACTGCTCTCGCAAGCCACCCTCGGTAGCTCGGTCAGCTGAGGCACCGCTTCAGAAACTAAGTCACCGTGGGGCGTGAGTTCGAGTCCCGCATAAGGCATGTGTTTTTGTGAACGTCCTCTCACTAATCATCAGTTCATAGTTTCATAATCACCTGCTCATTCGTACCCCCGTATAACCCAGCTCTTGGCGAGATTATAATAAGCAAATAATAATTATCAAACTGGTCTCTCAAATATTCCGTCAAATCACGATCATGGTAACATTATTTTCTCATCAGTAGATAATAAACAAGAATATTCAAACCATCCAACTTTTGCGTTCATTAAAAAGTTTTACAATTATCCACTCAAGCCTGCCACCGCCCCGAGTGTTTTCCTAAAGAATCCAGCCTCCTATTCTCGTAAACAAACGGTGAATGAGACGTCAGATGGTCTCGAAGATGGAATGCTCGAGGGTGAATAATAAATTGAGTTATCGAGAGTTATATTCTTCTGTTACGGATATAATATCGGTAAATGTACAGCCATAGACGAAAGCTATATATATCAATACAGTTTTTTTCCCAAGTCTGGACAAGATTATGATGATTATTGTTTGCTTAACGACCCCATCAACAGCTAGGTTGTACGGGGGTACGAATGAGTAGATGATGATGGAATTATGAAGTGATATCAAGTAAAAGGACGTTTACAAAAAATATATGTCTCATGCGGATACGCCCATGGGTGACTCTAGTTTCTGAGGCGGTGCCTCATTTGAATGAGCTTCGAAGGGCGTCAAGTCGGCAAAGCTGAACACAAATGAATGTACACGTCCGTTCCTCATCTATACGGCTTGTTAAGTGACGTCATTCATCGATCAAATCGACAGACAACAATGTACACCAGTTCACTGTATTGCTATGGTAACTATTATTGGTCATTTGTTTCTTGACAGGAGCCTCTACAATCATTACCTATGCTCGCTTCTGGAGGAACTGGATGCCCGGTAGCGGCACAATCCAGCATTCATGTAGCGCCTTATATTAGTCCGCGTGTACTATACAGGTGTTACAATTGAGGGGGTTCCAAACGCGCTCGATCAACTTCAAAACGCTGCCGATAGATGTCGCATTCTTCTTTAATGAGCTGACTAAATCTTTTCATTTTAAAGCACTTGAGTGTATAGGGGGAAATTATCTATTTTATTTTCGGTGATATTTTCCTTGCGCGTAAAACGCCTTCACGTCTTGATCTTCTACTGTCATCATTCTTGAGAAATCAATTGATTTATTCGGTACTTGAAAAATGTCATCAAAGTCAAAGACAATTTTCAGACGGAATAAATAATAATGTGTATAATTTAAAATTAATTCACTAAGAATTCGCTGTGGTGAACCGACATGGATTCAGTGAATAAATACATCAGTGAATGAATTGATAGATGCATGGATAAATGAATGAATGCATGAGTGATAATTACCTTTGGTTTTGATTTGGATCGAACCTCACTGATGACTTCGCTAATCGACAGTCTGAAAAATGTATATGTCAAGAATTACGGCTTCGAGTATACATATTTTTTCAGTAGAATCACATATGTGTAGGCCTACTCGATTTTTTTTTTATTTTTTTTTTTTATTTAAAGGTTTGTACAATTGCACATAAATGCGCCAGGCAAGTTTCCTAACTATACTCATCCCACCGCCCCCTTTTACCCTCTGACGGATTAACTTCAACCCTATTTCATCCCCCTCAAAAACACTTCTGCCAAGCCCATTCCAGTTCATATCCGTCCTATAAAAGAAAGAGAATGATTGTACTGACATCTAATCTAGCCTTTTAATCTGTTCATGGTATTCTTCATAATATGTTCATTATCATAGGTCAATGAAATTGTAAGTTTCTCCCGAACCCTAGATTGACCTTCAATTTATTCATTAACTTTCATTCATAACGCACTCTACTGATGAAGACGATCTATTGGCGTCGGTGAATGGTATATATGAGATATTGGGATGATGATATGGAAGATTAGTTTATCAGATGTTTTTGGATAGTGGGAAGGAGTCGGTCGTAGCCTGTTGTCAAGGAACCATTCCAGTATCAACCAGAATGACAGGCAAACCACGGAAAAAAAATATCAGGATGGTCGACCATGACGAGAATCGAACCCCGGTCTCCTGAATGATGGTTCCGTGTATTAAGCACTGGCCCACTCGTCTCAGTTTGACCTTTAATTATCATTCAAATACTCCTACCATTCTTAATTTGTTCGTTTTATTAAATTCTGTGTATGGAACTATGAATGACGCTTTTGGTTAGTCACTTCAGATGCTTCGACTTCCATTTACATTTGGAAACGTCTGTGTGTATTCATATATATATATATATATATATATATATATATATATATATATATATATATATATATATATATATATATATATATATATATATATATACATATGTATATTTCCTTTGAATCTGTCTACCTTAGTGTATCCAATTAGATACCCTTCTCACTATACATAGTTCCATTTCCTTTCATCTTTTATAGAAAAATCATAATTTAATATATGTTTCCTCGCTTCTATCGAATATATTATGTGGAACCTAACATATCCGACGTATTTCCAACTGTTATGGAAAAGGCGCGCTTTTTCAACGCTTTCATAGATATGATTGCGTCGACGATGGAAGGTTTCGAGCAACCATTTACCTATTTCAAATCATTAGTGCACGGGTGGTTCGCGCCTTGTTCTTTCATACGTATACGTGTATTATAAGTATATTCATTCCGTTTTATTATCTACCCATTCTATATAATATATATATATATATATATATATATATATATATATATATATATATATATATATATAAATATATATGTATACATATATATATATATATATATATATATATATATATATATATATATATATATATATATATATATATATATATATATATATATATATATGTATATATATATATATATATGTGTGTATGTGTGTGTGTGTATACATATATATATATATATATATATATATATATATATATATATATATATATATTTATATATATATATATATATATATATATATATATATATATATATATATATATATATATATATATATATATATATATATATATATATATATATACGGGCTCTTCAGCGTTGTATTTACCAACGTCTAATTGTATATTCATAAACATAGGTTTATGGAAATCCTACTAAACGTATTTCCGCGTCGTCTTGTTGCCTCTATTTGCATGGCATGCTTTGTGTGCGGAATCCTGCTGTACTATGGTGTTTCTTGGTGTTTGGTTAGGCAAGGATTTCAAGTCTCTTGAGTATCAGAGTTGTTCTGGCAGTAATCTACTGGAGGGTGAAGGGATCGAGCTCTCCTCACCACTTCCATCAAGACGATTGTAGAACGGCATGAAGATTGTTGATTTCGTCACTTTATCGAGAATTCATTCCGTACATACATTATCGTATGCCTTCCTGTTGTTGAACGGTACGCATGCGTCCACACGGAATGGGCGAATCCGGGATTCAACTCGATTAAATCTACGCACCTACTGTTGATGGGGTCGTTAAGCAGACAATAATCATAACCGCTATTTCCTCGACAGCCCATGTGCCATGCGTATAAGTGCACATGTCTCGTACATGTCTCATACATATCGTGTTTGTTTCTGTATATAGAGGAGTTGTATAATAGCGCTGTATCCCAATTGTTAAAACTCGCGCAATAAAAACGCATTAAAGCTCGGACAAAGTTGGTAGTTCATATGCGGAAAGTATTTCGTTAATTACAGCCTGTGTATAATGGGATAACTATCACGTGATTATATGAAAGTCTATGGTCGAGGAAAATCATCGTACATCCGAAATAGGTCTGGAAAGTGAATTCAATAATGAAAAATCAAAAGTACCTCTTGGTATGAATGTACTGGGCCTACTCTATAGTTATGCCTCAAGCTACGAATGTATATGTATATATATATATATATATATATATATATATATATATATATATATATATATATATATATATTCATATATATATATTTATATATATATATATATATATATATATATATATATATATATATATATATATATATATATATATATATATATATACACATATAGGCCTATATATATATATATATATATATATATATATATATATATATATATATATATATATATATCGGCCGGATTCATACAATGCCGAAAATAATTTGATTTCATGGTGTGTATACCATCAGCATATTTTCTGCGGGATGCGTTGTAGTGTTAGTTACATAGAATGGTCTTACCTGGAATTCAATTCACCGAGACGTGTGACCGAGTGGTTAATACACTGAACCGTCATTCAGAAGTCCGGGGTTCGAATCCCGCCATAGTCGACCATTCTGACAGGTAGTTTCTGTGGTTTTCCTCTGTCGTTTAGATCTATACTGGGATGGTTCAACAACAGGCCACGAGACCCACTTTTTCTCACTATCCAAAATCATCTAATGAAATAACATTTCATCTGATATCATCCCATCATCTTATGTATCATTGACCGACGCCAATAGATCATAGTCATCATTAGAGTGGGTCTTTGAACCCAATAGAAGTGAATATAATTCATTAAAATTCACGCACTTTTAAAACTACGTTTCTGACAGCACATGCGTGGAATGTATGTGTTGACATTATCTTCCACTTTTAGTGCGAATAATATTAGTATATTATCTTCAGGATGCATCCAAGTGTGGTTCGATTGACCACTTCATGTGACCGCAACCGTATCTTGGACAGAAGATATACCATCAAGACATCCCACTCTTTTGATAGAACATAATTGAATACTGCCAACACATCCCGATTGTCCACCTTGCACACCTGCAAATTAAAACTAAGAGAAAATACCCGATCAGAGCTGAATGGATGTCCTTGCTCTCTCTCATTCATATTGAGTTCACGACGCACTGCACTGATCACTACGATTCATTGGCGTCGGTGAATGATATATGAGATAATAGAATGGTGAAATCAGATTATTATGTGTTTTTTGATAGTGGGAAGGAGTTGGTTGTGACCTGATGTTTTGGAACCATCCCAGTACCGACAGTGTCGATCAGTAACAACAGAGAGAAACCACGAGATGACCTTGTCAGGATAGTCGACCATGACGGGAATCGAACCCCGATCTCCTGAGTGACTGAGTTCAGTGTGCTAGCCGCTCGACTTCTCGTCTCAGTATAATTATTCATTCGCACATTACATCGATGAATCTGTGTTACATATTATTCTGGCTCGTCATGATAATTGAACCTTCGGTTGAATTAACACATCCAACACGAGTCTCTCTTGTCCTCTTTAACTCAATTACATCCGTTCAGACAGACAGTCCAGTAGGTCCTTGTAAACCGCATGTTCTGTCTCTCTCAGACACATTACATCCCCGTCCGGCAGTCGTAACCCCTAACAAGGGTGACAGCGACACTGCTCAGCCTACTGGACCAACCGTTCGATGTCAGGAGTCACATCGATCAATTGTATTTTCTGACAATCAATCGATAATCCATTTTGTTTATTAGTTGTCAAATCTTGGTATATGAACATTGTTTCCCAATCAGGGTAATGATGAGTCATTAAGAAGCGTTTTGAAGCGGCACTGCAATTGGTTGTTTCAAGACTTCAATGTGGTATCTTGGCTAACCGCACAGGTATGATTAATTATCAATTAGTTGGGATAATAACACAAATGTATTTATATGCATATCGTTAAGAATATATGTCTGAATTCTCAACAACGAAAGAAATAGTTCAAAAGGTATAATGGCGCACACACCTAGTTCTGCTTCAACGAATCGTCTTGGATGCCCAGAGCGAACTTCTGAACAGATTGAAAAAAATCGTGAATAATCGTAATCGATCGATTAACTACTGTCGATTTATCGATTGTCAACGCATATCGAATGTCTGCAGTGATCGATTACGGCCATACTCCACGTGTGTATTCATACTGAATCTTTTTTTCTGAGCATCACTGTCGCGATCAGGTTGGCACTGGTTCTCCTTTTTCAGCTAGCTTATTCAGACTAGAATTGAAAGGTTTCTGACTGATGTTCATGACGCAGTCGTTGATAGGAACATCGAGAAGTATTCAAAGTTCACTTTTCAATTAATTTTGACTTGAAATTGTGTTGAATTTGTGTTGAATATAGTTCGACTGGTAACTTCAGTTGATATTAAGTGGTAAAAACAAAAGATTCAATCATTTATTTTTCGATGAAGAAGTAAATGAAACATAACTCGCATTTAATGTGTGCAAATTTGCTCGATTGTTTCCAATAAATTCCAATAGGATCAAATTTCACCCGAATAGAGGATTCAATGATAACAAAAAGAATGAATGTCGTTTTCATCTTTCAACCTATATCCAATATATCCTCTCAAAGTTTGTCCGATCAAGAAAGGCTACATGCCACCACGTATACGACTAACATTATAGTCGATCAATCCAAAGAAAAAGAAATGTTAGTCGATTCGAAGGTCCAGTAAATTCTCTCACACATCTTTCCCATTTTATCTCAATCGTTTCCACTATTTCAATAATAAAGTATTGGTATCGGTATCGAAGCTATTTCTCGGACTCCATATTGAATACCGATAAAGGTAATATGTAGTGCAGGAATGCTCGTGTGGGGATGAGGTAACAAAGTATGTGGGCTCGTTGGGTTTGTCGACCGGGGGTGTGAATGGGGCGGTGGGGGGGGGGGTCTGGACAGGGGGTGGATGCGCGTTGCATGGCTACTCATCCTTACACCCTCGACCGTCAACAGTGTGCATGTGTGTTGTAGCTAGCGGCAAGTTGTACACGAGGGGATTCGAAGCGAGGATGGTGATAGCGGGAGTGGATAGTTGGACATAGTATAGTAGTGACTGGTGCCACGGCATGAGTGTGCGGGGTGGCAGTAACAACGGTGCTCGGTACACGCGTGTTTACTGTT
This sequence comes from Brachyptera risi, assembly GCA_964007535.1. Classification (NCBI taxonomy): domain Eukaryota; kingdom Metazoa; phylum Arthropoda; class Insecta; order Plecoptera; family Taeniopterygidae; genus Brachyptera; species Brachyptera risi. Next base: position 12,753,746 of record OZ023332.1, on the reverse strand, counting down.
TTGGTGCCACGTTGTTGTCAATTTGTTGAACGCGCGGAGGAGAAAAAATCATGAAAAGTAAATTGGTTATAATTGTGTGATGTGATCCGAAAAAGTTATTATATTGAAATTCGTGTAGGCCTACGAAACAATTACACACTTGTTACATACCTCAAAATCAACTAATTATCAATTAAAAAAAATCATCCATCCAAACTGAAAATAACTTTTTTCCATGTTTGAGTGTTGGAACGACTGCCAAAAATGTTCACATTTTAAGAAATTGCCGCATTCGTAAATTATCTTTCGCTCGGTTGAAGCTAAGCGTTCTCTAACACTCTTGCTCTTTGCCTTCGCGGTTTCCTATCGATTATTTGGTCGACTTCCAGATCCGTATTGTTCAACAGCCCGCTAGTTTATAGTTTTACAGCTCGGCATCTCAAGCTTGTTCTCAAGTCGTAACATTTTAGGGCACTATTGTGTATTCCGTATTTACCGGAGTTCGAAAGAGCGTACATGCGCTATTATAGTTTCTTGTGGATAATAGATGTAAGACATAAGATTATTTGGAATGTGCTAGTATATACTCGAGAGGTGAAGATCGCCCACCAACATAAAAATATATATACCCGTTATATTTGTATCACCAAAATGTATGTTTAGGGTATTATGAAATTTCAAGACAGGAATTACGGTATCTTTCAAAAGGCTTGAATTCTCAAGGTCCTTAAAGAAGAGCTTCTCTCGTGGATAAAACTAAACTAAACAACTATGAGCAAATTTATTTTCTGACCTTGACTCCTACATTCACATTTCACAATCCGTGTTTCAGTCGAGATTATCATATCTCCAGTTACTCATACGAAATAATCCTGATGTACTTTGAATCAAACCGAGACGAGTGGCCGAGTGGTTAATACACTGAACCGCCATTCGGGAGACCGGGGTTCGATTACCGCCATGGTCGACCATGCTGGTTGACCATTTTCGTGGTTTCCCTCTGTCGTTCAGGTTGATACTGGGATGGTTCCTCAACAACAGGCCACGACCGAGTCCTTCCCACCATCCAAAACACCTAATAAAATAACCTTTCATCTCATCATCCCATCATCTCATTCATCATCCACCGACGCCAATAGATCGTAGCCATCAGTATAGTGCGTCGTCAAAACCCAATATATATATTTATATATATACACATATATATATATATATATATATATATATATATATATATATATATATATATATATATATATATATATATAACTTTCGATTAATCAAGTTCATACAGTTCATATACAAATACGACGAGTGTCATTCAGGAGACCGGGGTTCGATTCCCGCCACGGTCGACCATCCTGACAGGTGTTTCTCGGAGCTTCCCTTAGTCGTTCAGATGATTGGGATGGTTCCTTAAAAGCAGGCCACGACTGACTTCTTCTCATTATTCCAAAACACACAATAATCTCATCTCATTATTCCATCGTCTCATGTCATTCGCCGACGCCAATAGATCCTAAAGTCATCAGTACAGTGCGTCCTTGAACTCACTATAAATATTAATCCTAAAATATGTTATCATCTTTCTTACCATTTCAATCCATCCGCTTTCAGACTCGGCGTGCTCCCAAAAATAATTCTCACTGTCAATAATATATGACAGCATACAAGACCGTAACATCCGCGACATCGCCATGTGGTTTATAGTTGCCTCTATTAACCTCTTATCGATCTGCTAGAAAAACAGTTGACAGTTTAGTGTTATTCTCGAATCATCTCAGACATGAAATAAAATGCCGACAGCACATCGGCTTCGAACGTGACATCCATACGTTCCTCGTAGACGTCGTTAGTCCACCGGGACGAGGCGTCGCGACGCACGTGGACTTCAGGCGTGACTAGTCACCGTCTAGCGTCATCAAGAGAGAGATAGAGAGAAAGAGAGAGAGACAATGTTGGATCTGAAAGCTGGCGTTGCGCAGATATTATCGCGTTTTTCACACCGTCTATTAGCGTCGTCGACGTCGCCGTGGTCGTATAACAAGCACAAGGTACATCCCGAGGTGGTGGCGACGTTGAGCAAATCACGTCGACTTTTCAAATGTGGTTTCGGACGTCGGTTTTCGGGGGGCAAGTGTGGTAGTAGTGTCGGCTATCACAAGGTGAGTCGAGTGTATGATGCTGGTTATATGAATCTTAATAATAGCGCGTCGTTGATCTCTATATAAATTACTGGTTTCACAAACTGTTGGTCAAGCGCCCTAATTATCTGACTATCACGATAATAATATAGGTGACCGAGAGTGATCACAAGTTAATCCGTTGATTATCGTGCATCCACTAATTAACTAAAAGTTCGTGAAACCGGACTTCATACCAGATGTCGAGCATGAAATGTCGTACTGTTCCTTGAGGTACGAAATTACCATACTTAACCACAAGGGTGAGACTGAGTTAATTCGCTAACCATCGCTTTATCCACCAACTAACAGTATCTTCATAATTTTCTCATTCTTATTTCAGTGTTATGTTACAATTCAAATTACGGGTAATATATTTAATATGTTTAACTTTGTGTAATAAGTGGTACAATGACACATGCAGTTACATCATGTTTACTATATGTAGTATGTTAATACTTGCCTATAGACAAGTCTCATTAGAGGCTTTGTATGATATTCAGTAGCAGAGTTCCTTGTTTATAATTTGTACTCAAAATGTGTGAATAAAATAAAATAAATCAAAACATCTGTTGATATAGATACTCTAATTAGATTTCAGAATTTATCATAGTTGAAGAGCCCACTTTATTGGATGCTTCGTGTGTGTTCTGACGTCAGAGGGTGGGCAAACGAAAGTTCTACATTTTCAACTATCGCGGGGAATTAGGTTAAATTGGTGAAACCTCCTTTATTAGCAGAAACATTTAGCATTAATGATATCGTGTGTGAATTTCAGAGTATGCCGATTATAGATTTTTTTCCTAATAATATCGACACTCGATGCAAAATCATTGTTTCCCAATTAAGGCAATGGATCAAAGATAGGATCGTTCGAACGGAGCACCACAAAGGCGATCTTACCACCCTATATAAAATATTCAATACTACAATGGGTACCCTGAAGATTAAATGCATATATGGGATATCTATTATGGAATACCACAACATTGTTTCTCACAATTCCTCTCCGAAGTGTTACACACGTATGTCACACACAATACCTTGAAGCAGAATGGCTAATCTCAGTTCCTATTACGGAATCACTTTTCGTTATGCTCCATTGTATTTTAATGTTTGAAAACTTCAACAATTGTAAACCGTATCACATGATTTCTTATTCGGAAGATAATTATAACAAAGGTATAGGCTAAGCCCAAGTCTTTTTTTTTCAATAACATCGGAACTTTTTTCTTTATAACATCGAAACTTGATACAGAATCTTTGTTCCCCAATTAAGGCTATGGATTGAAAGTAGGATCGTTTGAACGGGGCACTACATGGGCGACCTTACCACCCCATTTAAATAATATTATATTCAACATTTCAATTTTTCAAAACATTTTTTAACATTTTTTAAAATTAAATTAAATTTAATTATATACAATTATATTCACTAATTGGTCACGACCGTTAATTAGTAGAGTGATAGGCCTGATTATAACATTATAGGCCTATCACTCATTTTTTCCATGTTGTATAATGATAAACTTTACATATTCTGCTGATAATGGAAAGAAGTGATCATTGCCCAAGAGACTTAGTTCAAAGTGACAGATATCAACTTTCGTGTGTTTTGTTCACTCTTAATACCAATGCTGGTAATGTCCGAATATATATCAGAAACGGTTCCTACTTATAATGTGGTCCGGACTTTCGGAAACTGAAATACTTTTATCTGCGGCGGAAAGTTATGGTCACCACCAGCGCAGTCTTGGTGTTGAAGTTTATTGGTTCAAAATAATTAAAATGGTGTGATAAGATCGTCCTTGTGGTGCACCGTCCAAACGATCCTACTTTTCATCCATAGCCTCAATTGGGGAACAACGATTCTGTATCAAATTTCGATGATATTAGAAAAAAAAAATTACACATTTCAGCCTGAGACTGAAACAGTCTTCAAACTGTATAACATATGAGACTCAGATGTATATCTTGAGAGTGCTTCAGACTATACAACGTCTACGACTTGACTCATGGATATTAGATTGCCTCAAAGAGCCATCGATAAAGCAACAATACTCCTAATGAGAAGCACTTGAGCATAACCATGGTTTGTGCCTCATAGTATTATGCTATACTATCTGTGATGAGACGTTAGGGGGGAGAGGATCTTTTCTCTGTGCTCCCCTCTGATAATACCCCCATATCAAGTTATCCACAAGTTCATTCACCTTCAGGCAGCCAATATTTAATAATGACGATGGACTACAATTTTGAAGTTATAATCATGTTCTTGAACTGCAACTGTACATTGTAAGAAAGTTCATTTTTCCATCGTTGTTTTTCTCGTTACACTGAAGTATCTTCATTGAAGTGGTTATCAGATTCAATTCAGTTTTCTCCACAACCTATCCTCTCCATGGCGTCATAATATTGCCGAACGTGTCAAGTAAATATACGGCACCTCCACCAATGTTGTGGATATTGAAAAAAAGTACAAGAAGCATATACAGTTCTCATATCAATCTTTGTGATTTGTCTTCCTCCAAGGAATTCACGACGATATATTATCATATTCTATGTTTTTGACAGGACAACACTACTTGATTATGTAATCTATATCAATATCCATGTAACAATTTAATATTATCACTGAGACGAGTGGCCGAGTGGTTTATTCACTGGACCGTCATTCAGGAGACCGGGGTTCGATTCCCGCCGTGGTCGATCATCCCGACAGGGTTTTTCCTTAGTTTCTGTCTGTCATTCAGGTTGATACTGGAATGGTTCCTCAACAACATACCACGGCAGACTCCTCCCCACTATCGAAAAACACCTCCTTTTCTTCTCATATCATCCCACCATCTCATATATAATTCACCGACGCTAATATATCGTTTTTATCAGTACAGTGCGTTGTCAGACCCGATATGAATAAGAATATAATATCAATATTATCATAGTTGATGAGCGTAGCGAAGTCTCCATCCCACTCTTATAGGGCTTTGTCTGTGTGTTTTTTTTTTTTTTTTTTTTTTTTTTTGTTTGTAAGCACTCCACAGGTCGCAAGAGTTGACTGATCAACATGAAACTTTTTTTGTACACGCAAACTCATCCAACTTAGAACTGTATAGTTTTTGAGATGAATCGGTCGGACCGATTTTGAGAATCATCATCTCAAAGTTTCTAAAAACCCCATAAGATTTGGCTGGGCAGAGAATGTTGAAAAATAAAATCTCTCCAAATGGAATGAAATTTTCTCTAAATGTGTATACATGGATTTTACACATTATTACGATCTTTTAAGCAATTCTGATCAGTCGTTTTGAAGAAAAAAAATAAAATGTCTGATAATATTCATAAAATATATCATAAAAATTGTGACAGAATTAAGTTGTCGAGATTCACTGCTTTCTAGATTCAAGAGTTGACCAACAATGAAGTATTTTTTATATGCGTCAAGGTGTGTAGAACACCAGAGTCAATGAAGTGGCAAGAGTAAAACTACTTTAACGACTTTAATAGCTTATTCAGATATCAAGGTGTGTAGAATACCAGAGTCGATAAAGTAGCAAGGGTAGAACTACTTTAAGGACTTTTATACCTTATTGAGATATCTCGCTCATCTTACAACGCATATTTCGCGTTTGACTAGTGATATTAATACTACTAGGCAAACGCGTCATGTGT
>OZ023332.1:12715412-12745412 GCA_964007535.1 Brachyptera risi | reverse complement strand
TATATATATATATATATATATGTATATATACATATATATATATATATATATATATATATATATATATATATATATATATATATGTATATATACATATATATATATATATATATATATATATATATATATATATATATATATATATATATATATATTCGAAGTCGAACTGATTCAAACCGAGACGCGTGGCCGAGTGATAACACACTGAACCGTCATTCGGGAGACCAGAGTTCGATTCCCGCCATGGTCGACCATCCTGACAGGGTTTTTTTGTGGTTTCCCTCTGTCGTTCAGGTCAATACTGGGATGGTTCCTCAACAACAGGCCACGACCGATAAAATAAAATAACCTTCCATCATCCCATCATCTCATTCATCATCCACTGACGCCAATAGATCGTAGCCATCAGTATAGTGCGTCGGTTAAACCCAATATATACGAACTGATCCAAGTGAAATTGCATGACACTATTCCCATGAAATATCAATATTCATAATCAACAGATATAAGTTTCTTCCACCTTGTTGTAAACAAAAGACTGCCGTGATGCGAGGCACGAACCAGACTGCACATTCAGCTCGGTGACACAGTGTTATTGTGATTGAGGGATTCTTTTGTTGTCTGTAGAAGTGTGTTGTAAGTTATAGATGTTACGGCCGTCCTGGGATTTGTCGATGTTTTCTGTCGCCTCTCGACGCTCACGTGTCTCGCGTCTCTGTAAACACAGACACGTCGCACTGCGTCGCTTACTCCACTGGTACAGACATGCGAGATGTTGGTACACATACATTCACACCTCGTTCGTTTACCACAAATCTGTTTCTGATCGAGACCTATTCTTATTCTATATTCTATCATCCGAAATGAATAAAATGGTGTCATTTCACACCACTGGTTCATTCACAGACGTGCGAGGTGTTGGTACACATACATTCACAACTCACCAGATATTCGAATTTTTCTAAGATCTATCTTTTTTCTACACTTTACCACTCAAAATAATTAAAATAATGTTGTAACTTGACTGGTCCATCCACACACATTCAAGATGTATGTTTACGTACCTACATTCAAGATGTAGGTTTACGTACCTACATTCAAACTTAGTTTCTTTTCAAGAATCAAAATTCGAATAAGATCCATACTTATTCTACATCTTATTATTCAAAGTGAATAAAATAGGTTGGTTCGAATTATTGTCTTGTGTAGTCGTTGTATATATTTATATATATATATATATATATATATATATATATATATATATATATATATATATATATATATATATATATATATATATATCGTTATAGATTTTGTGCTAACAACGATGATGATTGTTTGCTTAACGACCCCACCAACAACAATGGTAAGAAACAAACACTGCATCTATAGCCCTCGTATTTAGCTCTACTGGTGAATAGAAACCAGTCAAAGGCCTAGGATGTTATTTCAAGTGGCATAGTCGCGGTAAGGTTCCTAATTACCTCAGATAACACATACTCAACCGGCTGGCTGGTCGAGCCACGCCAATTTTGAATTGTCAATCGGCCACACCTGATTTTGTATCAAGTTTGCGACGTTGATAAAATTTGAAGAAGAAATACATATACGTACCTTATTTGGTGACAAGACTACTTCAAAGTTTCAAAACAACAAGTGCCGCTTTAAAATGGTTATACCGATCGATCCTCAGCCAATGATTGTACATTAAGATTGCTATGTTTATAAAATAAGAATTAATACAAAGATATTCGACAGTTAATTCGTTAATTGACTGCATATAGGTATAATTGAAAACTTGAAATCCGTATGAATACGTACATTCACATAAATGTTTCCTTCCAAAACTTCTATTTCAAAAAATGTCGTACTCTCTACCTCAAATTTGTTCATACATACAATAGTAAGAGTATGTAGGCCTATACACATTTGCGTCCACATACACCGTTTGATCCATCCACATCAACATACTTCATGAATATCTATACTGACATACACAGGAGAACTCACACACTTGAAGAGTCCATGTGAGTCGATTTATCAAAACATCAGTTGTTTGATGATAACTTTTGAACGGTATGAGATATCAATATTCTAATACGCGAGAAACACAGGTAATTATAAAAGCTTCAAGATAATTTAAGTTATGACTATTCTAGTCACGTCGCATAACTGTCAAAAGTCGACAGCTAAAAAATGTGTCTTTTCAGCTGTCGACTCTTGACAGTTATGCGACATGACTTGAATAGTTATAATTTATATTATCTTGAAGCTTTTATAATTACCTGTGTTTCTCGCGTATTAGAATTTTGATATCTCATACTGTTCGAAAGTTATAATCAAACAACTGATATTTTGATAAATCGACGCACATGGACTCTTAAAGCGCTGTCACTCCGAGTGGTCGATCCAGCCACATTACAATACATCTTGAAGAAAATGTGCTGATATTATTATACGCACTAAAACTTGAAGGTATTGTGCATATACGCACTTCACACATAATCTGTATCACAATTACCAAAAAAAATAACTAGTAATCAAAATAGCTATTAGCTTCACTAATCAAAATGGGGTGGTAAAATCGCCCTTGTGGTGCCCCGTCCAAACGATCCCATCTTTCATCCATTGCCTCAATTGGGGAACAATGATTTTGTATCAAGTTTCGATGTTATTAAAAAAAATAGCTGTTGAATGTGCGTAGATTTCATCCCGGATTGAACCATCTCAAATGCCCGCAACTGTAGATACGTATCGGAATTTGGAACGAAACGTCATAAGAAAAGAAACACAAGAGGTTCATATATCGAGCCTCACGGGCAATATATTGCGTTGAGCACGTTATATAGTGGATATGTGACAAAAGCAAGTGTCGTATGCGTTCATATTTCAGTCAGAATGTCTGAGAAAAGAAAAGTATTGCCGGAAGCAGGAAATAGCAGCGCATGCGTGCCGCTACGTGATGTGTATATAGAATGCCACAGCTATTCAGTTACCGAATTATATGATTTTCTTGATACTTGGCGAATAAGTCCGTCACTATTGTTATACATATTTATAAATATTTGGTTATAAGTATTCAAAATGGTATGCTAAGGTCGCCCTTGTGTTGCCCCGTCCAAACGATCCTATCTTCAATCCACAGCCTTAATTGGGGAACAATGATTTTGTATCGATGTTATTTAAAGAAGAAAGAAACCATTGCTCATTATATTGTTCTTGTTCTTATCTTTGCTGTATGTATATTATTGTTGTAGTGAATATCTCAGAATTCAAATGTTTTTCAACGGAGTATTCTTTACTTCTTCTTCCGCAATTTTTTTTTTCTACCGATCTAATTTATGATTTATAATTTATATTATTATACGGGTTGTGAGTGAGGCGCATGTTGTTACGGGGCTCCTGCTCTATTCTCACTACCTATATACAGTGTATAACACTGTATAAAAACAATGATAATAATAATAATAATAATAATTATTATTATTATTATTTTTTTTTTTTATGTTAAATTTCTTTTATCTTGCAGTATAGTTATGATAATGATAATTATGATAATAATAATGATTTTTCATTTCTTTTGTCTTAACAGGCTTATCTGTGGTTTGCATTATAATTATAACACACGAAAAACATAACTGATACAAAAAAATTACAGGTATAGTGATGGCGTATTTAGTTTTGTGAATTATACGAGTTCCAATGATAGTATAATGTGCCAATATAGCAATACATATATGAGTTTTTTTTCCATTCTCCTCATTATTATAATTTTAAAATATATAAATTTCCATTTGACATAGAAAATTGAGAGAATATATATATATATATATATATATATATATATATATATATATATATATATATATATATATATATATATATATATATGATGATTTTATTATGGAACAATAGCAAAATTTCTTGTTGGGAAAAATATGGAACTTATTAGACATATGATTGATACTTATAACTACAAAATAATTCAGTATAATACTAGGTGATTGATTGGAACCGAAACTTCCTGACATGTAATTGGAGTTTTGAGATACAAAGAGAATGAAATAAATACGCAAATGAACAATCAGTTGGCTCAACTTTTTTTTCCATTATATATTAGGCTTAATTCATGATCAATTCATCGAATGGCCTAATCAATATGTTAATTTTTAACAGAGTTTGACTACATATAACAACGAGCTGAGATAATCGCCATCATAGTCGATCACATTTAGGTATAAATTCAATCGAGTTCGAGTTGAAGCTATGGTAATTTATTGTCAGCGAATAATATAATATTGACAATGTGTCAGTGAATGGTCAATCGAATATATCTTGAGTAGAGTTACTAATAATGCAATAATAATAAAAATAATAACTTTTTTTTTTTTTTTGAGAAGATTTTTATTACACAAAAAATTAGTTGATTACAAATATCGTAGACCCACAAAGTCATAAAGACTTGTCTGCGGGTCTACTAATCATGTTGTCATACATAAATATAAACACAACAAATGTCTGGATAGCAGCTAGTTAATTAATATTACAATCTAAACAAAAAAAATACTTCTTCACTTCTCTTCTAATAATAAATAAAACATATTAATCTTGTCATAATGATATTGCTAATATTAGCATTTGATTTTCCAAATTTTTAGATGGTAATTCACTATAAAATACAACTTTGCCAAATCCATTTTTCATTTCATTTTTTACACCGGAAAGTTTTTGTATATTTAATAAATCAGGTGGAAGTTTGTTAAACAGGGTCGGTATTAGATATTGTTTTTCCTGTTTTCCATACGAATTAATATAAATTGGTGGTACAAATTTGTCCTTGAATCTAGTTATGTGGCCATGTTCAGCTTTATTTTTGTGTTCACTTGAGAAATAATTATTTATGATGAAAATTAACAGATGCAATTGCCTTACAGTGAACAAATTCAGTGGAGCATTGTTTTTATTTTTTGAAGCTATAATTTTGAATATTCGTTTCTGAATGTTTTCAATGTTGTCTAAAAAATTATTTGTGGTGAAACCCCAAGACAAAATGCCGTACCTAATTATGGATTCAATAAGAGAATAATAAACTATTTTCAAAGTATCAAAATCAACGTATGGCTTCAATATACTAAGACTATACATTCCAGATTGCAACCTATTACATGTTATTTGAATGTGCTTGTCCCATTTAAACTGGTTATCGATTACTACCCCTAAATACTTTTGCTGAAAAGTGTTTGTTATTTTGACACTACATGTACAGTTATTACCAAAATTGTTGCAAGTCCTAAAGTTACGATGAAGACATGAATAATTATGATAAACTAGGTTAATATTTTGAATAATTTTGAAAGGTGAATGAATATGCATAGTTGTGGTTTTCTTATAATTAATTGCCAAACCATTATCATGGGACCAACATAAAATATTGTTGAAATCATATTGAAGATACTCATTTGCCATAGAGAAATTTTTGTGAATTGACACAAGTGCTGTATCGTCTGCATACAAGAATACATTACATTTTTTAACTACTTTTAACATATCGTTTACATAAATTAGGTAGAGCAAAGGTCCTAAAATTGAACCCTGAGGCACTCCAGATTTAACCGAAACTAAATTACTAAACATGTTGCCAATTTTAACAGTCATGAATCTATTTTCCAAAAAATCTTTGAACCAAGCCAAAACAGGCCCTCTAATCCCAATTTTCTCCAAAGCATTTAATAATCTATCATGTAGTAAAGTATCAAATGCTTTGGAGAAATCTATAAATAACACATTCACACAAAGATTTTTATTTAAAGCACCAAATATTAGATCAGAAAAATCATACAAAAGCTGACCAGTACTTTTATTTTGCTGAAAACCATATTGTTTCTTATCTATTATTTTAAAAGCATTTAAATAGGTTATTAATTGATCAGCCATATGTCTCTCCATAATTTTATCAATTGATGAAAGTATAGCAATTGGTCTATAATTTTCAAACAGAGTGTGGTCACCATTTTTATAAACAATAATAATAATAATAATAATAATGTTATTCACATGATCACTCACGATATTCAAATACATTCTTGATGAGCTGGAGTCATTACTAATCCGCTTTCAGTTGTCCTGTTCTCAAATGAAGTCTTCCCTATCACTGTACTAATCAGTTCTTCTCTTCCATCAACAATCTGGGCCGCACCATTCCATAATTTCTATTCTCATCAAAATTCTTGTCATTGGCCCAATTAACATGAAGTTGTAAGATAGATTTTTTTTTTCGAACTATACTCAGAGTCAGCTCAATTCCTCTAATTCTTTTCGATCCAGTTCCACCGAAAGCCTTACATATCTGATACGGAAGATGCGTTATAGAATAAGTCTTCAGGAGTTTTTGTGTGGATCGATTTCGCTTCGCAACCTGTTGAACGCAGACGAAGAAACAACAGATACGGACCTGATTGAGACAGAATGGAGGTCTCCTCATCCAGAAGCATGGGCTATTGTGTGCAGGGATATGAGAACACACACGTTATGTGGTTTCTGGGTTGTGATATATGAGATTATCCCGTGATATGTATATAATTATATCAAAAAATTCATAGATGAATACATGAATGTAGGTCTATATTTATTAATTACATCGATATAATCAAACTCATTTATTAAGTCAATGTTATTTCGTATATTCTTGATGTTAAGAGGCCGCTGGCGTTCGTATTTCACGCCGCAAACTCTCACGGCCGTAATTTTTTAGATATCAATATGAGTATTCTGCATTATGTTAGTAATTGAAAAACGAAGGTTACCGCAATCTACAGAATTTTGAACCAAAAATTTCTGATTTTTCAAATTCTTCAAATGGAAAATAGAAAAATTCATAATTTACGAAAACCTAGATACATATTTTCCAATACCGAAAAAAGATATAGAATTTGAAATATATTAGAAGTGTGAGGTAGGGAATTAACGGCGTTTATGGGAATCTGTGAGTTCGGCGGGCTAGTCTACGAGTTGCGCCTAGCACACGATGCATGTTAAACAATAGTCTGAAACGAGCTAACAACGAACCCGTGTAGAGCGCCTGCGGCCTCTTGAGAATAACTCATCCATATTATAAAACATGATATTGCTATTCAGTTATATTTAATCTATGACTATCAATAACGTAACGGGATAAGCAACACGGCATAAGTCCTATCCTTTTAACATTAGGCCGTTTTCACCATGATGGAATCAGCGCGCTTTCGTGTACATTTGTGAGATTCGCAATTTCAAATCAAATTGTACGTATTAGGCTCGTATTTCAATATATAGTAAATAGTTGTACAATTGCATTGATTTTAATCTTTCTCGTAGATGATGAGTAATTATCCTGTTATCAAATGGTAAATATAGCAGTAGGGCTCTTGACTAGGGGACTAAATGCTTTTACAGACGTATTTTAAATTTAGATTGGCTAATTCAAATGCAATTTATCCCAATACTGTTTAATGCAGTTGGAAAGAGCTGGATTCACAGATTGCATTACATCTATTACTTGTATAGATCAACATACAACAATACCAGCAAATCATCATGTCATTTGTGAGGCGGCATCCCTTTGATGTACGCATGGTGTGAAAGGAAACCGCCATGTTGCTTATCCCGTTACGTTATTGATAGTCATAGATTTAATGTTGCTTCCGTAACCTATCATTTTCAATCCGACCAGAGCTCATGCAGATTTCATAAAATTAATATTCAATAATCTCATCCATATAATTAAATGTATGCATCATATTAATAGTATTTCGTTCATACATGAAGGTGAGAATTTCCATTTCATTAGATGTGCGTAGCAAAGTCTCCATCCCACTCTTATAGGGCTTTGTCTGTGTTTTTTTTTTTTTTTTTTTTTTTTGTTGGCACTGCACAGGTCGCAAGGTTTGACTGATCAACATGAAACTTTCTTCATACGGGCCAACTCTCACAACTTAGAACTGTATAGTTTTTTAAATGAATCGGTCGATTAAATTTTGAGAAATATGATGTCAAGTTTTTAAAAACCCCGTAAGATTAGGCTGGGTGAGAAGATTTGAAAAAATGAAACCTCCCCGAAAAAAATGAAATTCTCTCTGAGTGATCAAACATAACTGATACACATAACCACCATTTTGTAAGCAATCCAAACCAGCTGTTTCGAAGAAAAAAACTCAAATAACTGTTTGTATACATCAAATATATGGAAATGAGCCAAGATTCACTGCTTCCTAGATTCGATATTTGCCCAAGAATTAACTATTCTTTATCCGTCAAGGTGTGTAGAATACCAGAGAAGATAACGTAGCAATTAAATGAAGGACAAAGTGTGTAGAATACCAGAGTCGATAAAATAGCAAATGTAGGACTGTTATTATACCTTATTGAGATATCTCGCTCATCTTACAACGCATATTTCGCGTTTGCCTATAGTAATACATAATATGGATCTTGATTATATATAAGGTTTCTTCCGTAACCTGTCGTTTTCAGTTCGATTTTCTCTGACACGTGCCTCCATCGATAGCTCCATTCATTCCATCGCTTAGTTCAATCATCAACTGCTCATTCGTACCCCCGTACAACCTAGCTGTTGGTGGGGTCAGCAAGCAAACATTATAATCTACATCTACATTAACACGCCACAATTCTTCAACACATCGTTAAACCTGGCCCCTCCACCATTTTCTCCACTTCAACTTGGCACCTCCACCGTTTTCCTTGAGTCATCAGTTCGATGAAAAGAAATACGTTTATTTTATTCTACATCAATGTGCATGCGAACAGTAGCCTAAATGTATCGTTCTTGCCATCACGGATGCATTAGCTATCTCGCCTATTCACACTAAAACCACTCGTATGGAAATGCAATTTTGGGTTAGCTATTGCAAACCATCGAGACATGTTCAATCGGATTTTTTTTTTTTTTTGAGAATTCCACATTTTGAAAAGTGAACGCGGTTATCATTAGAATGTTGATGTTAACTAGGAAAACGCCATATATGCGTTGTTGAACGAGCAGATAGTAAAATTATGTCGAATATTTTTCCAAACTTGTGCCTACATTCGCCAATTGAGTGACATTTGAGTTATGAATGGGTAAAAACCACTTTGAGTGGTACCAATTCAGCACATTTTATGTGTTTTCTTCAAAATGGCTTAGCCCGATCAAGCTGAAAATTTCCAGAAATGTGTATCAAAATGTAATTCAACTTCACGCAGAATTTCATTTTTTCAAGCTACCACCCGATAATACCACAAAACTATACAGATCTAAATCAGATGAGGAACCATATTGGAAAAAAGTTCGAAGTTGATAGCTGAAGCCGTTTGACCTGTGGAGAACCGACAAAATAACATACAAAAAAACAACGAACACCAATTTTTTTCAGTATGTCAAATTGAATTCTCGCTTAAGATCGTCCAATTACTAATCCTTCAGCTTTGTTCCGATTGTTTTTCTCAGTGATCGGTCAAGTAGATTCCGTGATGATGACATTGATCAATGTGATAATTTTGAATTCTTCAATATAGATAAATTGTCGGAAAATGAAGTGAAAAATATTTCCAATCGAAAAATCCGATTCAACAAATTCTGTTTGGATTACAGTGGCAGACATATCTGTCAAACGTCATGCAAATAGTTCAAACGGTGACCAAGGTGTATAGATTCTCATCACATCACACATAAATACCTCGTACATCTTACATGACATATACTGTGTTTTCGTGTCAAGTATCAAGCTATAAGAAAACTTCAAATCAGACGCGTTAAAATCCGACCATCCAAGAGTTCATGTGGAGTCGATCTGGCGAAATATACTTTTGGGGGGTGATAAGTTTCGAACGCTATGAGATTTCAAAATTCTGATCCGGGGAATCATATAATCTCAGTTTTTTCCAAGGTGATATCAGTGAAAACTATTGAACTTATTCCGCAATATTTACACCGGCCTACAGATGATTTTTTTCACATGAATATCTGTGAAAATGTTGGAATTCAAAATTAATTGGATGAGCGAAGCGAAGACTCAATTACACTATACCGAAAAGAAAGTGCCTGTTTTTTTTTTTGTTGTTTTGTTTTTTTGTTCGCGCTCCACAGGTCAGACAAAAATTCAAAATCAGTTGAAACTTGGCACACACATGAACCCCTATCTGACTTGATGCTGTATAGTTTTGAGGCACGATCGGTTGAACAACTTCTGAGAAAACTCATTCCAAAGTTTTCAAAAATCCCATTAGAATAAGCCAGAGGAAAACATTCGTGAAAAATATTTCATCTGAGAGGATTCAAATTCTCAGAGAATTTCAATCTGATAATGATACACATTATTCCGAACTTTTACTCAAATCGGATCAGCCGCTTCGATGTAAAAAAATATATAATGTTATTTGTGTCAATTATTCAAAGCTATTAAGATACCTATTAAATCAAAGCAACAAGTGTCACCACTTGATTGTAAACGATTAAAACAAAGCCTTCTTTATTATTATATAAATTAATAATGGAAAATAAGATGGCAGTGATGTAATGGTTTGGATCTCAAGGTGTATATATATATATATAATAACCAATCCAAAGATAAGTTGATATGTTCCAGCTCATCCATCAACGCGGCAACACATAACGCGTTTGCCTAGTAATTTTATCTCTCATCGGTTTTGCATACACAGATCATCTTTTTATTCCGTATTGCTCAAAAAATTGCAGGTACGCTGTTGATATCAAAATGTGGAACCAGAGAAAAGTCACAAAATGAAGCACGCGCATATTTTCAACAGTGACATTTTTTCATTATTATTTTCTTTATTGGGAAAACAAAACTTAGTAACATTACTATAACTAACAAGATTCACATCGCCTAATCCACAAAGCCTCATAAGGCTTGACTGTGGCGATAACATAAATAAAATAACTCTATAAAACACACACAAAATAAGTCAAAACACAGGGAAAAAAAGTGCAACCTAAAATTACGAAAGAAAACTAGACATGTGCAAAGTTAATCAATTGAATGGAGAAGTAAGCACACAATGAATTACTGAGAAAAATGATTGTGCTAGAATCAAAAATTACACTTGCGCATTTAAGATGCGATAACATAGAAGGAAAAAAAACAGTTACTAGAAATTGATCGGATGGATTGATTCGGAATTGATTGATTGGAATATTACATTGTTGACTGAACTTTTGTAACCATTTGTCGGTCATATTGAGATTTAAAAGCGCCTTCTATTGTTACGTTTCGTGTCGCATAGAGTTTCGAAATCTCACACCGTACAAAAGTCATAATCAAACAACCAACATTCCGCTAAATCAACTCCCAATGCCCTCTCAATCACATAACACCCGCTCGGACACACCCCATGCTATGCGCATGCGCCAAATGCTCGCCGCTAATTAGTGGCGAATACAACACTTAACATTTTATGCCCAATTAGTGTGAAAACGTCACCTCGACTGCCATTCCGATTGTACAATTAACGTAAATCGCAATTACTGAGCGCAATTAATATTTGATGCTCGAATGGTATTACTTATTGATCGTGTAGTGCCAGGCTGTTTGTTCTCAATATACATTAGTAATGGCTAGATTAATTGCTAGAAAGCACACCGTATTTGCTTCGTTGACTTCTTGCGTATAGTGAGTTTATCTACAGTATAGTTGCATTAATAATTTCAATTTCTGGATGCAAGATTATTTATCAATTGAAACGTATATACGGCTCGCAGTTCAAGTATGCATTTAAAGCCTAGTTAATTAGACTAGGAAAACGCGGGATGCGCGTTGTTAGACGAGCTTAGGGGTATAGAAATCTAGAATGAAAAATAATTTGTCAACCCAATCTACATCTACAGACCTTGGATCACTCCAAACGTTCAAAAACCTTACGAGAATCAGTTATGTCACGGCCTTCCTCTTCATTCATTTCAATCGTTTTGAATTAATTGGTGACACTTGTTGCTATAGATTTAATTGGTTCCCGTAATAGCCTAAATTGATGGGAAAATGCATTATAAATGCGTTTTCTTCGTAATTTATCATCCGATTGATGCAAAAAATCTCTCAAAATGTGCTTAATAGTTTCCTTTATATTCGGCGAAAATTTGAGAGGTCTTGAAAAATTTTGATTTTTCAAGTATTTTCCTCCGGGTTATTCTAATGGGGATTTTTGAAATTTCTAAAATTCATAAAAAAAAAAGTTACCACCCGATAATGCCACAAAACTATACAGATCTAAGTTAGATGAGGAACCATGACGAAAAAAAGTTTGAAGTTAATAGCTGTAGCCGTTTGACCTGTGGAGAACCGACAAAAAAACATAAAAAAAAAAAAAAAAAAAAAAAAAAAAACAAAACATAAAAACGAACACCAATTTTTTTCAGTATGTCAAATTGAATCCTCGCTAAAGCTCGTCTAAAAATGTTTTTAAAGTATTGATGAATATTTCAACAGTGACTAATTTTGAGAGTGTCTCATGCTTAAACATGTAACTATATACAACGTGTGTGGAAAGATATACCGATATCATAAAACATAATGTATTCATATTATGAACACTTTACAACATGTTTACCGGGACATAGCTGACTTGTCTGGGATCATCACGTGATCAATTGGGATTATTAATAATTATTATCATCATTATTATTTCAATTTTTAAAATTTTTCAATTTCAACATGTTTTTTATTCTTATTAAACAATTAGATGACAAATATGAAATAGAATAACAAACACAATATGGGAATAATAACAAATAAATTCAATACGAATATAACGCTAAATAAGAAGAATAAAGAAGAACTGCCATTAGTGCGAAATAAGTTGCTTTATAATAAGAAGCCCGCATAAGAAGGGATTCTTGTGGTGTTATCATGTTACAATTTCAATTACGGGTCATATGTTCAAGTTTGTGTAATGAGTGGTACAATGACACATGAAGTTATATCATGTTCACTATATGTAGTATGTTATCAATACTTGCCTACAGACAAGTCTCATCAGAGGCTTTGTGGGATATTTAGTAGCAGAGTTCCTTATTTTATAATTTGTACTAAAAATGTGCGAATACAAAAAAATGGTTATTATTATTATTCATCTCTGGATTGAATAGCTTCAGCTGAGAAATGAATCATTACGTGTGTGTTGGTCATATGTAGGCTCACTATATACCCTATACGTACACATAAGGTGAGATCCGATCAGCTGTTTGTATACAAACAATTTAAATTTTTGAAGTATATTCCTATGGTAAATATACGTCAGTGAGTCAGCAAATTGTATGAATTGATAGTCAATTAGTGAACAGACGGGTAACTTTATTACACCTTCGTTGTTCGGGATAGACAAGTTGGATCCTGAAAGTTTCGTTCCCGCTGGGATACGAACCTGTAACCCATCATTCGCTTGATGAATGCTGCATGAGGGTAGATGAGGGTACACACGTTATAATCTGATTGTTGGCATGGCAACTGTAGATTGTTTGCGTTATCATAATGAAATAAGTTCCACCTGATGCGGGATTCGTTGAAATTGACTTGGTGTATGATAGTAGGCTACAGATAGATCATACATCTTCACTCACTGCTCGTTGACCAGTTCATAGACTCCTTTATTGTCACTGCGTGTACTTCATTGTTCTTGGAAATCCACATTTCTTTCGGCCATTGCCATTGTGCTTTGTCCGAACCGTTTTCAACGATGTCGTTTTGAGCCATAACTGGGATTCATCGACTTGTGTATCAAGTTGTTTGATGTTCAACCAATGAAATTCCAGATTTTTTTCGATTCATATATTACAATTAATTACTATTGATTCTCGCCCCCCCCCCCCCCTTCCCCACATAAATAAATATTATGCACTCATTATGTATTATATTCAAACTGATTGTAAACTATAAACGTATCTCGGTCATGTTATGAAGTGATTGTTGAGCCATTGTTCAATAGTGACGCCAATTGCGCTTACTCATCTCAGTTAGCTAACCAGTTCAATTAGGTCAGCCATCTCGAAATATATCATTTCATTCAACCCATATTTTCTCCATTCAGCCATCTATTCAGGATCTATCCAACTGATTTTCAATTGGATTCAGCTATCTTTCCATTCATAATTTCATGCAATTCTTTTTATGCTCATATTTTTTTTAAATTTGGCTAGTAATCTTTTTCAATGTATCAAATTCCAAAATCCATCCCTTCCTGGTAATCCATTTATTTTCATATTGATTGTCGTAGTTAAGGACCAAACAAGTTTTTTCTTTTGAAAATATCTATACAGAGTTCAGACTATATAAATCGATGTACATTCTCTGTTTATATCGAAAGGTTCTGAACTCTCACCACAACCTCATACTTCCTTCTACAACCTCTGAAGCGTGCGGACTCGTGCATGCATTGTGCAGCTACACGACGTCTTTCCAACCTCTTATGCAGCTGCAATGGCGACTCGAATAGCGATCAACTGAGGCGTATGAAACAGAGTGAGCTAGTCAAGTGCGGTTAGGCAGGTTGCGTTCCAGCAACCAACAATGTGTGGGAAACCTAACAATTGGGTACTTCGCGTTGTGACCACTTAAGCGTCCATGAGAGTCGATTCGGTGGAATATCAGTTTTATGGTGACAACTTTTGAACGGTATGAGATATCAAAATTCTAATATGAAGAGTTCAGAGTTCAAGTTGGTATAATTCATAACTACTCAAGTCACATCGCATAAAGCAGGGTTTTCAGTTCCGATTTATTCTTGTCGTCCGACGCGATTTTCCCAACTGGCCAATCACAAGCCAGTATTCACCTAAACAACATGGCGATTAATGACACCGTTTCGGTACCGATTCGGTGTCGTGATTATTGACTCAACTCCAACTTTCGTCGGCCGAAACTACGATTTTACCGGAAATAACACTCACATTCCTCACATTCGAAGAAGCATGTGAGTTGAGGGTAACGAAGGCTACTGCTATGACGTCACGAAAACGTTACGACACAGCCAAGTGGAACAGGCATGACATAAATCCTACCGATATCGTGTCGGACGACTAGACAAAATCGGAACTGGAAACCCTGCTTAATTGTCAAGCGTATACGGCTAAAAACACATTTTTTAGCCATATGTGGGGCTGTTTTTCAAAACGCAACAAGTCCACCTCAAGCTATTTTGTGTAAAATTATGAAAAGTATTATTCTGAGACCTGAAAGGCAATCATTGATACCAACCACCTATTCAGGTGGTGCTCATTTTTATTTTTGATATCATAAAAAAAAAATGAAAAATCACGTAGGGTAGGCCCACTTATTTTATTATGACTTTTTTTAGTTAGCACATGTTTTGCTTTGAAAAAAAGCTGAATAGTAAAATTGCGTTTTGTTTCTTACATTTCGAAATTTCCATATCCAATCATGAAAATCCCGTTAAAAAAAGTGTTGAAACTATTCTGTTCATTTTTAGTGTTCATTAGCATTTTTTCAAACATTTCAAAACACTTTTCTTCAACTTTTGTTACAATTTGTTGTCATGCTTTATTTCTGATCGGCTTGAATTTCAGCCTCAAGTATTTTGTAGCAGTCGAGCCTTAGAGGTGAATTCCTGGTTATAAGGGAACAACAGCAGCTGGGTCTGGAACTCACTTTCTGATTGGTCAAAACGGACTTATCGCGTTTTGAAAGAAAACACTTTTGAACTTATTGCATTTTGAAAATATTCCAATATTACATAATGCTGTCGTATGGGACTTATTGCGATTAGGAACATATGGTTAGGGTAATGTATTCACATCCATTCGAAGCACATAACGCCATCTATCTCAATTTAGTAACTTTTTGGACATATTGCGTTTTGAAAAACAGCTCCACATATATGCTTGATAATTATGCGACATGACTTATATAGTTATAATTCAGACCATATTGGAGTATCACGAATAGGCCTGTATATGTTCACTCCGTATCAGAATGTTGGTACCTTAAACCGTTCGAAAGTTACAACCAAAACACTGATATTTCACTGAATCGACTCCCATGGACTCTCAGCCTGAAAACCTTATCTCTAATTTCCTATAGGCCTACACGGGTATATATCAGACTGAGAGTCGTGTTGTTGGATTGGTATAACTTACTTTTATATCGATATGGAATATACAGTCACATAGGGCTATCTTCTATATATTCATTAGTTGGAGATTGACATTGGAAATACGGCTGTTAGGTTTAGGTAGTCACGTGTCACTCACGAAGGCTCAATAAGGTCCATGACACGTGGCCGAAATATTATCTTGTTTTAACAGAGAATTGTGTGGGGTGGAATAAAAATGCAGCACTCTCGCATTGAAATCAGACGCCGAGTGCCATCTACTCTGAGACCGGGGTCATTATTCTTTGATACGAACACGAAATGAGAGCCATATCGTCGTTTTGTTGTGATCATTATCCATATATTGATGGGCATCAACCCAGGAAATTGATTCTTAACTAATAATTACCATATTTATTCCCCTAATTTTGGAGAAGGCTAGAAATCATCATCTCAATATTACAAATTGAAATTGGTTCATTTGTCCTCCGGGACCTGGTTTTTCATTTAGTTGTGACGTAGACATTACTCGATTCTGTTTATGTTTTTACACAGAATCGGTGATGCCTACGTCATGACTTAACACCTCTGGAAGACAGACAAATTGATACAATTTTTTGAAATTGAGATCGATGTGTTTTCAATCAAACTATGGAAATGAATATCGTCATTATTAATTGACAATTGTAGATCGTCCGCCCTCGAGATGTCACACATTATAAAAACCAATCAAGTGGACAGTGAAGCAGGGGAAAATAGGGAAATAACCAATCAGGTATCTAAAATTTGCCCTGCTTCGTATAAGTCACGCCCATCTACAATGGTCAATTGAAAATCTAGTTTTAGTGTTGTGATGTCCTTTAACATAGAGTATCATATGTGCTCTGACGTTTTCTTCGGGCTTTCATGTGATTCACAGTTATAGAATTATGGCCCTGCCACGTGTGTGCCGTGATGACGTCGAAAGACGAGTGTCGATTGAAATCACTTATCGTTTACCGACTCCCTTTCAGCAGCTTGTTGTCCTAACTAAGTTAACCAACAGATTGGGGGTGTACACACTTACAATGTGGTGCGCATGCGCCACTTCTCTAAACTGTACTTCTTTACCGACGGGATGTTTTGATGAAGTAGTTCGACGAAATGACGCGTTGTATGGGGCAGCAGCACTGCTTGAACGTCGTATTAGTTGACAAGAATCTCACGGGTGGCGTCTCGGCGCTTTCATCAGCTGACTGAAGCGCGGTGTTTTATGAAGCTGTCATGATATCACTCAATTGAACATTGTCTTCGGTTGTGACGCTTGAGAATGGATGATTTTGTTTAGTAATTCAATTCACTTCCTTTATTGTTTCTATTATTTCGATGTTACCCGGCACTTCCACCATTCATCTTTTCACTCTAGTTTCCCACACATTTAGGGTGCAAACGAAATGAGGTGATGTGACCGCACTTGTATGTGTTTTTCTATAATCTCTCCGAAACTGTTCAATTATATTCATTAGAAATCAAATAGTGTCTATCCTTGACAAATTTTAATTGTCAGTATATTATATTTACTCTATTCAAATCGATTATATCTTGTATATCGTTTAATTTTGTTCTGTTTGATACCAGCAACATTTGATTGTATAACTGGTGTTATATATCCATTCAGAGTGTATTATACCACATTTCTCTTATCGACAAAAATAATGAACGACATAATCTGTATTATATAGGCCTACAGTTGTGAAAATACTGTTCAAATTGATGCATCTATTCAATTTGATGAATGAAATTTGAAACGGTGGGACGTTGCGGTGATAATGACCTAATAGTGTGAGTAATTTGAGTTTGTCTTCATCTTCCAATATATAATTGGTCTCGTTTTGCGCTCACACATCAATCGTTTTTCATCTCGTCATTGAATAGCTTATTGAAATATAATATCAATCAACACTCGGGCGCCATGATTCTGCCATGTAGGCCTATACCTCAATAATGGGCCTATGATCTGAATAATAGGCCTATACCTCAATAATAGGCCTATATGATCTGAAAAGAAGACTGCAATGGTTACCATTTGTTCAACGGCCCAATCAACCGCTAGGTCATTCGGAGACACGATTGACACATGTATGATTTTACGAAAACCCGTGCCTGACGCGGGACTCGAACCCGTGCATGACGCGGGACTCGAACCCGTGCATGACGCGGGACTCGAACCCGTGAATGACGCGGGACTCGAACCCGTGCCTGACGCGGGACTCGAACCCGTGCATGACGCGGGACTCGAACCCGTGCATGACGCGGGACTCGAACCCGTGCATGACGCGACACTCGAACCCGTGCCTGACGCGGGGCTCGAACCCGTGCATGACGCGGGACTCGAACCCGTGCCTGACGCGGGACTCGAACCCGTGCCTGACGCGGGACTCGAACCCGTGCCTGAATCGATTTATATTTCTGAAACAGGGCCCTAGCTTGAAGAGCTACGGGGACAAGTTCACGAAAGTAATGCAATTAATAGACGTTGATTATTACTATGCGCCTCGTGTTCCTCATAGTATTATTACACGATGCAGGAAACAATATGTGAAACAAAATTACATCTACATATTTCATCAATAAATACAACTATCTCTCATTAGGCCTACTTAGTGTATTAAGAAGTAGTCATATCACAATCTCGCACGGTGTGCTCATGAAACTCTCAGTGTGCCGCCCTCGGTAGCTCGGTCAGCTAAGGCAACGCTTCAGATACTGAAGTCACCGTTGGGCGTGGGTTCGAGTCCCGCATGAGGAATGAGTTTTTTGTAAACATCTATTCACTTATCATCACTTCATAGTTTCATAATCACCTGCTCATTCGTACCCCCGTATAACCTGGCTGTTGGTGGGGTCGTTAAGCAAACAATAATCGTCAACTCTCACTATATCGTTCTATTTCAACATATTATTTTAAACTACGGCAAAGTTTTCCATCCATTTCAATCTTTTGATAATTATTTCAGTGAATTTTCACTCCACCTTTCGAGAGCTCAATTCCCTTTTGTTAGATCATGAAAAAAGTTAGGGATGACCCACCAAAACATTAATCATAAAGAAGTGAACATGAAAACTTGGCACGTCCGCACGTGGTACTGAATGAATTGTTCAATTAATTATTATCGCAGTTGAAGAACTCCATTGATCTTTATTTTTCTAGTGATTCGTATTCATTAGGGATGGAGTTTGTCTCATCAACTGAGTAGTTATAAAAACACTTCGGTTGATACATTTTCTGCAGCGCTATATGAATTATCTGCATTTTTCGAGATTATTGCGTTAAGCAGGGTTCACACTTCCGCTTTTTTTTGTCGTATACGACACGATTTCGGTCCGATTTTTGTAACTGACCAATCACAAGGCAGAACTGGACCGAAAAAAATGGCGGATCACGACACCGATATCGGTCCGGATCGGGTCGTGAATGTTGGTTCAGTTAGTTGTAAATCTCTTCGTGAAAAAATATCGTGCCGCAAAATTTCACAGATGCAACGGGAAATCGTGTTCGATAGGTTGGTATATGCATAGGGTGGCGGTCACATAAAGAATTCAATCAAGCGACATTGAGGGAAACCCGCCCACAGCATAATATTCTCAGGATAAACCTGAAATATAAACGATCGTGGTGTCTTGCCGTCTGAATATATAGCAGTGAAATCGACATATATCATTCAGAGAAGTATCTCCTAAAATACTGTGGATCCATTATAAACATTCACAGTGAGTTGGAAAATATTTGTATGTAACTGAACTCCGTGAGGTGATGGTCGATTGTAAAAATATCCATCGATCTTACAAGCAATCTTTCCACCTTTGTTAGGCCTATTATAGAACTTGATTCATTATCATTCCCGACAAATGATGTGTGTATCTTATGATGTATTTGTTGATTAGGCGTTTTGCACTGTTGACGTTTTGTGATCATTCATATGTATGTGGAGTCACTCTGGGGGGATGTTTCAGCCCATGAAGATTGGGCCCTCCTTGAAATACCTCCTCACAAACATCTACTGGTTTTATCCGCACACCAAGACTAGAAGACCATGTGCATTTCGTTCATTCATTCATATACATCGTTTCATTGTTCGATCATAGACCTTGCACCAGCACATGCAGTGCAGTGGTTAACGCACTCGCTTCATGTGATCTGGCAGGTGAAGGGGCAAGTCGGACCTGGATCGATTTCCGCCACCGTCCATCTCCACAGGGGTTTTTCGTGGTTTCCCTCTGTAGTCTAGGATAATGCTGGGATGGTTTCTACAATATAGACCACGACCGCTTCCTTCCCACTATCCTTCCCATACCCATGATACCTTCATTTCATCATCCCATCATCTCATCAGTCACCCATACCATACCAATGAATCTTATTTATCATTATAGTGCGTCGTTAAACCCAATATAAATAAATATTCGACCTTGTATCTATAATGTATTACACAACAGCAATGACTGGCCGTAACCAACAGATTAAGATATGCTATATCATACCCATTATCATCGTCACGCCATTATGGTCCTAAGTGGGTCCTATTCATGAATGTTCAGCGATCATATTCCTATAGCAATCTCATGTGCCTCTTCTCGTCTTTCTCAGTTGTACGACCGCATCTCGAGCAAAGTGGTGAGCCCGACGAGGACGCCGCCGAGCGACGCCGTGCAGAGGTGTCGCGACGTCGCCGACGCCCTCAGGGAGCTGGAGCAGAGCTCGCCCGGTGTCGACGTCGACCTGGGAGACCTGGAGGAAGTGAGGGACATCCTGGCGCGACCGCACGTTCGAGTGAGTACCCGTTCTGGACCTATTGTCTATGTTTGTTACACTGACCGCCAATAATTATCATTTCAACTCTATCACGTCTACACTAAAAATACAAAATATAATTTCAACTACCAAAATTAAGTATTCATTGTTTTCATTGTATACGCATTATAACCCCAAAACATTGTGTAATCATAATACTGAACGCGAAAGTTTAGAGAATCTTAGGCCCATATATATATATATATATATATATATATATATATATATATATATATATATATATATATATATATATATATATATATATATATAAATATATATAAATATATATATATATATATATATATATATATATATATATATATATATATATATATATATATATATCTATAGGCCCATATATATATATATATATATATATATATATATATATATATATATATATATATATATATATATATATATATATTTATATATATATATATTTATATATATATATATATATATATATATATATATATATATATATATATATATATATATATATATATATATATATATATATTCCCATGTACGTGTTCATTCACATATACTAAATATAGTAATTGACCAGTAATCAGAACCTTATTGATCATTTTTTTTTAATTTCCAAAGGAAACTCATCATTTCAAAAGTTAAGATACACCCTATTTTCGACACTGACACAGCTCAGTTTTGGGTGAAATCGCATACCAAGTCATAATAGGCCTACGTCATGAGACAGTCTCGTTCCGCTGCTCAATCATATAGGCCGTGACATTCCTTATCAAACGCTCATGTTTCAATCGAATCAACAGGTTTTGATTGATTTACGTATTTTCAATGTCGTTTCAAGTCAATTGATAGGCTATTTATTCCAATCTTTTTCAGTTGTCATATTATTCAATCTCTTGGAAATCTTATTCGTTCCATGTATAGATTGAAACTAAATCCAAGATCCGTGTATCTGTTACGAATGCTGAGCGAGCTGGGACTCGAGACGATCGGGCTCGGTACCTGCATTGACCAACGTCATGATTTGATCGAACTGATTCTCGAAACACCACGTTGTGACGTCACTGCGTGAAAGCTTACTGGCCCAACTGTTGCCTGCTTGGTGATAATATCTCGATGATAGCATCATTTATAATTTTTTTTATTGAACAAAAAAAAACATAATATACATACATATAAATAAATGAACAGTCACGTGATGTCCACAAAGCTCTGAAGAACTTGACTGTGGATTGAATACAGAAAAATAATAGAAAGAATATTGTGTAGGCTAATGCGATGGTCGAAACAAAAGTAACATAACAAGGTCGAATAATTACAAACTAAATCAAATATGTTGGAAAATGAACAAGTTGGAGTTGAACAGTGAAAGTGATTATGGCCCGGTAAATTACCACGGCTAGTTAGTATTTATCTGACAGTTGGTGAAAACAAATAGCATGGGTAACCATGGTGATAACAAGTTTGAACTGTCATATAAAGGCTAACTGGACTTGGTAATACCAGGCCTAATACATATGAATATAACAAATGATGAGTTAAAAATTGGAAATAATGCGAACACTATGAAACACGTTGCATACCACACAGTCTACAGTTGAGTTAAATAACCACTTCTTAATTTCTAATTCAATTGACTCAATATTTGTACATATTTCTTAAATTTACTGGCATTCCATTGAATAAAACATAATTTTGTTAATATTCAATATGTGATGGGAAAGTATTGTGGAGAGAGTGGAACTGGTTGATGGTGAAGTTGGCGGGGGGGGGGGGGGGGGGGGGTTGTGCCTGGCGAGCATGACACATCGCGAGGGATTTGCCCACTGGTTTGGTGGTATAACCGCCCCCTAATCCGGCCATTGTTGGAAATGGTGTGAAATTTCATTATTTTTCTCATAGTTCGTCCACTGACTTCATTCCTAATTATAATTCATTCAATTATTCGGCTTCTTTTCTCGTACGATTGGACTCATATGCTCTTGTTACCGTGCTCAAGAGTTGGGCATTCCATTGATGAATAGGCCTATACTCGCAAGTTTCAGTTCTAGGCCTATGCTAGTCATCCTCTTCCACCATACACTTGACTCATCACATTTATAAAGTTTGTACTCATGCAGGCCTACTCTCTCTATAAGATCTTATCCAAGTTTATAATCGTAGCTAGTTCTCTCTGTGTATTGTTCGAAATCGGAGTAACTTGTAGTTTCATGTAAAGTGTTATTATTTGTCTTGTACCAGAACCAGAACTAAATAAGTCATGCACGTTTAGTACATTTTCATTCTGACAATTACAGTCGATTCATAATGCAGTACGTGCTAAACTTGCGGATATGTTGAGTTCAATTCCACGTCCCTATCCTCGCATGTTCTACTCTTATAGCAGCCCCTCATGACTTCATATGCAAATAAGTCTCTAATTGCTCTAGTTAACATTGTAGAAGTTGAACTTGTGTGAGTTTGTCGTAACGTGGAGTTGCGAGTTAAGACCAGGAGCTCTTCTTTGTTTCGAGAATACTGTGCGCTCAGCAAGAGTTTTTGCGGTCTTATTTGCTGAGAGACTTCCGTAGAAATGATTCTATAGTTGTATGAATTTGGATCAAACTATAAATTATGTCTCGAGAGAATATCATGTTAAATTCCACTTAAAACCGTTAATTGTTATTTTATTACCGGAGTTATATTCAGGTTGTGCAGCATCTTCTTCATCATTGACTTGGAGCCGGTGAAACCAAGTCTAGTTAGCCTTTTCTGAGAGTTTGTTTGAGCAAATAGCATGGGTAATCACGGTGATAACAACTTTAAACTGCCAGTTAGAGCTACTCCCACATTGGTTTGATTCCAGCACTTGAACAAATATCATCTATATCTTTTTTGTCATATCATAAAAGTTTTGATAGATAGGCTTTACTATTTTTGAAATATATGAGGTTATATCAAAAAAAGTTTTTTTTCAAAATGACGTTTTCATTGTAGGCCTTTTTTCAATTCAGTTTTCCAATTCTCTTGATATAAAGCATTGCCTTTCTGAATATTGTCATACTGTGTTGACGTGGCAACCGTTTTGGCGGGAAACTTATCCCGCTATGAAAGATTGTAACAATTTTTCACCGCTATTGGACAAGCTTTTGTAATGGATTCCGTCTTGTTCTGTGTTTTGTTTCGCTTGTTATGCGTGATAACTATAAGTTTTACTGTTCTCAATATGTGCATAGGCCTACTGAATATTTGCATGCAGAATCGGACTATCTCACTATATAAAATCTTCACGCCGATAATCGTGTGCCTTGCGACTGTTTCTGACGAAAGTTTCCAAGTACTATTGTTGAATGAACCATGTTGAAATATTCATTTGAGCATTTTATGTGGGTGGGATGAAGAATATTAATGGGAGATTCTTCGAGCGTGAATGAATAAACTCAACAAAACTCGTCACTCCATCACGACTTTATCGTCCATCAGGACAATAAGTACAACACTCCGTCACACCGAACTGGAGCGCTGTCGTAGCGCGACAAGTGGCGCTTGATCGCGGCGCTTTGATGAACCGATCTCGCGAGATCTCGTGCAAGATCCACGTGGGCCGCAGATAGTATTGATCCCGCCAGAGGCTACTCGTCCTGGCGTAAATACACACCGAAACCACCGATCAAACCAACACTTTCCATCGACGAGCGTCAGTTCGAGTCTCAAGGACGATCGAGGTGATTTTTGTACAATGAAGTATCAGTAATTATGCGTCCAGTCTAGACATAACTCAATTATTCCAGTCTGTGAACACATTATTCAAGTGCCCGGCACACCAAAGCGGGAGTAGCTTCAACTGGGAGTCGAAGCCGCTTATCACCATTGTTACCAATGCTATTTGGTTTCATCAACTACCACAATAAGGATAATTGTGGACAGTGAATTTAATCAACCACTAAAACATGTGATACCTAACCATTCTGATGTCATAATATCATACACTTTAAATATTTATTGCGAGCGAGTGTATTCATCGTTTGAACAACTGCATAATGAAATTGTTCTGTCAATATATCCTGGGATCCACTCAAGATTTTCTATACCAGGCATACCATCCCAATCTACTACAAAAGCCCAATCCACTCAGGAACAGTTCCTTATAATAATCTGCCTCCATCAATTAAATCTATACCTGGAACCAATTGTTATAAGAATGAACTCGAGAAGTACCTTGGTAAAATATGTCCATATCCAGTGGCAGAGTATACCCAAAGACCTTAATATCTAGCTTCGTTAGAAGACCTAAAACTGATCTTGTTTACCATGTAACGCTTGGCGACATTGCTCACTAGTGCTACCTGTCTCCGTGGAGTGAATTAGAAGAGAGATATCTGCTTTACCACCAATATGTTCAATGCGTATAACACCGAACTGACGTGATTATCGTGTTGTGAATCATTCATAGAAATATTCCTGATAAGTTATGAGTAGTATGGATACGTACGAATGAACAGATATTTCAATTGGTCAAGCCTAGGCTGTACTTACATTCCCGTTTCTCCCCGAATCTGAAGAATTACTTCACTTTTGCCTTGATTACATAATTAAAACACTCGGCGATATAACAGATAGCGTTGTCTCGACCACTCATGATGGAACTATAGGCCTAGGCATATTGATGAATCATGAAATATACTAGTTCTGAAGGAAACATTAGTTGGATAGTTATGTGGATCCAAGAAGGTGTGAGAAAAAATCATTCTGGTAATCATTCCAACTGGCCCGCCTAGAGAATAATTCACTCCACTACGATACGTGCGCTAGCATCGCTCTGTCGCCGCTTAGAAGGCTTAGTTTTAGGTCTTCTAACGAAGTTAGATACTAAGGTCTTTGGTATACCTATCAGTCAATAACACACCATCGTTTCCATTGTGATTAATTGTAATTGTATTCAACTGTAGATAACTTGAATCTCCTAATTCTTATTGTTTATAATGACATTGACATTGCAACTATTCAGATTACGTTCTCTCTGGTTTCTATTATAGCCTAACTGAATTGTATTATACATTGACCAATTTCATAATAACATGTAGGCCTACTTTTTAACACGATGTGTAAAATGTTACTGTTCCAAGAAATGAATGAATACATTGAAATTGAAATCGAAATTGAAATTGAAATATACCATCTGCTCTTATTCATGTGCAAAGATCATGATACAACATAAAACTTCTCATCGTCTAGTTGATTGTAGGAAGAACATCCCAGTATTTCAACCTACCAGTCTCAATTGCATAGCTTTCGAGAAGCCGATTCTGAATGTAGTTCGCGTATTCCACAAGAGCTCGTAAATGTGGTGCCATTAATAGATTGCTTCACAAATCAGTGATGTCTAGCATTGTATATCCATCATTTGATTGGATGTAACAGATCTTGTTTTTACAATATATGAATAGAGAAGTATTCGCTATGTTCATCTCATTAGGAAATTCATTAAAATTGAATTACAAAACCGTCGTTGTTTTTTAATATATATATACCGTATGTAGGAGTATCCACCTACATAATATACTCTCTGTATTCTGCTCTTGATAATGATACGCTTTCATTACACCACGAAATATATGATGGATCGCGTGGGAAATCAAAACTGGATACAGAATTGCATCATATCAAATACGTTATATTTTATGTATACATATTCACTGCATGCATAATGAACTCGGAAAATATGTTCTACCGCAAATAGCATATGCATGAACATTGAATTCATCTCATTTTTTATCATTATATATGTGCTTTAAATTATTGATTATGACACCAATGCACGTTTTTATTCGATCAGCTCTATGGACGAGTGAATCAAATTGGGTGTACCTTTCAGTATTATTCTTTTCTTCCCGAAATTCAGATGTAAATGAAAATATATCGATATGTAAACGATAAAGTTTCCATAGATTGTACGTGGAGTGTGCATAAACATTGTCTGCTAGTTTCAGTGCATATAATGTCACTAATATCTCATCGGCATGTTTTTTTTCTGAATCGTTACTTTATGGTGACTCCCGAGTGTACATATATATGTAACTAGTGAACATGGCGAGTAGTTTATACTCATGTACCACACGGAATGTTTTTTTTATTTTTACGGAAACAAAATGAATACAAAACGATATTTCGATGTAGAAAACCTTTCAAAGTGAACTTTTATGTGGTAGTAATTTATCTTCCGTCGCAAATGAGCCAGCGTGTAAGCTACATCACTATACAGTTGCTCCTGACTACCCTTCAGGCTCTTATCCATGCCCTTCTTTCACATATTTAACACTAACTCCATGTATAGGCCTATTAGTATGCTACTTGTCCCTTATATCTTGTCTCGGGTTCACTAGAAAGACACATAAGGTAAGTCAAAGGGAGAAGGAATAGAAGATAGATAAAGTGGGATAGAGAAACATTATGTCTTCGGGAAGTTTCTAAAGGTATTCGTTGTGTCGCGACGCGTCAGAACTAGTCAATTCTCGAGATGCCACCGGCGGCGTCGCGGCGCTCGTCTGTATATCCACCAAACAGGAACATCTCCTACCTCCCTTTCCAGAAGACAACTCGAAAAGAATAGGTTATGTCCATGTCAGTAGAATGACAAATGAAGTCGAACATTGTCGCTTCAACGTTCGAGACTTTAATTCGAACGACGACGTTCGAATCTTCAAACAACACCGACGAGCATCTCGAGTTTCTACTTTAGATTCTTGTCAACTTTTTAGCTCTAATTTCGTTTAATTAACAAAGTTTTTTTCTGATACAATAGTAAGGGGTGTAGAATAACAGCGTTTTAGGCAAATTGAAACAAGGCAAACAAACATTTTAACTCCACGAAGAAGTCATTAAGAGTTTACTTTCTTCCTTAGGGAACTTGAAGTTTCGAAATTATTTCACTGAACTGGTAAACTGAAGTTTAACCCGAAGCTTCGTTCGCTGTTCGGATGAAAAAAGAGTATACTACTATCTCGACCATTCGATGCACTCTCACCCGACTGTTGAGTTTTATCTGTGGAATAGTGTTTGCTCTAATGGGACTCGTTGGCTTGTACTCTACTTGCTGGCAATTGCATGCACGCGGGTTGACTTTCAAACCGTTGTTATTACACTCTTTTAATGGACGTCTTGATGGTGAATGGGGTCCGTTAGCCGAATGATCACGAGCACTGAACGTCCATTCGGATAAGCGTTTGTCGAGCTAAGTGCGGCTTGACTTGCGAGATCTTGTGCGGATCAGAGTACTTAGCAACTATGTCTGAGTCTGCATCTATATATAAACATATACATAGGCCTATATATATATATATATATATATATATATATACATATATATTCATGCTCGTATCCACGAGAGAAGGAAGGTGAACTATGAACTGAGTTATTGTAAACATGTGTCAATAACTGTTTTACCCCTGCATATTTGAGGAGTCAACACTTCTCAATTACGCGGTTGCGTTTCTCGTAGTGAACCCTGTCCTGAGAATTGTAGTGTAGGCCTATAATCGTCAACCATACCACAGTCTCACGAATTCCACGGTGATATTTGTGTTTTTGACCCGCGATTTCCGTCCTTCGTATAGGTCACAATTTCATATGTTCATGATATTCTTAGTTTCACCATTCTTACTGATATCGCCCTTGTGGTGCCCTGTTCGCTTGTCACCCTTATTCTCAATCGGGATACAATGATTTCGTGTCCAGCTTACGATGGTAAAAAACATTCCTTTCAGAATCAGATTCGAGTATAATACGAATCCAACTTGTTCCATTTTGTATCATCTGTATTATTTCATGTCTGTAACGCTAGGCCTGTGTACTTTCACCCTACTTTTCAACAATTCATGTATTTTTTTCCTCGAACTCCTTTCCTACAGACAAGCCTTGGCTTATGTGGGTTTCATTATTTTCATTATTTTTCCTTTCACTTTTCAACTTCATTATTGCACTCAAAATCTTTATGTACATACATGTAGAATAATCACTTTTTCGTTTTTTGTACCAACTTATTGTGTATCATTAATATCCATGATTTGAATTGAGTTATGCTCAATTCCTAATAATATTGTACCGAAAATAATGATAATTGATAATTGAATGAATAAATAAAAATAATCGTTGAAAATCAGATCCTGGAATATTATTGAGCGCAGTAACATGGTTCCAGATATTTGGTTCCCCTCTCAATACATAAAGCTTGGAGTTTGGACTACTGGTTTTTGTTGGCGCGGTAACTGTAGGCCTACAACTCGATCTCGAGGTAAACGTCATATTTTCTTCCAGTTAGTCGTTGTTATATTGCAGATAATTCATGTCAGCAGGTATCATAGTGATGAAAATCCGACTTTTGATTTTGTTCTCAACTTTTCGTGATACTGGATCGGGATCATGTGGCGTGATTTCATATACGATAGCATCTTGGATTCAGTGTGTAGTTAATGAGTCAAACATTCAAGCTCACTAAAAGCTGGATAATCAATCGAGTTCTAAAAGTTGGCAGTGAATGAATGGAACGTTTTAATTTATATTTTTTGGCATTGAATATGGACAATGTGAACTATTTTGTTCTTCAACTAGCCCCACTGAATTACTGCACCAGTGTTATATATATATATATATATATATATATATATATATATATATATATATATATATATATATATATATATATATATATATATATATATATATATATATACATATATATATATATATATATATATATATATATATATATATATATATATATATATATATATTCATATATTTAGATCACATGTCGGAGATAACTTGTGCTAAATTTGTCTGTTTGACATGTTTCCAGAATCTCTTAATCTTGACCCTAGACTCTGTGAAGACTTAGTGTTTTTGAAGCAAACAAACTGTAAATTGCTCCGAATCTGTTCTCGATCCCAACAATTCTTCATTTGTCACATTCATTGCTCTCACATATTCACTCCGACTCTTAATGGTAGTTATTGTTCTATTATACTCTTCTGTTATGTGCAATGTTGCATGATATAATCTTGTGTGCGCGTAGAAAAGTGACCGACAATGTTCAAGCGACCGTTCAA
>OZ023332.1:12707912-12710412 GCA_964007535.1 Brachyptera risi | reverse complement strand
TTTTGATTTTTTCATTCGAATGAGTTTATCATACTGAATGAGAATCTCTCCCAGTGTTGAACCGTTTTGAAACTGGGAATTATTCACCATGTGTCACTATATATCAGTATTGAGTGGCGCACGTCCTAAATATTGACCAGAAGAGCGAGAACGTCCAGTGGTGTGTTTCTAGGGTTGGACTTCAACCCTCAGGATTCAGGTATTTCGCAAGCATAGTCGTGTATGGTATCACTGTCCCCCACACTCGCATGTTAGTCTCATTCACATTCCATCTCCACATATAAAAACGCGTTTTTGGTGAACCTAGAATGTCAAAAGCATTCGAAGCGTCACAGCTTCTGTATTGTCCTACGTTCGTACAGGTATAACTTATTCATATGGTTATAGTTATGCTTTGTTATATGAACAGACCAGAATAATACACATTCTATAAGTTTACGGAACTGCTAAATAGTTTCCAATTGCATACCGAACATATTTACCACTCGTTCGTCATTTCAGTTCTTCATTTGAAAACGAATAAGTTTTGGTATTTTGAATGTGATATTAAATTAGGACTTTATTACATCTCTACTCCCAATAGAGTTGCCCGAAGACACAGAATAACAAGCAATATATATATATTTTCCAATAACATCGAAACTTGATACAAAATCATTGTTCCCCAATGAAGGCTATGGATGAAAAGTAGGCTCGTTTGGACGGGGCACCACAAGGGCGATCTTACTACCCGATTTTGATTATTTAAAACCAATGAACTTCAACACCAGGACTGCGCTGTTGGTGACCATAACTTTCCGCCACAGATAACAGTCTTTCAGTTTCCGAAAGTCCGGAATACATTAAAAGAAGAAACCGTTTTTGTGATGTATATCTGGACATTACCAGCATTGGTATTAAGTATAAACAAAACACACGAATGTTGATATCTTCCACTTTGAACTAAGTCTCTTGGGCAATGATCACTTCTTTCCATTAACAACAGATGTGAAGTACATCATTATACAAAATGGAAAAAAATGAGTGATAGGCCTATAATGTTATAATTAGGCCTATCACTCTACTAATTATATCAAACAATATAAAATAATTCAATGAAATTACAAATCTATATGAGTGTGCTCATGTATGATTAATTAAATGATGCAGCCTATTATGAATGAGCGCAACAAAAATAAAAAAAAACACTAGTGGAGTATCATATATCATATTATATCTTGTGTATTATTAATCAACTGTGCCACCTTCCTGCTCTCGGTAGTACCCGGGAGCACTTCCAGTCGGGAAGATGAGAACGAACAATGTGCTCATGCTTGGAAGATTCCCACATTTATTAATATTGTCACGTTTAATCACCTTGTGCACGCATTTCTCATACTTATGCAGATTTAGCATCGCGGGAGAGCTCAATTCGATAAGATTTATCACGTGATATATCATAATATTAATTCAGGAATTACATTTTGAATACTGTGGATGTGGAAGCCTATACACTTATTAATATCGAATGTCTTGCTTTGCCAGCTGACGCTTTGTGATAGGAACTGATATACAATCGCGGTACTGAGTCTTTAGCTTGGGTTATAGCTAGCAATCTTACCGATGTATGGGCGTCAGCATTTCAGTTAACCCTCACCGCGACTGCCACTTGAAATAACGTCCTAGTCCCAGCTAGCTCCAAGAGACTGAGGAGATTGGCTTCTAGTCACCAGTGGAGCTAATTGTTCCATGGCAACATGTCCAGTATTTGTGTATTTCCATTGTTGTTAGCACAAAATCTTAGTTTTGCTCTTGGGGTGGGTGGGCTAAAAATAGGTCACATTCCAAGAGACCGTGACTCTGTTATTATCTCGTATTGGCATGGTATTTAGCCCTTCTAGAGAACATTATCCAACCAAAGTCCTCAGTCTCCAGCAACAAGCCAGGCCCGGGACGTTATTTCAAGTTGCAGTCGCGGTGAGGATCCTGGGTGCAATCAGCTGTATATGCTATGAACAAAACTGTGACGGTACAAATCACACCAGTTTAGTATATTGCACCACACTCCTCTAATGTATGGTTTCAATTATATACTTTAAATATATAATATTTGCGTGCATAAAATCAGATTGACAAACATACGGTATTCACGTAATTTTTCCGAAGTAATTTCTTCTGTCTATATCAAAGTCTTCTTTGAATAACATCTCTCACACAACCCGAGAAAAGTAGTACGTTGAGTAACCAAGTAAACTTTGAAGATAACAACATTCTGATTTGGATTTAAATTTCAACTTGACTCACCATGCCAAACTTAAAGATCCAACAGTTCAACCAAATGGCTTCTAAAAATAAAGATGAGTTGCGTATTTTCATAGTATTCAACCCCCTGGTTCCACATAATTTTTTTTATTTTTTTTCCATAACATCGAAACTTGATACAGAATCATTGTTCTCCAATTGAGGCTAAGGATGAAAAGTAGGATCGTTTGGACGGGGCACCACAGGGGCGATCTTACCA
>OZ023332.1:12652912-12700412 GCA_964007535.1 Brachyptera risi | reverse complement strand
CTTTCGCAACACCGTCAAACAGTTATATTCCACAATTACATCATTTAGCAGGGGGACGCTGATGACCGTATACCGGAATAATGTCGACTCGGCCATGTGATCTGTGCTTCGGGAAACTTATGAATGGAAGGTTGTAGAATGTGGCTAGGATTCAGGCGATTTTTTTTTCAATAACATCGAAATTTGATACAGAATAATTGTTCGCCAATGAAGGCTATGGATGAGAGATGGGATCGTTTGGGCGGGGCACCACAAGGGCGATCTTACCACCCCATTTTGATTATATAAAAGTATTTCATCATCCGATCGTCCGGAACACATTATGTCAGTTTCTGTGATATGTATCCGGACACAAAACACACGAATGTTGATATCTTCCACATTGAAGTAAGTATCTTGGGCAATGATCACATCATTTCATCGATAGCAGATGTAAAGATTATCATCATACAAAATGGAAAAAAACGAGTGATAGGCCTATAATGTCAGAATTGGGCGTATCACCGTACTAATTAAAGGGCGTGGCCAATTAGTACTTTATCCGAGTATTTGCTTCGAGGACCGTGGGAAACAACGAAAAACCAAGTCAGATTTGACACCCAAACCCATGTCACACAACCAAGTCGACTTTATTCCGGTATACGTTTCTCAGGCGCCCTTCTCGAAGCGGACTTTGATATATCGACAGAGGTATCTATTCAGTTTCTATATCGCGTCATTGAATATTTCATGGCCACGAGCATAATGTGCGATTGGTTCGATGCTTTCGGTTGAGGAAGACGTTTGGGGGGCAAGGAATATAATTGAAAGTGACGTTAAAGGAGGCGATGGATCGGAGATATCGGCCCCACAATTCTGTCTCGGGTAGAATGAGGAACTGCGTGAGTAAGAGAAACGGCCACCTCAGAGGGTGCCATCTTTTTATAATTGAATTACTTTCAATTGACCTAGTTTCAAAGATTATAGGCCTATGAAAATTCTACAATGTGATTTCGTCCAAGATTCTGATGATATAGTGATGGAAATTCAATTTGCTTCTTGATACTGAATTAGTGAATGAGTGATTTAGGATACCTATATATAGATAATATGTATTCATTTCTTTGTATGGAACGTGTGTGCATGAAGCAGTAGAAGCAAATCCAGCTCTCTAACATCATGAAAAAAGATATTGCTTTTTTTATTTGTCAAATTGAATTCTGTATGATTGAATATTTCTTTTATTTGTCCATTGTATTTCTATTCTTATGAATGTTCACGTTAATTTGTCGTTCTTTTTTTTTAGTATTGCTATATGTTATGTATATTGTCCTGAATTTTATTTTCTATCACATCACACTTGTGGAATACTTGTCTTCTGTTGACAATAAATCAATAATAATAATACAAAATAATACATAGCCTAATGAAACACTTGGAATGTTTTCAGTTCAAGATTGTATTGTTGAAGTGACTTCAACGTTTACAATTCAGAAATAACTTGTTTCAACTCTAACATCTTCTGATTTTCAAATGATGAATCATTGGTTATCTCCAGCTTTCATATACTGACTGGTAGATTAAAACAATTTCAATTCTTCTCGGATGAGACCTGGATGTTTGTTTCGAGTTTTATCAAGTACGAACCTCCTCCTGTGGCTACATATATTGATTGATTATTGTTTGCTTAACGACCCCACCAACAGCTAGGTTATATGGGGGTGGCTACATATAGTAGCTGATCACACCATCCATCAACTCGAAACAACACGACTGCATGAAACTATATTCCAACGAGACTTCATTCAATAATTAATACTGGCTTCATACAAAAGCTCTGTTATGGTGACTGGGATCTATTGGCGTCGGTAAATGATGAATGACGTGATGAGAATATGAAATGAAAGATTTTTGTATCGAGTTTTCTGATTAGTGAGAGAAAACTCTCGTGGTCTAGTGTGAAGAATCCATCTCAGTTTTCAATTTTCCGACAGAGAGAAACCACGAAAAACCTCCGCCATGTCAGTCGACCTTGACGGGAATCGATCTCCGGTCTTCTGCCCGACGGTTCAGAGTCGCAGACCACTGGTTGATCTATCTCAACGCTTTACTCCGAGTGAATAAAATATGTGTAGGCCTTCATGTCTAATTTGAATCCGTCCTAAGCCGACCCACTACTTCCAGACGTCGCAGAAAGCCCATGTTTGTATCCATTCGTTCAGCTATGACTTACAGCTTGGTGGTGCCTCGTCAAACTAGCGAGAATAGTCGAGAAAGTTGACGCAACCAGAGACGTAGATGTAGACTCCAGTGCCCCACGTACTTGCCACAGTAAATTGGCGGCCGGTTATCGATCTGTACACTTTTTAATATAGTTGTAACTTCCACAGCTATTGTTGCAAGATTGTGGTGTATTTGTTTCAATATAAATAACTTTCTTTCATCGTACAAGAATCATATCAATCCAAGTTGATCGTAATTACACACCAATATACACACTTATAGGTATATAGTATATTCAGCATAGCTTCGCTACGCTTCAGTATCGTTACTTGGGTAGCTGTGCTTGTAGTAGAAACATGGCCGCGCATGTTCAAAGCGCTCCTGGTGTTCGTGCATCGAAACACATGTAGTTGCGCACGCATTCGAGTCTCATCTAGCACCTGAGAGATGATTGTTCAGGCTCTCTATCCAATTGGTGATAACAATTTAATTCGGAGCGTGGACGTCGCAGCCACAAAAGCGCTGTCGTCGACCTTCATCTCATCATCCCATCATCTCATTAATCATTCATCCGACGCCAATAGATCTCAGTCATCATTACAGTGCGTCGTTAAAACCCAATAAAAAAAAATAGTATACATAGATAGTAAATAGACTTGAGTGAAGGTTTTTACCAAATGATTTGTATTTTGTCATTGTATTTATTCATTCCTTGAACCCTCTTTCGAAGAAATCGGAATGAGTTTTTGGTGGATTCTTCCTTCAATGCTGCATGAAGTCATTCCAATTAAATAGCGTAGAAATAGCGAAATACTAATAGACAATTTGAAAAAAGTCACAGTAGCCAAGTTGATAGGGGCTAGCAACATGAACTGGAAGTCAAAGTAAGCCCTCCTCAACAAACTTCATGATGGCTTATGAGTATCAGTTTTTCATGTTTTACACAACTTTATATTTTCTACTCACGTTCCGCTCAAATTTTCTCTTCCAATCCTCGTTGTCTTGTTTTTCTATGACCCGAGCGGGATGCTTGTCTATATCGTGGTAAAGATGTGGCAAGAAGCAATACATCACGAGACTGTGTATTAGTTTAGACTTCAGAGGATCAAGGCGTTCGCCGAACATGTGCTTTCTGATGATGGACGATGGTGCCTTATTGACTTTGGCTCGATCTATCATTTGGGGAGAAGAGAAGAGAAAAAACATGTCGGAATCCATCAATTTTTCGGATTATCATTTTCACGAAGCAAGTGCTCATAACATTGTTACATGTTCTCGTGTTATCAACAATGGAGTCAGGATTTTATTCACGCATGATTTCGGAATGAATCGGTTAGACCGATTTTGAGAAAGATCATCTCAAAGTTCCTGAAAACCCCATAAGTTTTGGCTGGGCGGAAAATGTTGAGAAATAAAATCTCTCCAAATGGGATGAAATTTTCTCTAAATGTGTATACATGGATTTTACACATCATCACGATTTTGTATGCAATTCCAATCAGCCGTTTTGAAGAGATAAAATAAAATAACTGATAATATTCATCAGATATATCATAAAAATTGTGACAAGAATGAGTTGTCGAGATTCACTACTTTCTAGATTCAAGAGTTGACCAACAATGAAGTATTTTTTATATGCTTCAAGTTGGGTAGAATACCAAGAGTCAATGAAGTGGCAAGAGTAGAACTACTTTAACGACTTTTATAGCTTATTCAGATATCAAGGTGTGTAGATCACCAGAGTCGATAAAGTAGCAAGGGTAGAACTACTTCAAGGACTTTCATACCTTATTCGGATATCTCGCTCATCTTACAGCGCATATTTCTCGATTGACTAGTTAGATGAGCGTAGCGAAGTCTCCATCCCACTCTTATAGGGGTTTGTATGTGTGTTTTTTTGTTTGTTTGTAAGCACTCCACAGGTTGCAGTGGTTGACTGATCAACATGAAACTTTTTTTATATACGCAAACTCATCCAACTTAGAACTGTAAAGTTTTTGGAATGAATCGGTCGGACCGATTTTGAGAAAAATCATCTCAAAGTTTCTGAAAAACTCATAAGATTTGGCCGGGCGGAAAATGTTGAAAAATAAAATCTCTCCAACAAGAAGAAATGTTCTCTGAATGTGTACACATAGATTTTACACATTATCACAATTTTGTATGCAATTCTAATCAGCCGTTTTGAAGAAAAAAATCGAAACAACTGTTTTTTTTCATCAAATATATCCTAAGATTGATGACAGAATTAGGTTGCCGAGATCTATGACTATCAATAACGTAACGGGATAAGCAACATGGCGCTTTCCTTTCGCACCATGCGTATATCAAAGGGATGCCGCCTCACAATTGTTGTGATGATTTGCTGGTATTATTGTACGTTGATCTATACAAGTAATAGATGTAATGCAATCTGTGAATCCAGCTCTTTCCAACTGCATTAAACAATATTGGGATACATTTCATTTGAATTAGCCAATCTTAATTTAAAATACGTCTGTAAAAGCATTTAGACCCCTAGTCAAGAGCCCTACTGCTATATTTACCATTTGATAACTGGATAATTACTCATCATCTTCGAGAAAGATTAAAATCAATGCAATTGTACAACTATGTACTATACATTGAAATACGAGCCTAATACGTACGATTTGATTTGAAATTGCGAATCTCACAAATGTACACGAAAGCGCGCTGATTCCATCATGGTGAAAACGGCCCAATGTTAAAAGGATAGGACTTACGCCATGTTGCTTATCCCGTTACGTTATTGATAGTCATAGCCGAGATTCACTGCCTTCTAGATTCAATATTTGCTCAACAATGAAGTATGGCATTAACCACAATTGCCCACTTGGTGACGTCAAATATCAGAGCCACATCAAGTTTTAAGATTCTTCTATTATTAATTTTAATGACATATTGTAATCAAGAAGACTGTTTTCGGACATTTTCTTGTCCGAATGTGTCTAAAAATAGAATTAGGGTTAATGCTATTTGTATATGCATCACGGTGTGTAGAATACCAGAGTCGATAAAGTGGCAAGGATAGAACTACTTAACCGACTTATGTACCTCATTCAGATATCAAGGTGTGTAGAATACCAGAGTCGATAAAGTAGCAAGGGTAGAACTACTTCTACGACTTTTATAGCTTATTCAGATATCTCGCTACCCTCGGTAAGGGTAGAACTACTTTAACTACTTGTATAGCTTATTCAGATATCAAGGTGTGTAGAATACCAGAATCGATAAAGTAGCAAGGGTAGAACTACTTCAACAACTTTTATACCTTATTCGGATATCTCGCTCATCTTACAACACTTATTTCGCGTTTGACTAGTAGTGAAAACATACGTAATTCCGCTGTAACTTCTTTTATCTCACGCTTTTGAAAGATGCAATTCTTTTTTGGGCATAAATCCCATCCTGAAAATCCTACCACTTCAACAACAATACAGGTGGACAAATATATCTTTCATATTTGTATTCTCATGTTGGTAGGCGATCTCCTCTCGTGGAACAAAGCCTATTAGGCCTATGCATGAGTACGATACTAGCAAATCACATGCTAGCCTCAGGGTAGTTCATGAAATATTGTCATATTTGTTTATTCGTTATAATAACTGTCAGTTCGGATATATATATATATATATATATATATATATATATATATATATATATATATATATATATATATATATAAATATATGCAAATGTTCAAAAATGAATTGCTCATTGTAATTCAATGACATGTTTGCCGATACTTCAGGCTATCGACATTTCGAATAAGTTACTTTATACATTTTGATAAAGTATACTTGTATCACCTAAACTCGATCAACCATCAATTCGTTGACACTTCAGCACTCTCATTTGCATGAAGACTAAACGATGCAATTTGTTTGTGCCAAAAAAAGTCTAGTTGCCCCCCCCCCCCCCCCCTTCCTCAATGATCGGGGTTTTCTCGCCCATAGCTGCTGGTTTTGATCGCGGAGGGCGCAGAACGGCCCAGGCCGACGCAGTGAGTGCGCCGCGCCAAGAGGGTGGCGGGGGGGAGGGGGGGGGTTGATGCAAGGGGTGTGTTT
Source organism: Brachyptera risi (assembly GCA_964007535.1). Classification (NCBI taxonomy): domain Eukaryota; kingdom Metazoa; phylum Arthropoda; class Insecta; order Plecoptera; family Taeniopterygidae; genus Brachyptera; species Brachyptera risi. Next base: position 12,694,122 of record OZ023332.1, on the reverse strand, counting down.
TGGGGGTGACCGTGCACTTGCCATGCGGTGGGCCGGTGACCTAGCCAACCAACCGCCCGAGGCATCTAGTTTTGTTTCATTCATGTGTCTGTGTATGTGTGGGTGTGTGTGTGTTTTTGTGTGTTGTGTAACTTGGTTGAATTATTCAGGTTAATTGGAAATTAGCTCCGGCTAATTCGGGTACGCGATCAACTTTGAGCACGACCATCCTGACAGTGATACCGACTGTGGCGTCTAGTTGGTGAATTTAGCTCGCTCGTTAATTTTATATCAACCATGTAATTTCTCAAAATAAGTGAGTTTCGTTATAATCGATATTTGAAAATTTTGTACGACTTTATTGAAGCAAGGCAGTTGACATTTCTCGTATCAATAATCATATACATATAGGCCCATCTAATTATCATCATCACTAAAAAAAACTGATGGACCTCATTATGCCTGTATCGTTTATATAGTTACATATATATATATATATATATATATATATATATATATATATATATATATATATATATATATATATATATACATATATATATATATATATATATATATATATATATATATATATATATATATATATATATATATATATATATTATATATATATATATATATATATATATATATATATTTATAGATATATGTATGCATATATATTTATATATATATATATATATATATATATATATATATATATATATATATATATATATATATATATATATATATATATATATATATTTATATATATTTTTTTTTTCAGTAATGTCCAACCACCACTGAATTGTCAGAGATATATGAGTTGGTAGTGAAATAGTTCTGGTACATTTTTGAAACGTCATCAATTTCGCTAATGTTTGAGCTATCCAGCTTTCAACGCTGTCAATTTCTTTCGAATGCATTCCATCTTCACAGAAGTTTTCCATACTCCGAAGTTTCTGAAGTATAACTACATTCACACTTATAGCAAAGAGAGTGAAATAGCGTCTATCAGCTCCGTGTTAGTAAAACAGTTCAAACGTAAAACGCTTTCGAAAGATGTAACAGTATTTTCCATTAAACATCTCGTTTTTTTTTTGAAATACAAATATAACTGTGATATTTCTGTTATGATGGTAGACGAATCTCCTCTCTTGCGGATACAAATGCACTCTCATTAAATTATTTCGCGTTGTGAGCACACTCCAAGTTGATCGTTTCGAAATATGACCATCGTGTCAAAGTCACTGTGAAATACCAGCATGCATAATTTTCCGCTCACTTGATGACGACTCGCTGATATGTGGGTGATACTTTTCAACCATTTCCATGGACAAAAAACGGATGTCAAAGAAAGTGAAAGTGTTGAGCCCGCATACATAATTCGTGAGAGTATTCTTCAACGTATACAAAGTCGGTTTGCTCGCTCGCTTTATACTCCTACTCTCTCACATGGGGCGTCTGTCTATATTGATTGCTATGGTCCATCGTAAAGGAGGCTGTATATGTGGATCATATCTTATTCACTCATCTCTTCATGTGAGCTTCTATAGGGAAATAACGACATGGATATTATATCTAGAAACTTGTAATTCTCTCATTAAAGTTTTAGATTACCTTACCATTCATAATGGACGTCTGCTTATTGACAAGCTCACCTCAAACTCAGATGTTGATAGTCACCTCACGGACAAGGATACCGGCTTAATTGAGGGAAGTTTGAGTTAGATTCCAGGACCAAGTTGGTCCGACGTTATGTTGAGCGGCTGTGTGGGTTTTGACAGTATCAAACGTGTTATGTAGTTATCACTGAATTGAGATTAAATCTATGTTTAATAGCTGTCTATATCAAACTCATCTGTTTTACAATGTGTTTCGACAGTAACACTTCTTATGTAATTTCCGCTGGAATTAGGTTTTACTTGCACACATAGGTAGTGTTTTTCTTGCCTCGCAATTTCGTCTCCGTGTTTTTTTTTTTGTCAAATGTAAAGTGGATTTACTCTAACGTGCTCTCACGTCTAAGCTCCGAGCGTAAAGGACTGGGGGTAATCATATTTACCCTCGCAGCACTCGTCTATTATAGTCTCTGTTTCCTATGTGTATAGTGTTCATGAAACGTACAGACTTGAGTTGGTTCACGATTTATAGCCTTAGAGGCGAGCTGTGTTTGCAGTGTTGCGAGCATTTCGCTGCGTCCAAATGTCTTGCACGTCAATTCTAGCAAGATTCATGCTTCATTCTGCTGATAACCAGTATCTTGGGGAAAATGTATCGTTCAAAGTACCATTCATATCGCTACTGAATATTTTCAAATCATTCGAAATCGTAGGCCTATACGTGTATTTGACTTGAATATTATTACTGAATGAAGGGCGATGCTTTTGCGAATTGTGATAGTCTTAGGACGTGCCCAATAGTATGAGTGTACTCACTATTCCAGATTTCAAGTGCTTACAATCACTTTTGTGGAATTCTTCCATGCTCTTTGAAAAAATGGGTCAAAATGTTTCATTTTTGTCTGTCACATTTTGATTTACTATCAATTCACTTTTATGGTGCTGCATCAGTTGTTTCAAAATACAGATGTTTGTCTGAAGAATTATTTCTTATTTTGAGATGAATTAATTCAGCCTAATGTGACGGAATTTAAACTTTTTTAGAGTCCCTATTTGACTATCATCGAGTCTTTTCACTGTAGATCAACTGATTGGATCCATTCCACCTGATTCTGGATCAGTAAGAGTTTTCCCACATTTCTCACAGCTTATCCGGCTAAACTTACTCGAGCGTTCGACTTCATACAGAGGGAAATGTAAGGCGTCTTGAATTTCACTTGCCTGTCTCTCACATGAGTATATTCTCACCAGATACATTTCAGATCATTGGAAAATGATTCCCAAATGTTCTGGTTTCTGAACAGAACGAAAAAATCACGAATCGCCCGAAAATGCAATATTATCCCTAATATCAGGCCTCAAAGATAGAAATAGATGAATTCAAGATAGTCATGTGAAATCGCATCAAATCTTGAAATTGAGAAAATCAATATTTTACTCTCTTTTAATTGAGCACAGCTGTGAAGCATACTTTGGACAATGAGGTCAAGTTCATTCTTTGATTTTATATTTGCAAACATCACTTTATGAACACATTTCTAAGCGAAACACGATCTTCTGTTATCGATCCTCACTTACAATTGAGACAGTGTAGGCCTACTAATTGGCCAAATTGTTACATATTCATGCTGATTGTAGGTGTGGTTTTCAAGAGATCTTGATTAATGTCAATTTACTCAGAGTTCATAAACAAGAATTTTGAAGGAATAGTTATTGAAATTGAGACGAATATCATAGTTTTCATATTTATATATACCTCTTTAACGACTTTCTCAATGTCGCCTATTTTATACATATACATTTATGTGATTCAGTTTGAGAGTACAACTATATAGACTATAGGCAGCTATCTATGGGCTTCTGTCACGTAACAAATGACAAACAATCGTTACCATAGCAACACAGCGAACTGGTGGACTACCAAACATTCTGATTGGTCAATTCCAACTGGTGGACATTGTTGTCTGTCTTTTTCAATAATGGGTGACGTCACTTAACAGATGCCTATAGTATACTATACTATCTATAGTATAGTATAGTATGTGAGATGTCTCCACCCTCCATAGGGCAAACATTTTCCACCAGGGTGATTTCACCGATATAAAATTAACAGAATCATAAGATGCAAAAAATATTTGTCGAAAATGCCAATGACTCGGATTTCTTACTAACAAAATGTGGAAAGATCAGTTGTATGTAACAGTAACACTTGATATTTGTACCTCACCGCGCACCGTTACATACAAATAACTCGTAATATCGTGAATACTCACAACTATGGATCAAAAGTTTTCAGGAGAGACTTCCCTGTATGGTATGAAACTGTGGGAGTTAGTAACGAGGCAGTGAAAGAACACAGTGTATACAAGTAAAGTGGATGTATCTTATATACTTCTGTGAAATGTTAAAACATCCTTCTCTTTATCCAAGAGAAAAATAGAACTGAACTACAAACTGGTTGACAAGGCAACAGCCACAACAATTCCTTTACATGAACAAAACCCAGTATGCAGTGATTCAATATCACTGCATACTGGAAGTGTTGCAGTCCCCTACAAAACAATTTCACTCCAATATATGTTGATCCGGAAAGCCACTACGATCGTTCATATGTTACGTCGACACTAAAAGTAATAACTCTTTGTGAGAGGTCCTCATAACAACTTGTTCACAATTTGGTTTTGTTCATAGCTTTCCTTTTATCACTCTTCTAATTGACTTTTCTCTACTCGACGGACGTATTCCACGTGTAACACGTGTTCCATTATCAATACATGGAATGTTATCATTCCTGATTATGATTAATGATCGTATTAGCATTGTTTGGTATTGGCCAAGACCTAATGACGCACCCTCCTTTTCTTACTCTCTCCCTCCCCCCCCTCTCATTGTCTGATACATTATCATATATATATATATATATATATATATATATATATATATATATATATATATATATATATATATATATATATATATATATATATATATATATATATATATATACATATATATATATATATATATATATATATATATATATATATATATATATATATATATATATATATATATATATATATCGATTTGCTGTCCAAAGTACCACATGTATTTGACAAGGGTTGCAAATTAATTCAAAACAAATCTTCGCCAACTTTTTTCATATAAATTGGCCATACCTGTATTTTTGAAAATGTCTATTTTTTCCATCAATCAGCATTATCCGTTCGGACAGGTTGAGCCCTATTTAATGAATACTCTTGCTCGAAATGGGCACTTCATACGCCTGGTATACATGGTCAACTTCACTTCGGCATAATTAATATCGTCAGTGGATCATTAATTATCTTTTATAACAACACAACGTGTATTATCTCTTCAGGGCTTAATAGCAGCCCCTCGTTTATCGTTCATTCCAGCCACTCGTGTGCTCGGTACATAATCGATAAGCCATACCTTAAACCTTAAGCCATGAGGCAAAGTGAACGATTATATTTCATTTTAATTGGGTTTAACGACGCATTCATATTACTAGATCTATTGCCGTCTTTGAGTGATGAATGGGACGAGAAGTTATTTGATAAGGTGTTAGTGGGAAGGAGTCGGTCGTGGCCTCTTGTTCAGGAATCGTATCAAGGAAACGACAGAGGCAAACCACGGAAAACCTCTTTCATTTATATGTTCATTCATATCGGGTTTTAACGACGCACTATACTGATGGCTACGATCTATTGGCGTCGGTGGATGATAAATGAGATGATGGGATGACGGGATGAAAGGTTATTTTTATTATGTGTTTTGGATGGTGGGAAGAAGTCGGTCGTGGCCTGTTGTTAAGGAACCATCCCAGTATTGACGTGAACGACAGAGGGGAACCACGATGCACCCCTGTCAGGATGGTCGACCATGTCGGGAACCGAAACCCGGTCTCCCGAATGACGGTTCAGTGTGCTAACTCGATACAACCAACAGTCTCGGTTGGATGTTATTAGCTATAGCATGCCAGTCAAGCTGTGTAAACTTTATACACTACCAAAAGTATGTTTGTACCTCTTTGATGATTCATTCTGCTCTTTCTATTCTGTACTATAACTTGAAATTAACAATAGCTTCAAGTTTGAATTTGATGTACTGTATAGTATTCCAACTTCTTCATAGTTCATAGTCTCATACTCTATAGTTCATAGTCACATATTTCATGTTCATAGTCATCTACTTCTTGCATGGACACATTAATGTATACATACGCGTCCACATTATATTTTCGCTCAGCATTCCTTCCACCATTCATAGTGAGGTCCTCGTTGAAGAAAAAACCTTGCACATATCGAGGACAAACAGTACAGGTACTCTTCTATACACAACACTGGTAAAAATGTTGAAAAAACAAGCACGGATTAAACGCTGGACTCGAACCCACGCCCAAAGTTGATAATGCGATACTTGAGCGATACTGAGGTACGGAGGGCAGCCTTGTTCTTTAGAATGTGATCCAAATCAGCTAAGAATCTGCCGACTAGACATGGTTGTCTGCTGGACCGAAATCGAGGGGCCCCTATACATTCCCTACATCAAACCCTATATATATATATATATATATATATATATATATATATATATATATATATATATATATATATATATATATATATATATATATATATATATATATATATATAATATACACATTAGCAATCCCTACATATAATGCATGCGTTAGTTCTGCGGGTGAGTACGTATATTTATTTGATATCTTTGTTCGACTAATCTTTGAAAATGAATTCACACAATGCAAGTATTCAGCCTGAGTGTTTCCCGCCCAAGCATTGTACACTTTTGTTCAACAGTATAGCTATGCAGTAATATCGGTTTATCGCACCATTGTGATGAAATACTGGATAACGATCGTCGACCGCTCTAAAGTGTCTAAACACCACAAGTTTCTTCAACCGCGATAAACGTTAACCCACGGAATTAATCCAACTGTAATTAGACGAGCTTTAGCGAGGATTCAATTTGACATAGGGAAAAAAAATGGTGTTCGTTTTTATGTTGTTTTTTTTCATGTCTTTTTGTCGGTTCTTCCCAGGTCAAACGACTAAAGCTATCAACTTCATACTTTTTTCCGTTGTGGTTCCTCATCTAACTCAGATCTGTATAGTTTTGTGGCATTATCGGATGTTAACTTTTTTTAAATGAATTTTAGAAATTTCACAAATACCCATCAGAATAACACGGCTGAAAAAGGGAAATACTTTCATTTTCAAAAAAACATGAACTTTTGCTTAAAGTTGGGTTACATTCTGATACACATTTCTGAAAACTTTCAGCTTGATCGGGTGAGCCATTTTGAAGAAAAACCATAGAATGTGCTAAATTGGTACCACTCGAAGCAGTTTTTACCCATTTCTAACTTAAATGTCACCCAATTGGCGAATGTAGGCAAAAGTTTGGCCAAAAAAGTCTGCATACTATTACTATCCACTCGTCTAACAACGCATTTATGGCGTTTTCCTAGTTAATCACAATGTACTACCAGTTGGATTTTTGCGGTGTGTTATTGAATTCGAATCCTTTGAGAGTTGTATGTGGATCATCTCGACGGCCTTGTCTTCATTTTAAGTGGTTCGGCACACGGTTACTCTCCTGCCATCAAGTATTTGTAATTGAAGCGTGGGTTCGAACTGATGAAGGCAGTCAAGGGGTAATAATCCCCCTAATCACCCTTATGCAAATTGGATTGTCTCGAAATCTGTTCGATATATGTATTGAAGGGTATAACTAGGCAAACGCAGAATGTGCGTTGTAAGATGAGTGAAACATTTGAATGGATAATTAGAGACGATGAAGTGGTTCTACCTTCTGTACACTCTGGTCTGGTTTAGTTGAGAACTTCACACGTCTTGACTCATAGAGTATACTCTATTCGGTGAATATCGGATCTAGAAAGTATGGAATCCCGCCAACGTAATTGACGTGATGGGTTGACGTAGATGGGCGTGACTTATACGAAGCAGGGGAAATTTTAGATACCTTCATTGGTTATTTCCCTATTTCCCCTGCTTCACTGTCCACTTGATTGGTTTTTATATTTTGTGACATCACGAGGGCGGACGATCTACAATGGTCAATCCTTTCAACATTTCCATTCATTTGATGAATAACAAACTTTTATTGAATTATTTTATTCAAAACAGCTGATCATAATTGCACATACATTTTTAATAGTTTATATCATTTTTGTGTTCACATTCAGTGAAAATTTGAATTATATTTTAGAGATGTCATTTTTATTTTCTTCTTCAGCCTAATATATGGGGTTTCCAGATGTTTTTTTTTCAAATTCGAATGAATAACATATGGGGTAATTTGACCTGTTGAAACTCATTTGATTTTCTGACGAGACTGGTATGATTTTGTACAACTCTCACGATATTGTGAATCCACCATCACTCGGATATTGCTTCCATTTCTTTTTTGGCGAATTAAAATGGGAAACATTTATTTCGACTTGTTCCTTATTGATTTCCTAATGGAATTGGGGAATTTTGTGCGCCCCTCACGAAATCGTGAAATTATCATATCATACTTGTCTTGTCTCTTTTTTTTTGATACGCAGAAATTTTGTAACAGGAATATGGTTTTTTCAACGGAAACAATCTAAAGTCAACTAGAATGTTGTTTATGGTTCGACTGTGGCGTCAAGTTGGTACAAAAACACTTTGTGTACCGGATTTTTTTTTCATTTCTAATATTTTTAGATTTGTCTTCCGATTTTTTTTTTCTCAAATTTGACAAATTTCAAATTTTCATCTCCTGTATATTTCAATTTTATCCATATATCACGAATGCCCATCACGTCCATTTTATGTGGTAGATTGACATGACCACTAAGGAATGGCAGTATCAGTGAAACCGTTGTAGTCTCCAAGATCTCCATTTCTCTTTCCTATTCATCTTTTGTTAGCATTTCCAAAAATATACAAATTCGGGCCCTCATACCAACAGAAGAAGCTAGGTAGCATATATTGATATTTCGAAGAAACATTCTATTTGATGTAAATTCTTCTTTGATTCTTCACCTCATTGGTTATTGCCAGATAATATCTCTTTGAACTAGTATTATTCTATTCCACATTCAATAACTCATATTGGATACTTCCCGCTCGTCTCTTCCCCTTCTCTCTCTCTCTCTCTCTCTCTCTCTTTCTCTCTCTCTCTCTTCCTCTCTCTCTCCATCTCTATCTTCATCACACACAAATGAATGCACTCTATCTCTCTCTCTTTCCTAGTAAGCACATATCTAATAGCACAATTTCTTGTCAAAGGAATATTCTATATTTTTCCAGATCTTGATATAAAGTCTGAAGTAGCAAATCATCTGTGCTATGACCTGTGCTGTGATCAGTCACATTGGTTCGATGCCAGGTTTCCTATAATTCATTACTGAGCCCCAAAATTGATGGCACTCTTGTGAAATTTGTCTGTGTTCAAAAGTGTAGTGGATATCTTCAAATTGTCTGTAACGTTCGATTTTTAAACAACACTAACTCGAAGAAATCTCAGATTCCACAGCCTTCTAATTACGTTCATTCTATTGTTAGAAAGAGTCATTCGAGTATTTCATATTATGAAAGTGGAATGACTGAAAAATGGAATTATGGATTTGACAGTATAACAGACGAGTACAAATATACGTGCCATGGTAGTATGAGGAGGTTCAATTCGATAAATTCCTTCTCAACATTTGAAACGCACAATCGAGAAGAAACGATATTTGTATCACACTCTCAATGTGAAAACATATAAGGAATCCATCATACTCCATTATTCCATTTTGGGTGGTAAGATCGCTCTTGTGGTGACCCCTTCAAACGATGCTATATTTTTCATCCATTGCCCTAATTGGGGAACGATGATTTATTATCAAGTTTCGAATTTATTCAACAAAAAAAAAGTATCGAGTGTCGATGTTATTAAAAAAAAATTCAATTATCATTTTATAACACAATTTTCTTATACATCGAAATCTGATGGAAACCATTATATTTTGTTTTGATTTTTTCCCATAATTATAATGCAAACGTCACTACAAATATGAATGAAGACGTAATTGTATTGATCATCTCCATTTCCACTCACTGTTTCCATATTGCCGCACTTGTGTCCGTTAACACCAAGTCCAGTTAGCCTCAATCTGACAGATAGTGGAAACAAACAGCGTGCGTAACCATGGTGATAGCAACTCTGGGCTGTCGGTTAGAGTTACTCCCTCGCTGGTGATTCAGTCTCTTAGACGCGGTACTCTCAACGTGAGAGTAGCTCTAACTGACAGTTAGAGTTGTTATCACCATGGTTACCCATGCTATTTGTTTTCAGTTTTCACCAACTCTTAAATGAAGGCTAATTGAACTTGGAAATATCGGGCCTAAGTGGAATATTTCTCTCGTTACAATCACCTTCATTTCCCTCTTAGGAAATCTTTCATTATATTGTCACTTTTTTTAGGAGAACAAAAATTAAATTCTCGACTATTTATCATATTGTGAGTCGTAGAGACGAATTGGAAACTGTGTTTTCTTGACTCTCCTCTCTCTGTCGCGCTCTCTCTCTCTCTTTCTCTCTCTCTCTCTCTCTCTCTCTCTCTCTCTCTCTCTCTCTCTCTCTCTCTCTTCTCTCTCTTTCTCTCTGACCAGACGAATGTAGTGCCGTATCTCATATCCCCTTCAGCCCCGCCCATTTCTTGTTCTTCCAACGAAACAATAAAACTATTCTCTAATGTTGGTATACGCCATGTCACGGTACACAAATGGCAAAAAACGACGAGTCAATTCCAATCTAACGACGCGGGTCACAGTTCACTGTGTTCGCTGATTTACTTACATGCAGAACTCTCCGTAAGTATACACACACACACACTATACGAGCCAGAGGAAAAACACAATTTCGGAATCGAGATCTCTCTTCTTTAATACGTTTTTCTTCATTTCTTGGAATGCTGTATAGCCAAGTGAGTTCCAGCGAATATCTTTTCAGTTCGGTATATAAATGTATTGTCATGATATATTTCCATTCTGGTTATCCTTTCATAAATCTACCTTCTTGAATTACTTTTATGTATACTATTTTTGACATATTCAATTATATGCCATTCCGTGATTCTGCAGTTGGATACCTTATTGATGAATGTGTCAATATTTTGAATATATAAATTCTAAGCTGAAAAATCGTATTAGAATAATCATAATAATTGTAAATTTTCATCATCCTAAATGTTTTTTGTGCCTCGCAGTTTGAATTGTTGAAATTAGAAGGGTGTCAACACCCGATTTATTCATTTTTGATTGATCATTATATACTATTTAGACTATCAATATTATTATGACTCATCAATTTGAAAAATATACTATATCATGTGTCATTTAGCCGAAATATTTATACGTATCTAATCAAAGTATCCTAATACTGGTTTTATGTGATTATTTTTTTCAACAATCTTGTACAACTGTCTACTCTTTCTCGCCACTTGATGTAACTTGATTCCTTAATATTAATAGTAATCAAAGATACCTCACACTTTTTAAGTAGAATGTAATAAATCACTCAATGTTCTACTTTTATCTATTTACTCTAACTACTTTATTACTTTTGATGTTTGAGAAATACATCCGAAATTTGAAATTGTACTTTTGATTCACTATTTGAACCCACAGTTGAGACTTTTTTCAAGGGCTTTGTGGATGTTTTTTGCTGTCATTGTGTTTTTCTTTCTGTATCAGTGTATTTGACCAATGACAAAAAATATCGTGAATAGAATAAACTTCATTTCTGATAATGTCTTGCATTTTTTTGTGAATATATATTCGTATTTCCTGAATACATATAAGCTTTATATCAACGCTTTGAAACACCAGTATTCATTAGCGGCCATTCTTCCATCTTACTTCGTTATTATTCCATCCCTTTGCCAACTCGTGTCGTGCCCGAAGACCGGAGTTCGAGTCCAGGAAGATGTAGTCGGTAGATCATCATTGGAAGATCTACCACATGTTGTAGATATGTGATCTAATCACATAGTAGATATACTAGAATAACAATTGTGAGCAGCCACCACGGTGCGCCTAGTTCACTTGTTCTACAAATAAGAAAATCCAGGTTCTATAAACTGGATACCAATGCTGGTAATGTCCGGATATATCAGAGAAACGGTTTTTACTTTAATATGTTTCGGACTTTCGGAAACTGGAAGACTTTTATCTGCGGCGGAAAATTATGGTCACCAACAGCGCAGTCCTGGTGTTGAAGTTCACTGGTTTGAAATAATTAAAATGGGGTGGTAAGATCGTCCTTGTGGTGCCCCGTCCAAACGATCCTACTTTTCACCAAAGCCTTAATTGAGGAACAATGATTTTGTATCAAGTTTTGATGTTATTAAAAAAAATTAAAAAATAGGTGTGTCAGTTCCACCAATACCTCTAATTGCTCCATGATTCATTGATAACATTCAGCATTGTTCATTGTATCAAAATCTTGGCAGGGGTTTATTTTCATTTTCTTCAAAGCTGTTATATTCCTAATCTTTGAAGTTGAAATTGCTTCACTTCTACCTTCGATTGCAAATAGTAGAGAAAGTAGCCGCGAATTACTTCGTGAGCCAAACCATCCACATTCGAAATCTGATTTGTTCTCTCATTTTCCTGTATTCGTTTTATTCATTCCACTTTTTCTCGGTCTCTCTTTTTGACAGTCATCACTCATCTATTGATACTAATATTTGAAAGAATTGTTCCCTGTGACAGTTAGGTGAGTCGACAACGATTCAAGAATGCTGGCCGATATGACAGAATACTGCGTTATCAGCTGTATATTCCTCAGTTAGAGCAATGGAAGCCTCACTGAGGGAATCAATAACTGAACTTGTCGACGAATGTGCAAGAATGATTCGAGTGGTGAGCCTTCCAGCCCAATGAGTTGATTGATTCACATTGAACAAATATCCTGGAATATAGATAAATGATCGCTACCATATCAAAGGTACATTTCGCTACATCATATTCATTGTAAGTTATATACTCATTCATATATATATATATATATATATATATATATATATATATATATATATATATATATATATATATATATATATATATATATATATCACGTAGATTCTCGTGGCCAATATTGTATGGTAAACTAATTTCTACGGTGAAACCATATATATATATATATATTCATATATATATATATATATATATATATATATATATATATATATATATATATATATATATATATATATATATATATATATATATATATATATATATATATATATTTATATATATATTTATATATATATATATATATATATATATATATATATATATATATATATATATATGTGTATATATTTATAATACGTATACAATGGTTAGTTTGTCATGCGGTCGGGTGTGCGTGTCGTCGACATTGGGACCCTCGATTATGCCGGATTGATCGAACTGGAATTGAAACCGCCCGACGGATTAATTCTGATCTTGAAAAGCTCACCCTCCCCCGGATTCTCAGATAAATTATGTCTTTGGAAGTGACGTGGTTGGGGGGTTGGGTGAAGGGATTTGGGTTTTGCGGGTGGACGGGCGGAGGAGGGGGGGGGGGGGGGGTTAAGACGCAGACCGTCGTTCAGCAGATGGTGTGGAGTTAGTGGTGCAACGTGCCTCGGTCTACTGGCCACATTTATATCGTGGTTCTTGTGGAAAATCTCGTACAAACGACTGCTCTCGGCCCTTGGACCGTCGTGACGTGTCATCGGTTTGGGATCGAATGGGTGATCAACTCGGGGTTAAAGGTCGTGGTCACCGGAAGAGTGATTCAGTCGAGGTTTCCGTTTGGGACCACTAGAAGATGAGATGATAAAATGACATTTGAGAAAGAAAGAAGTGTGTGTATTTTCAAGTTCAATTGATTCGCACATGTATATTCTGTTTTCCTGAAGGAATTGAGAACTTCAATATTGTATTCCATCAATCATTTTCATCACATCTTCATAAATGCTATTACTGATACAAGCAATTCACCATATCATAAAACGTATCCGGGATTTCAAGAAAAGTTGAACGTATGGAATGTGTATCAATGAAAGTTGGAAGTGGGAAATTGGTATAAGCTTGAATTGTCTGACTGTATAATAAACTTTATGGAGTCTCACATTATTTTTTCTTCACATGACTTACTGGTGGACGTATTCGTACACGCGTTTGAGCTCAGGGGCCCTCGTGCTCTTACCTTGTGGCCGGAAATGTTCACCCAATCCAACTGTCTTACTTTTGATTCACTGTTCATGTATATATTGATTATTATTGATTATTGTTCGCGTAACGACCCCACCAGCAGCTAGGTTATACGGGGGAACGAATGAGCAGGTGATTATGAAACTATGGAGTGATGAGTAATGAAAGGACATTAAAAAAAAACAGGTCTCATGCGGGACTCGAACCCACGCCCAACGGTGACTTCGGTTTCTGAAGTGATGCCTCAGCTGACTGAGCCACCGAGGGTGGCTCTCATGTATATAGAGAATAAATGCACCTGATCGTATTTCATGTTCGATCAAATTACCTTACTATGTATTGCACTATGAATGGCAGTCTCCAATATATTCATTCATACGGAATCAAATTGAAGGAAATTAGAGGAACGGGTCACAGGATTGGGCCCCTGGGCCCGGATTCACAAGGACTTCTATCTTCAGGACGTGACAAGTTGGAACAATTTTACCGAGTCAGAATCAAAATTAGTCTCAACTCAGTAAAATGGTCCCAACTTGAGACCAATTTTGGTCCCAGCTCAGTAAAATGGTCCCAACTTAAGACGTCCTAAGCTAGGACTCTTTGTGAATTTAGGCCCTGGGACATTTCCAACAACACAAGTCGAAGTTCTGACATTATTTTTTGAAAGACACCGCGGACATCTCCCACCTTTTTCTTCACACATCAAATTAATAACTTGAACGCGTGTCTTTCCCACGAGGCAATATCAAACGACTATCTATAAAAATGAGCCATTCCATTATTTCACCAGGTTTATCTACTTTCTCGTGACAGAAAACGGTTGAACAGACTCAAACTAAGATGATTATATCAAGATTGGATGATCCAAGTGTTCCATCGTGAAACCATCCAATATCGGAAATATACACTTCATCACTTGCGCTTCCAACGTGCATGGTTTCCACGAAAGTAAAATGAGTTTAGTTTTGGAATTTAAAGCATGTTCATGTTGAATTCGAGAGAATAACATTTTCCGAGTAGAATGTTAATATGATTTCAGATATAAATTCCTCATATATACGGAAGAAAATGTTGTTTGCATAATCCATATTTTATGTTAGGAACGTGGCTGTCTCAGTGTATTGTTAATTGCTCGTTACGAAGATTCGCTAATGTTGTTTTGTTTAAA
This sequence comes from Brachyptera risi, assembly GCA_964007535.1. Classification (NCBI taxonomy): domain Eukaryota; kingdom Metazoa; phylum Arthropoda; class Insecta; order Plecoptera; family Taeniopterygidae; genus Brachyptera; species Brachyptera risi. Next base: position 12,679,057 of record OZ023332.1, on the reverse strand, counting down.
GTAAGAAGATTGTCAATCACAAATAGACAAATAGTTCGTTATAATAATTGATTGAAACGTGCACATTGTTAATAATCAGTTTGTAACAGAATTCTACTTCAGGGAATAAGTTTAGTGTGTGTATGTGTATTATGCTAGCTATACAGTCGTGTTGTGCACTTTAGATTCCAGTTCTAATTCGCTGGAGGCCTTGCTACCTAAGCGCATAAATATAACACGTGACACAATGTATATGTTCACGCGAGGGCAGATATTTGGCTGTAACATTATTATGAAATGGTCCTTGTTGTTGGAATCCTCTGGGAAATGCTTTTAATAAAGTTGGAGTTACTTGGTTTGCATGTACGGTCGCGGTCACATGAATTGTTCGAAATTGAGAATTGAAATTGAAATGTACACAAATCTGTGCATAATTCACCATGATTTCAGCATGAACTGCACGCGGAATGCGTATAGGAACGTACGGTCACGGTTACATTAAGTAGTCGATCGAGTCACATTGGAAAGCATCTTGAAGAAAATATCCTGGTTTAATTCGCACCGAAACTAGAATAAAATGTGCGTGGATTTGATAATAATTAAAATCCTAGTTTCGGATCTAACCATCATGTGTCAGAAATTCTGCATTGTGTGTTAGTGATGTCAGTGTTTATGTTGTCATTTTTTTTTCTTTCAAATTGAGTTTAACGACGCACTGCAGGCTACTGATGGCTACGATCTATTGGCGTAAATATTTTCTCTCATGTTTCCATACTAACGTGGCTTGATCGACCACTTTATGGGACCGCATGTAAAAACTCGTGGTGACATCATTTTCCACCATGCAGAACCACGTGTTTTTCTCTGAGTACGTTCCATGATCCCAAATGTTCCTAATTAGACGAGCTTTAGCGAGGATTCAATTCGACATACTGAAAAAAATTGGTGTTCGTTTTTATGTTTTTTTTTTTTTTATTTATTTTTTTATGTTTTTTTGTCGGTTCTCCACAGGTCAAACGGCTACAGCTATCAACTTCAAACTTTTTTTCCTCATGGTTCCTCATCTAACTTAGATCTGTATAGTTTTGTGGCATTATCGGGTGGTAACTTTTTTTTTTATGAATTCTAGAAATGTCAAAAATCCCCATTAGAATAAACCGGAGGAAAATACTTGAGAAATCAAAATTTTTCAAGACCTCTCAAATTTTCGCCGAATATAAAGGAAACTATTAAGCACATTTTGAGAGATTTTTCGCATCAATCGAGTGAGAAATAACGAAGAAAACGCATCTATAAAGCATTTGCCCATCAATTTAGGCTATTACGGGAACCAATTAAATCTATAGCAACAAGTGTCACCAATTAATTCAAAACGATTGAAATGAATGAAGAGGAAGGCCGTGACATAACTGATTCTCGTAAGGTTTTTGAACGTTTGGAGTGATCCAAGGTCTGTAGATGTAGATTGGGTTGACAAATTATTTTTCATTCTAGATTTCTATACCCCTAAGCTCGTCTAACAACGCGCATCCCGCGTTTTCCTAGTTGTTGACAATCCTAAAGTAAATACATGTTCAATTTTGGAATCGACGAAATGTGATATTGTTTCAGATTGCGTGAAACGACGCACACTACCGATGAACAAGATCTATTCGTGTCGTTGAATGATGAATGAGATGATGGGATGATGTTAAAAGGTTATTTAAAAGGTTAAAAGGTTAATCGAACCTTGGTCTCCCGAATGATAGTTGAGTGTGCAACCACTTAATCACTTTGTGTCGGTCATTTCAATAGGAATTATGTATTTTTATTTTCACTTCAGATATTGTATTCTTACATCATTCAAGATATCCTAATTGATCTAAATCCTACACACGATTTGTTGAAGTGGGGAAATTTGAGTTTTGGCTAGAAGACTGATAAGCAATAATTTCAATTGATCCGTTTCCTTATTGATTATTAGACGAGCTTTAGCGAGGATTCAATTTGACATACTGAAAAAAATTGGTGTTCGTTTTTATTTTTATTTTTTTATGTTTTTTTGTCGGTTCTCCACATGTCAAACGGCCACAGCTATCAATTTCAAACTTTTTTCCGTTATGCTTCCTCATCTAGCTTAGATCTGTATAGTTTTGTGGTATTATCGGTTGGTAACTTTTAATTTTATGAATTTTAGAAATTTCAAAAATACTCATTAGAATAACACGACGAAAAAAAAATTGAAAACTTTTTATTTTCAAAAAAATTGAAATTTTGTGTGGAGTTTAATTACATATTGATACACATTTCTGGAAATTCTCAGCTTGATCGGGTGTGCTATTTTGAAGAAAAAACATGAAATGTGCTAAATTGGTACCCCTCGAAGCCGTTTTTACCCATTTATAACTAAAATGTTACCCAATTGGCGAATTTAGGCAGAAGTTTGGCAAAGAAGTCGACATACTATTACTATCCGCTCGTCCAACAACGCGTATATAGCGTTTTCCTAGTGATCTACAATAATCATTACCGTGCGAGTTGGGATTCATTTTTGAGATCACTGGGACTTGGTGAGACATCCTCCCTGTGGGCAGTATGACCACAATGTAGTGATACCAACATACTTCATCATAATATAAAACAAGGGTGAGCGAGCTCACCCTTGGACGCCCTCATATAGAAAATTGAACCTTAAATTGATTGTTTCTATTGACAGAAAACCTTAAATGGATTCTTCTGTAAAAATAAATTCCTAAATTGATTGTTTCTTCTGACAGAAATCTTAAATACATCGCTTCTATTTACAAAAAATCGTTACAAGATTTCTTCTATTGACATAGAATCCTGAATTAACTTTTCTCATCAACAGAGTAGAGTAGGCCCACCTTTGATATTTTACTTATAGGCGTAATAATCTAATACTTTCACTAAATGCTTATTTTTCTATGTTATACTTAACGACCCCACTATTAGCTAGGTTATGGAGGGTACAAATGAGCGGGAGATGAAAAACAGTGAGCTGATGATAGATGAAAGAACATTTAAAAATAAAACATAATTTACTCAGGATTTGAACATGCGGCCTTGGAACCAGAAGCAGATGCGCTACCTCTAGAGTCTAGACCAAGGAGGACGGTTAAAATGCTTCTGTTGGCAGAAAGCCTTCAATATATATATGTATATATATATATATATATATATATATATATATATATATATATATATATATATATATATATATTACTTCTAGAGAAATAAAACCTTGTATTACAACCTTGCATTGTGTACAGAAACCTAAAAAAAAATGCGAAAGCAATATTTGTATGTATAATGTATTTGTATGTATAGTTTGTATGTATGTATAGTGTACCACAAATGGTGTTGATAGTCAACATGCATATTATTTTCAAAGCATGAACAAATGGCCTAAAGTCCATTCATATAAGCGTGTTAGGGCCGATGCACAATATGCCGACAAATCCTCCAGACACCTTTCTGCTGGATAACTCTATCGGCCACTTTTGTGGGCGTTTTACAAGTGACCGATTTCCGACAACCTTACAAAACCAATAACATTTAGAAGTTGGTATTGAATTTTGACTGCTTTTTGTCATAATCGAACTCATCGAACGCTCGAGTTATGAGCTACCTTCGTTCAGCTTTGTCTTTGAGAGGTCTTCAAAACCGTGTGATGACAGATGACACTTTCGACATTGGGATTGTATTTTTCAATTTTGAGGTAAGAAATGAATTTACGTTCTGTTTAGTCTTATTTTTTGACAATTGCAATCAGGCAAGCATAAGTCGAGAGATTGAATTTGATGATTTTTCACAGTTGATTTAATGTTTAGAGGTTATAGGCCTAGGCCCAGACTTGGGCCCATACCCTTGTAGGTTGTGATTTCCTCGAAAGAGGGTTAAAGGAATAAACACTACTACTACTACTACCATTCCAACTAAATGCTTATAGGCTACCTGAGACAATGAATAACTAGACTCGGACCATGTGCGCCAAAACAGCGCCCAGAAAGTAGCGCCCAGAATCATAGGCAGCGCCCAAACTCGAGGTCATGTTAGGAGTATGAAGCTAGCTTCGAAAAATGCTGAACTGATACCAATTTCAGCAAAATACGCTATTTAATTGATGACATCAACACAATGAGTTGACCCTTTTACATCTATTATCCCTATTATCGCAAAGGCCTAATCCATTAATGATGTTACAGGATAACCCTTCAACAGAATTAAACCCGATTTTAATCTGTTTCTGATGTTGAAAAAAGAGTATATAAACCATATGTATGAACCAAATGAACAGACATGGATTTAATGATGGTAACTTCTTAAATGTTCCATCTCTGTTCTCCAGAAAAGTCCCCTTAACTATGACGTGGTGATTTAAAATTCTATTCACTCAAATGAGGAATTCATTATATTTTTGAAGCTCTCGACATTTTATTATAGGTATGAGTGTGTTCCTGAACACCTCCTGAATTCCGATGCATCGACTGTCTGAATCCTGTTTCAATTCCGGGAAAACTCATATCTGTTCCAGCCCCGTTTTCCGGGGAACAACCCTTCTATGAACAATGGTCATTTTGGGCTCTGGGCGCTGGAATTGGAGAAGTGAATTTTAGGGGGTTGTTTACATTTCTGCACGGTATTCGATAGGATTTTACTGTTCCCCGAAGCCTTGACTGTCTGAATCCACCCCTAACTCATATCTGTTCCATGTTAGTTTTCCGGGAAAAAGACATTCTATGAAAAATGGTAATTTTGCGCTTTGGGCCCTGGAATTTGAAAAGTGAATTTTAGGGGGTTGTGTACATTTCTGCAAGGTATTCAATGAGATTTTACTGTTCCCCGAAGCCTTGACTGTCTGAATCCACCCCTAACTCATATCTGTTCCAGCCCCGTTTTCCGGGAAAAAGACATTCTATGAAAAATGGTCATTTTAAGCTCTGGGCGCTGGAATTTGAAAAGTGAATTTTAGGGGGTTGTTTACATTTCTGCACGGTATTCAATGAGATTTTACTGTTCCCCGAAGCCTTGACTGTCTGAATCCACCCCTAACTCATATCTGTTCCAGTCCCGTTTTCCGGGAAAAAGACATTCTATGAAAAATGGTCATTTTGGGCTCTGGGCGCTGGAATTTGAAAAGTGAATTTTAGGGGGTTGTTTACATTTCTGCACGGTCTTCGATGAGATTTTTCTGTTCCCCGTAGCCTTGACTGTCTGAATCCACCCCTAACTCATATCTGTTCCATGTTAGTTTTCCGGGAAAAAGACATTCTATGAAAAATGGTCATTTTGCGCTTTGGGCGCTGGAATTTGAAAAGTGAATTCTAGGGGGTCGTTCATATTTCTGCTCGGTGTTTAATGAGATTCACTGAATAATAAAACTTGAAATAAGAACAATTTTAATTAAATTAAATACGCCTTCCAATTAGCAATCAATTAAAAACTCGCAAATACACTCTCTCAGCACAGGCCTCTGCACTACCACATTTTCGAATTCTTGTATAATTTCTCTCTTTTGAATTTATAAATCATATTTTCCTTTCTATTATTCTCTTCTATATTCTACTACTACTATCTCCTTGATATATTTCTCTTCCTCATTGGTGAGATTCACTTGACACAAACACCCAACACGTGAGCCCAACACTTGTTTGTGGCCAAGGCATCAGCTTACCTCTAGCGTCAAAACCAGCAGCTTACCTCGTGTCGTATCTTACAATTGAATAACTGCGCTCGGATGTTTTCTTTCTGTCTCTGAATGTAAAAACAAGAAGGCACTGTTTATTGTTTTTGTGTTATTATATATTCTACGTTTTTTCTTTTTCCCGATGAAATTCCAGCGCCCAGAGCTCAAAATGACCATTTTTCATAGAATGTCTTTTCCCCGGAAAACTAACATGGAACAGATATGAGTTAGGGGTGGATTCAGACAGTCAAGGCTTCGGGGAACAGTAAAATCTCATTGAATACCGTGCAGAAATGTAAACAACCCCCTAAATTAAACTTTTCAAATTCCAGCGCCCAAAGCCCAAAATGACCATTTTTCATAGAATGTCTTTATCCCGGAAAACGGGACTTGAACAGATATGAGTTAGGGGTGGATTCAGACAGTCAAGGCTTAGGGGAACAGTAAAATCTCATTGAATACCGTGCAGAAATGTAAACAACCCCCTAAAATTCACTTTTCAAATTCCAGCGCCCAGAGCTTAAAATGACCATTTTTCATATAATGTATTTTTCCCGGAAAACGGGGCTGGAACAGATATGAGTTAGGGGTGGATTCAGACAGTCAAGGCTTCGGGGAATATTCCCAGGTTTTATTTTCATCAAGGGGTAGTTTTCACGGGGTAAATAAACCTCTAGCTTCTTTTTCGTTCTCATAGTTGGCTGTCCTTACATATCCGTTTTACGATGCTCACTTCGTATAGTTCGGGCGCTAGATTTTGGTCGGGCGCTGGGCGCCAGTTTGATTTCGGTACTCGGACCTAGTAAATACATGACCTAGGCACACCCTATATTTTCACAGCCAGAAGTACCTCATTTGGAGTTACATACATGTAGGCCTAGACCATAAATATTGTATAAACATAGGGGCTAGGCCTAGTTCTCGATTCATCTTGCCCGAGACCATTGATTATGTAAGGTTACAAATTCAATGCCGAGACCTAGCCTACTTGACCAAACAAAACTGTGGTGTAAGAGAGGAGTCGTGAATTGTGTAGTGTCGACCTTGAGCTCATTACTTAATCTCTGTCAGATTAAATATTAAAATATTCATCAATATTCATTGTATCTACATATACAGATGGAAGCTTGGATTCGTTTGAACGCTTTGCCGCGAACAGCACGGAAGAGCATGAGTTGGGAGGGCGATTGAGGTTGCGTTGATCATTTCTTCATGGAATGACAGACTCCCGTGGATGACATCCGAGACAACTTGCCACAGACGTATGAGTAGAGACAAAGGTTTGTAAGCCTACTCTTGACATTGAAATTTTTTTTTCATTTTTTTATTCGTGTTCTCACAAAGATTTCAGTACAATTTCGTAGACCCGCAAAGTCACAAAAAGTTGACTTGTCTGCAGGTCTACTAACATTTTATACATAAGAAAAACAAATTACAAATAAGTATATCAAGTCTGAACACTTACGCACGTACATTTTGATAATAATGATGAAAATATCAATTTTAATAAAAAAATAATCATAGGGCCTAGTGACAAGAATCCACATTTTGAAATTATGGACTATTTTCAGTTATTTGGAATATACACTGTAAAATGAAATAGTTTTATTTCTCATGAAATATAAGATAATTTGATAATATCCATTTTTTTAATTCTATTTTTACTGTGGATATTGATAACCACTATTAATATTAATATCACACTAAATATAACAGGAATTCATGTAGTAACGTTATCAATACCGGTAGGCGATTCTCTCAACTGCAGTAGACCTTACTACTGGCATGGCTCATAAATGATATACCAGTAAAAGTCAACAATATGCTAGCAACGGTCTACTATAAGGTACCGTAAAACTATACCGGCTTAAGAATACGGACTGTAGAATATTCTTGTAGCACTAAATTCACTGACACGCCCCCTATTCATTTCATTTTGATTCTGTTGAACAACCCCACCAACAGCTACGAGGGTACAAATAGCCACACACAATAATTTCAATGCTTATTTTTATTTTATTACACATCAAATCACACTTCATAGGCCTACAAAATTCTCAAAAGTATTTGAGCATCCAGTGAGAATATGTTGTAGGGGAGCAAATTAAATTACATGTAGTAACCGGTCTTTTGAGGAATAAAAAAATCATCAATATTATCAATATTTAATATTATCTAGTTTTCTTATACTGTCAAATATTCACAATATTCTATCAAGTCTCATCAGAGAAGAGGAAGAAATTGATCATAGTCCAATAGTAGGCCTAAGGAGTCATGGAATTACGTAATTCCTACGTCCGAGCGTAAAACAAAGACCTTGGACAGAATGGTCGATTGTGTGTATTCAAGTTGACAATTCGTTTGTGTTTGAATAAATATTTACCTCAACTACCGGTTGATAGATTTGAAAGTAATGGGCCGAATGTTATCACATTTTATTCAATTTAATCGAGGTCCAGTTGAATTTAATATTAGTTCAATTCAATTTCAGTAGGCCTACTGAAATACCATTTCAATTCCAGTTTTGAATAGTTTATAACATTGTTTGTGTTTTTTAGGAGATTCTGTGTATGCAAATGAACCTTGACTGCTGCTACTAATCCTAAACGCAGTTCCCGGCGCTCAAGAACAGCATCACACCACAGTGCACTGCCGTACATTTTTTCTTCAATAATTTATAGGCTTAAAATTATATCATTCATTATTTGTGAAGGGAATAAATATCAATCAGTTGGTTATTTAATGCGTGTAAATGAATCTTCATTTGAATACCTTGTATTGATCTAGGCCTATATTTTTTCATGAATGTGTTTTGGTATGTTATTATTTCAGGTATTTGGCCGCTTTTGCTTCAGCAATCAGAACAAGAGTTTCATCCATTTTTAATGAGGCCCCTGCTTTCGTATTGAGAGAGCAATTCAACATTTTGAATTGAAGTCATTTTTGCCTCCTCCATATTCTGACATTTTCCCGTTGCACGGTCGAATGCATCGTCATCTGTCCGTTTTCTCTTCTTCGGCGTCGAAACAACAGATTATGAATAGAATATGTGAAAAGTAAATTATTCAATTGGATTAGGCGTATATATTTTTTTTATCAACATCGAAACTTGACGCAAAATTATTGTTTCCCAATTGAAGGTAGGATTGTTTGATCGGGGCACCACCAGGGCGATCTCACCACCCCATACATGGATTATACATTATAGGCATACACGGATTATATCAAAACATGAACTGTCGTTTGATTTCATATTTGAAAAAAAAGCAACTACAACTAGGTAATGTCTCGAGTGTAAATAATAACTAAACGGTAAAGTAATGTCAAAACACTTCACGATTTCATGTTATAGTAATTATTATACATTCACACGTAGTAACAAACAGTGAGAACAGTCGAGTGAAAATGGAATGTCAACTTTACATGCGAGGCAGAAATATAGATCGGTAAAGGAAATTCGCTTGTAATATTTTATTTACAATTTTACATACACATTGTCAATTTACAAAGACGGTGAATACATGTGAATACAAAAGAGGTGGTAAAGTTCAAATTGAAGAATGTTCAAAGTATGATAAATGCAGATTGTTAACAAAGGAACTTATGATTGTGATATTACAACCTTTCGATCTGTCATTATCTCTTCACATATTCACTCTTCATGTGTTGCGGGAGGCGAGGGGAATTTAGGACTCGGTTCGATCCCTGCCGCCTTCTACCTTTACAGGGGTTTTCATGATTTCCCTCTGTAGTCCAGGCTAATGCTGGGATGGTTCCCACAATATAGGCCACGACTGCTTCCTTCCCACTATCCTTCCCATTACTCAAGAAACCTTCATCTCATTAATCATCCATCCGACGCCAATAGATCTTGGCTATCATTACAGTTTGCCGTTAAAACCCAATACTGTATAGAAAACTTGAGACACTATCTCGTATTTTGTAAATTTTAAATACATTTTTTAAATGTATCTTGTATCTGAAATAGGCCTACTCAAAATTCAATTATCTGTATGTAGTTTTCAGATACTTGAAGTTGACCGGGTTTCCAGTTCCGATTCTGTTTTGTCGTCCAACACGATATCGGTACGATTTTTGTCATGCCTATTTCCACTTGGCTGTGTCGTGACGTCGTAGTCATAGCCGTCATTACCTCGACTCACCGCTTCTTTGAATGTGAGAAATTGAGCTGTCAGAATACAATATATATTTTTTAAATAACATCGAAACTTGATACAAAATCATTGTTCCCCAATTAAGGCCAACGATGAAAGGTAGGATCGTTTGGACGGGGCACCACAAGGGCGATCTTATTACCCCAAGAATACAAATTGACACACTTTTCTCAGGTCGCGCCGTTGTAATTATACAAACACGGAGATTGTCCTGTACCATCTGAATAAATAATTCTACTTCAAATGGCATAGCAATTCTGGATACAAAATCTAAGACCGTGATTCTAAAAGTGTGGTGATGTTTGAAATTGCAGTTAGGATATGTGGATCAATATTTTTGTGAATCGATTCTTTTTTTGGTTTTTTTTGGTGGCAATATAAATCCAAACAACCGGAGCCAGATGGATTGCAATCGCAGTGTAACTTACGGTGATCATAATTTCGGACGACAAAAGTTGGAAGTTGAGTCAATAATCACGGGACCGAAACGATGTCGTAAACCGGCATGTTTTTAGGTGAATACTGGCTTGTGATTGTCCGTTGGGAAAATTGTGTCGAACAACAAGAAAAAATTGGTAGGCCTACTGGAAACCCTGCTTCAGAGTATTTTTCCCATGTCTGATTACACTGTAATCTTCGAGTTTAATAAATATTTTGACTTTATTCTCAAGGCCATCGAAAAATGAGAAGAACTACTTCTGTCAAATGAATATGATAATTTCAATCAACTAATGCAGACCCATCAAACTTGGTTGATTATGAACTAATCAAAAATTAATTCAACATATTTTGTCCGGTTTATTTTAATAGTCCGCTTTAATTCTGTAATTACACCAACGTTTGGAAAAAGTTTTGATTGGTTATACACTCTCTTATATGTATACCACATTCCCACGTACAAAAGAGAACATAAAAACGAAGCCCGATTTTGTTCGTCAAGTGAAATGAAGTCTTGGCTCCATGGAATAAAAAAATCGACAACAATAATCTGTTGGTGGGGCATTTAACAAGCAATAATCAATCAATCAGTATGGTTGAATGTATCATTTCATTTTGTCATGACTCACTTGCAACTCATTGTCACTAAAAACTAGGAATACTCAACATGATAAACTATGTGTTTGTTGCATGTAAGAAGAGCGATCTACACACAAAATTGTATTTTTCTCATCATGTGACAACTGATTGTGAAAGTTTGGTAGCGTATTTGCAATTACTGCCTCAATATGCATGAGAGTGACATCGCTCATCCAATAATTGAATTCGGAAATGCCTAGACTGAAATCTTTAATTTTTCATAAGACTTTGTCGTACTCTACAACAATCAGTGTAGTAGTAGTATAGTACAGTAGATATTTATTCAAGCACTGAATGCTATTTTTTTTACATAGGCCTACATACATGGTTACAAAAAATGACATAAGATTGGATAATAAAACAAAGTGTTCACAATCAAAAAGTAAAGAAAGCAAGTAATATTTAAATTATTAAATCACTCGATAGTGTGATTAAATTACTATGTAGGCCTATGTTGAATGTCTCATGTATGTGTTATCAGTATTTTCTGATGGGCTACTTTTGTGATTCTCCTTTGTAGCCTAATCAGAGAATAAGTGATTGATTGCAATAAAACAATCCAATCCATGTACAATAATTGTACCTGTCAATTTATATATTTATCAAATCTCAAACAAATAAAACCATCAAAGAAATAACAGCGAGGCCTATACATTAGCGACACGCCTACTACCCTCCCCGCACCATACGTCCCCGGCATGCAAAAACTCAACTCGGAGAGCAAGCAAGCTTCCTGCCGTCTTTCAAGGAACCATCCCAGTATTGACCTGAATGACAGAGGATAACCAAAAAAAACTCTATCAGGATGGTCCACCATAGCATTGAATTTGTGACCATAGGCCTGTACATGTAGGGTACCGTACCACCCTTGGGTTGCATAACTGATACACCGAAAATATGGTGAATTGAGAAAAATGTAGGCCTACACTGAAAATCCAATAGGCCTACACCGTAAGCATTATTTCAGATGATGACTGAATAGGGAGGCTACGATATTGCATTTGAATAGTGTGAGACTATCCTCTTCTCCCCACAATAATACACTAGCCATCATGCATGAAAATATTTTTCTTGCGGTGTACGAGATTTTCGGTTCAAGTTAGCTTAACCTAACTCAACTTGACTCTAACATCAGATCCCAGTCTGTGTATGACAGTTCAGGTACTAGCAACTAATAACCTCAGCTACGTACCTGCTTCAACTCTGGCAACGTATGCCTCATTTTCAATAGGGAAGGATATGAACTGGAGGGAGTGTTGAACCAATGCGTTGCTAATGTCACACAAAACTCGCGAGCAACTGGCTTGACTTATGCCTGTTACATCGCCCATAACGAGCTGGAACGTTCCAGACACGTAGAATCGCAATGCAGTAAGAACTTGCGTCGGTCTGGTCAAATGGCCTTCCAAAATGCTGCACAGTTCCAAGACGATATGTCTTGGAAACCTGTGCCGTTTAATCAGATGGTCATCCGACACATGTAATGAATCCAGCCTATCTTTGAATACTCTGCCAGGCCTAACAATGATAGGCCCCTCCTGATTAGGCCTCGGCCTAGCCTCATCCAGAATTAGGAAAAGCCCAGCATTGAACATTGTAATATAATTAGTAGGAAATAGGCCTAGGCCTATTATAACTGTATATATAATTAGTGTTAGTGTTTTAGTGGTTATATTAGTAATCATAAGTTACATTTCAGCTAGGTAGGCATATAGGCCTAGTAATAGTGGTACACTCTTTGACAGGTTAGGCTAGAGTAGACAGACAAGGTGAGTGGTCAGAGGTGACACTGACAGTTGCACACGCTAGGCCTAGGCCTAGTCGAGATCAAGCAAAACGTTGAGGTTAGATGTACAACCGGATTTATAAAATACGTAAATCAAATTGCGCGGTATTTAAAAATATCCTTACCGTGTTTTGGTAGGTAGAATTTACATTTTCTGTCAAATTCAGCCATAAAATCATTGTAAATTGATATTCAAAGTCAAGAGGTGATCACTTACTAGGGCCTAGGCCTACCAGTCAATTTTTTAGGTACTTCTCTCTGGACAATAGATGAAAGAACAGCTATTAGGATCTCAGACACTTGCTAGGGATTGGTGGGACGATCAAATATTTCTTCATGAGTTTGGATTAAGACAAAATATGGTATTATCTCGAAAGAAGTTCGTAACTTTTAGCCAAATCAAAGTTATGACCTTGTGTGAATTCGGGCCCAGAAGATAATATGAACACATCCGTTGTTTATAAAATGTTACCATGGTTTTCAGAGGGCCAAACCAAAGAGGTTAGTATTTTAACCTCCTTGACCAAAAATGGGGTATACTCAATCTTTTTTCGGTTTTTATTTAATTATAAAATATTAAGGCTACGTGGACAAGAGTTATTATCGTAACGCGGTAGATTATAACCAATTACAACTTGAAAGCGCTTAAATTTCTAATTTACGTGGAAAACCAGCGATTCTATTAACGCGCAAAATATGGTATAAAAGTCCACGCCATTCCAAGGTCGATAGAGTTTTTTTCTTTATTTCGTTGATTTGAAAATATACAGGCTATGTGGACAAGTTTCATTACTACGTAGTCGAAGATTGTAAAAAAATACATAATCCAAGCTCGATAATTTTCAATTTACGTAGAAATTCAGCGATTCTACGCGACGAATAGATTTTTTCGGTCCCTTTTGAATCAAACGTATAAGTGTGTTTCCACAGTGTGGTGAACACGCTAAAAAGAGTAGGGGGCCTACCGACTCCCGTCTTCAAAGTGAAATTTTTCCGCGGTCAGACTGAGTCCAGGGTCTCGATTGCCTGTAGCGCAACAATCGCTTGTATATCAAACTATATAAATCAACAATGCCATAGACAGCTCGTTGAAATTATTATGTCATGGAATTTGCATTTGTTTTGCACGGTTGGTATAGATTTTTAGACGAGCTTTAGCGAGGATTCAATTTGACATACTGAAAAAAATTGGTGTTCGTTTTTATGTTTTTTTTGTTTTTTGTTTTTTTTTATGTTTTTTTGTCGGTTCTCCACAGGTCAAACGGCTACAGCTATCAACTTCAAACTTTTTTTCGTCATGGTTCCTCATCTAACTTAGATCTGTATAGTTTTGTGGCATTATCGGGTGGTAACTTTTTTTTTTATGAATTTTAGAAATTTCAAAAATCCCCATTAGAATAACCCGGAGGAAAATACTTGAAAAATCAAAATTTTTCAAGACCTCTCAAATTTTCGCCGAATATAAAGGAAACTATTAAGCACATTTTGAGAGATTTTTCGTATCAATCGGATGAGAAATAACAAAGAAAACGCATTTATAAAGCATTTTCCTATCAATTTAGGCTATTACGGGAACCAATTAAATCTATAGCAACAAGTGTCACTAATTAATTCAAAACGATTGAAATGAATGAAGAAGAAGGCCGTGCCATAACTTATTCTCGTAAGGTTTTTGAACGTTTGGAGTGATCCAAGGTCTGTAGATGTAGATTGGGTTGACAAATTATTTTTCATTCTAGATTTCTATACCCCTAAGCTCGTCTAACAACGCGCATCCCGCGTTTTCCTAGTGTAAGTTCAACAATGCCACCGATACCGTAGCCACTCTGATCTACATCTAGTTCACAAGGGAATCCGCTAAAACGCGAATGGCTATTGGGACATTTAACTGACCTCAATTAACCACAAATAAAGTCCATGTTATTAGTATGGGAGTCGGTACACCATATTTAGATGAGCGTAGCGAAGATTCCATTCCACATACCGAAAAAAAGGCTTCGTTTTTTATTTTTTTTTATTTTGTGCATGGCATACAGGTCAGGAAAAATTACCTATCGACTTCAACCTTTTCTACGTATCTCTGTAATACCAGAATAGGCCTGGATTGTTTTTCAGAAAAATTGGTCCGAAGGTCTTTTCGGAAAAAATCGTAAAGTTTGAAAAATCCTCATAAGAATAACCCAGAGGAAAAATACTTGAGGAACAACATTTCTTCAAAAGCTCTCAAATTATCACCGATTATGAACACTACTATTATACAACCTCTCAGAGATTTTTGCAACAATCGGATTAGAAATAATAAAGAAAACGCAGTAAAAGTGTACATTTTATTGAATATATCTGGATCAATTGGTTTTGTAAAGTGTATATGCGAGAGGTTGCAGCACTATACATATCAACACGTTGCAGGTAAGGTTTTTGAACGTTTGAAGTAATCCAATGTCCGTAGATGTGGATTGACCTGACGAAATATTTTTCATTCTGGATTTCCATACTTCTAAGCTCATCTCACAACGCAAATCCCGCGTTTTCCTAGTTATATTATCTTGAGGTATGTTGGTATCGGTATCACACTATGGTCACCAACTGCTCCTAAGCCACTAACTGCATGACTTCAGCAACATGATGTGAACGGAACGCTCTTAGTACTAAGTTCTAACTGACATCAAGCTCCTTAACTGCGTTCTGTGGACGCAGTTAACTCTTTATGTCAGTTAGTACTATAACAGCAGTTGGTGAACAGACTACGACCAAGGCATAAGTGGATATCGTTCAGATTTCTTTGAATGCGGCTTCAACTACCAACTCGCAAATAACCTCGTCGTTGACGTGCCGTTGAACCACATCATTCATTTATTCATTAATGCATTCATTCATTTCAACTTGATGTGTCAAACACTTGTTTCATATTTCATCTGCTATTTGAGAAAGTGAGTGACATAGAATTTAGATTACTCATGCATATTAAATGGAGGATATGATAATTGTGTGTATATAATTATATAATGAGTTTGTTATTTGCTTCTTTATAAGCTGACGTCACATTCATACTCGGATGTCTTCACATTTGAAACTGCACTAAAGTGAAGCATAAGCTTATTTGAACTTTGTTTTAATCGCGCACTCAAAATGAATTGAATCTCCCAGATGGCACAATGGTTCTTGATGTGGTCGTTTAGACCACACTTAAAACAATTGCAATTCCAATTATGAAGTATATAGATTGAAGTGGTTCAGAATTCGATTCCAATTAAAATGATGGAAATATGTTGAGCCGCCGTAATATTCTCCGATATCTCTTCGATCAAACGCTTGGTCTCATTTCTAGACGTGCATCCACGAAAGAAGAAGTTCGTCGACCGAATAAATGAATGTAAAAGCTCCTTCTACTCTGCAGAATCACACTGCAAATTTTATGTTCGAATTTGTAGAAATCTCTGGTTATGTTGGTGATTGTCACCGTCGTCATGGACAACCATTGAAGCCTGAAATTCCTTAATTCCTGATAAAACCAGTATTCACTTGAACCCAAGATCCAAGGTGGCTGTGGCCATGCTGTTAGTTGGATGAGCAAAGCGAAGACTCAATTTCGCCATACCCGAAAAAAAATTCCTTTCTCTCTTTTTCGCGCTCCACTCGTCGAACGAAAATTCAAAATCAGTTGAAACTTGGCATACACAAGTGTCATTGTCCAATTCGATACTTTGAGGCGCAATCGGTTGAACCACTTCTGAGAAAACTCATTTTGAAATTCTCAAAAATCCTTTCAGAATAACCCAGAGGAAAATATTCGTGAAATAATTTGCATCCGAAACATTTCATTTCAAATTATCAGGGAATTTTAATATAATAATTATACACATTATTCCGAACTTTCACTCAAATCGGATCAGCCGTTTTGATGTAAAAAAAATATATATTGTAATTTTTTTGAATCACTCAAAGCTATCAAGATACCAATTAAATCCAAGCCACAGGTGTCACCTCTTAAATGTAAACGATTGAAATAAAGCCTTTTTCATCATCATAGAAATTAATATTGGAAAATAAGATGGCAGTGATGTAATGGTTTGGATCTCAAGGTGTATATATATAATAACCAATCCAAAGATAAGTTGACATGTTCCAGCTCATCCATCAACTCGGCAACACATAACGCGTTTGCCTAGTATAGAATAATACTGCTTTCCGAATGTTTATTTCTGTTTCATCTTTCAAAACAATATCAAGTCGTACATGAATGGGTGGACATTCATTATACAACTAGGCAAACGCGTTATGTGTTGTCGCGTTGATGGATGAGCTGGAACATATCAACTAATCTTTGGATTGGTTATTATATATATATATATATATATATATATATATATATATATATATATATATATATATATATATATATATATATACACCTTGAGATCCAAACCATTACATCACTGCTATCTTATTTCTCATTATTAATTTCTATGATGATAAAGAAGGCTTTGTTTTAATCGCTTACAATTAATTGGTGGCACCTGTAGCTTGGTTTTAATAGGTATCTTAATAGCTTTGAATGATTCATAAAATTACATTATATTTTTTTTACATCTAAACGGCTGATTCGATTCGAGTGTAAGTTCGGAATAATGTGTATAATCATCAGATTAGAATTCCCTGAGAATTTGAATTCGGATGAAATATTTTTCCTGAAATTTTTTTTCTCTGGGTTATTCTTATGGGATTTTTGAAAACTTTGAAATTAGTTTTCTCAGAAGTGGTTCAACCGATCACGCCTCAAAACTATACAGTATCGAGCTATACTTGTGTGTGCCAAGTTTTAATTAATTCTGAATTTTCGTCTGATCTGTGGAGCGCGAACAAAAAAACAATAAAAAGTACTTTTTTCGGGTATGGTGAAATTGAGTCTTCGCTTCGCTCATCCAATGAAAAGACGATCAAGAATACTTGTATAATATATATATATACATATATATATATATATATATATATATATATATATATATATATATATATATATATATATATATATAAAAACATATATATATATATATATATATATATATATATATAAAAACATATATATATATATATATATATATATATATATATATATATATATATATATATACATATATATATATATATATATATATATATATATTGATATGTGTTGTTAATGGTTTTCACGGTTTTTCCACTTTCTTGGCTTGCTTCTCTGTAGCGACGTCTCGGGAAGTTTATACCTCTCATCATCAGGCTCTCGAACTGATCACAGCGACTCACCGACTCGTGATGCTGCTTTTACCGCAGTGTTTGGTCTAGTACAGCGTAAAGATGCACAAGCGCATTCACCATTGGACGTGGAGCAATTGACATTACACTCGTGATGACGCGTTGAAGTCTTTGTTCCAGTGCTATTTTGTATAGAATCCTTGAATTCTTTTCTTCTTTTTTCAATTTTGTTAGGCGGAAATACTTCCTCTGTCAGAGCGGAAGAGATGTCGTTGTTATCACAAATGAGATGGTTGACTTGGAAGATCTTAGTTGTCGAGTTGACTGTTCTTTTTCGACCTCCGTGGTTTTCTTTATTTTTTCCGCTCTGGTAGTTCTTGTCGTTGATTGTAAAATGAGGTCATCGGGATCTACAGCCCTCACTCGGAGACTTGTCATGATCGGTTTCCAGGCTTTGGGGAGGCGTTGGCTGTCGTCATGTTTGTTAAGATTATGTGGACGTTTTTCTATCTTGATGGCCTCTCTGATTATACGGGGTTGAAATCTGTCGACAGTGGCGAGGAGGTTCATACCGTCGAAGTTGATCGTATGTTCCTCCGTTTTCGAATGTTGAGCCAGAGCGGACTCCGCTGCTCCATGTCTTACGTTACCCTCATGTTCCTGTCTTATAGATGACATTTTTCGTCCTGTTTGGCCAATGTAGGTCTTGTTACATTGACCACAAGGCATCTCGTACACTCCCTTGTTCTCAGGCACGATCTTGTCATTGGCACTTCGAAGTGTCTCACCTATTTTTCTCTCGGTGTTGAAAATAGTTTTTATGTTGAGTGGGGCAAGCACTCTGCAGATTATGTCAGTAGTACCCTGCACGTACGGTGAAAATGCTAGATAAGTCTGTTCCTCCTTCTCAGTTCTCGGATCTGCGTTGATCTCGCGGTTCCATGCCTTCATTGTGGTTCTGTTGGAGTATCCGTTCTGTAGGAGAGCATTTCTGAGTGACAGGTATTCCGCTCGGCCATGGTCTGCGTCAGCAATTCTTCGGGAACGAGTAGTGAGGGTGTTAACTACGGATTGGAGTTGCGAGGGGTGGTGATGGGAGGCGGCATTAATGTATCTGTTGGTATGAGTGGGTTTCCTGTAGACAGTGTGGCCTAGTTTGCCTCCATCAAAGCCATCCATCCAAGCATCTTCTCTTCTTGTTTATTTATTCTAATGGTGTGTGGGGACACCACTCAGGTTTTTGATCTATTTTGTTTCGCTTCTCGTTTTTCTTTTGATTTGGTTATCAACAACGTCAAGTCGACGTAGTTCATACGTATCGTTTTGGGGCGTGGCATAATCTGAGTTTGGCTTATGCTCGCCTGATTATTATTGCCAAGTCGGCACCCGATTATTTACGTTCCATATGGCTTCACCGTAGCTCATCAACATACAGTCCACTGATTTTTTCATCGCCATCTATTAAGATCGGCGGTAACATTTTGGTAGGATTAACTAGGACGTCCAGGAATGCGAGTTCGTTGTTTTCCTCCACTTCCATAGTGAATTTGATGGATTTGTGTTGATCATTGAGTTGTTTCAAGAACGTATCCAGTTCTGTTCTGCCGTGCGGCCATATCACGAACGTATCGTCGACATATCTCAGCCAGCACTTGGTTTTAAGGTGAGCAGATTTCAGGGCGTTCGTCTCTAGATCTTTCATGAAGATGTTGGCCACCACTGGAGAAAGGGGTGATCCCATGGGGTCTCCTTCTAGCTGCTTGTATATTTGGTTGTTGTATGAAAAGTATGTGGATATATATATATATATATATATATATATATATATATATATATATATATATATATATATATATATATATATTTATATTTATATGAGTATATATATATATATATATATATATATATATATATATATATATATACATTCATACTTATATATATATATATATATGTATATATATATATATATATATATATATATATATATATATATATATATATATATATATTTATATATATATATATATATATATATATATATATATTCATATATATATATATATATATATATATATATATATATATATATTCATATATATATATATATATATATATATATATATATATATATATATATACATATTCATAAATATACAAATATGAATATATATATATATATATATATATATATATATATATATATATATATATATATACATATATATATATATATATATATATATATATATATATATATATATATATATATATATATATATATATATATATATATATATATTTAAACCTATGACGGAAGAAGGCACCACTGGCGCACGGATGGTTCAAACCTCCTTTTTTCCGATATGAATATAAATAGGGTATGCTTGTGTTGTTCTTGTGGGTAGGAGACCTTTTTCTTCCGTAAATTCAAGTATATATACGCACTAGAAATATTTTTTTTTGAAAACCAGACAAATTATCTATTGAATTACATTTTTCATTTCTTTTTGTTTCATCTAAATATAGTCAATTCATTTACGTTTGTATTCTGGATTGTAGCCAGTTATTCTCTCGCCAAGGAACTACTTTTCATTAGTACGATTAGACTTGGATGGTTTTAATGTTGTAAAACATTGATCTGTTCGGTTGAAAGTGGGTTGAACGAGGGGGAAGTCGCGACGGAAGATGGCAGTGAGTCCGTCACTTGGGAACAAATGCAGTCGCCGCTGTTAAATGATGGTTGAATAGTGCCAAGGCTTTCGTACGGCCAAAACAATTAGTTTGGAAGTTTGATCGAAATTAAGCGAGACTTTTCTTATTGCTGCGACGGTCCATTTTTGGATGAGCGAAGCAAAGACTCAATTTCACCGTACCCGAAAAAAGTACTTTGCTTCTTTTTTTTCGCGCTCCACAGGTCGAACAGAAATTGAATTTCAGTTGAAACTTGGCATGCACAAGTGTCCTAATCTGATTCGATACTTATAGTGTTGAAGTGCAATTGGTTGGACCACTCCAGAGAAAACTCATTTCAAACTTCTGAAAAATCTCATAAGAATAACCTGGAGGAATACATTTCCGAGAAATATCCTCTTCGAGAGAATTCAAATTCTTGGGGAATTTCAATATAATAATGATACACATTATTCCGAGCTTGCACTCAAATCGGATCAGTCGTGTTGATGTAAAAAAAGCTGATATTATCTTTTGAAATCATCAAAGCTATTAAGTTACCAATTAAATCCGAGCAACATGTGTCACCAATCAATTGGAAACGATTAAAGCAATGCCAACTTTATTTCCAAGGGAAATTAATTAGGGAATGGGAGGGAAGTGACGTAATTGACCATTGTAGATAGGCGTGACTTATACGAAGCAGGGGACATTTTAGATACCTTGATTGGTTATTCCCCCAATTCCCCTGCTTCACTGTTCACTTGATGGGTTTGTATATTTCGTGACATCACGAGGGCAGACGATCTACAATGGTCAATTGTTTTGCATCTCTAGGTGGATATATCCACCTTGAGATCCAACCAATGCAAACATATGTTGATATGTTCTAGCTCATCCATCAAAGCAGCAACACATAACGCGTTTTCCTAGTTTGTTTTTATGGAACTGGGAAGGTATGAGGGTCGTGATCGAATGAGGGGGGTGTGTGTGTGTGTGTTTATCAGAATTCAAAATTGCGATCAAGCTTCGTTTTTTGAACAAAGCTCAATTTGGTGTCATAGATTATTTATACTGTTGGCTGCAATTCTACTATTGTTTCACATTTTATATCATAATCAGTTCAAACATGTTTATCCCGTGAGAGCCTTGAATTAAATTCAATGAATTAAATCGAAAAATATAGCCCTTTTAGGCAAATTAGGTGTACAATTTGTGAAATGAGCTGATCATTTGCTTTATGGGAGCAAAATGACTTCACTGTTGACGCACGAAACCTAACATTCATTCTGCATAATATATCTTATGGAATGTCATATAAATCGACGCTACCATTCACTTAATTTTCAAATATAAGTATCATTCATTATCATTGCATCCGACAACATTTTCATTCCGATAATATTATTCGTAACTTTTTTCGAATTGCTATTCTTATGGGTCTTTTCAAAATCATCAAATTCTGTCCAACCTTATGATCCCTGAATGTCTGTACAAGTTCAATTTAACATAACGGGAATACCCGATACCCCGGATGAAAGTCCCCGCTCAAGCCTAATTTCTGTTATCGGAACTTTTCAGAACTTCTTGGAATTCTTTTCCGTCCCGGTAATTCATGCAAAAACCAGTCGGAAACTCTGAGTAACGTATCTGACCGGTTCACGAGGACATACCGGGACGGAGGAAGCCGTTCAACCGTGTTACCATGGATCCGACTTCACTATCATCCAATTAGCATCTACTAGGCAAACGCGTTATTTGTTGCCGCGTTGATGGATGAGCTGGAACATATCGACTTATCTTTGGATTGGTTAACATATATATATATATATATATATATATATATATATATATATATATATATATATATATATATATATATATATATATATATATATATATATATATATATTTATATATAATTATATATACACCTTGAGATCCAAACCATTACTTCATTGCCATCTTATTTTTCATTATTGATTTCTATGATAATAAAGAAGGCTTTGTTTTAATCGTTTACAGTTAAGAGGTGACACCTGTGGCTTGGATTTAATTGGTATCTTGATAGCTTTGAGTGATTCACAAAAATTACATTATATATTTTTTTACATCAAAACGGCTGATCCGATCTGAGTTTTGATTCATTTGAAAGTTGTTTCGATTTTATTCGATTTGGAAGTTCGGAATAATTGGATGAGCGTGGCGAAGACTCAATTTCACTGTACTTGAAAAATCGAATGTGTTTTTTTTTTTATTATTGTTCGCGCTCTACAGGTCAAACAGAAATTCAGATCATAATGAAACTTGGCACACACATGAACCCCTATCTGACTTGATGCTGTATAGTTTTGAGGCAAAATCGGTTCTACAATTCTTGAGATAAATCATTTTGAAGTTTTCAAAAGACCCATGTGAATAAGCCGGGCGGAAAAAATGACATAGTGAATATTCTCCGAAATTGATCAAATTGCCACAAAACTTGAACAACATAATTAGGCCTACACATTATTACGGACTTTTACAATAATCGGATGTGACGTTACGAAGTAAAAAATAAAAAAATGCGATTTTTATTTATTTAATTACTTCATTTTTTTTTATTCGCTCATCCATCAACGCGGAAACACATAACGCGTTTTCCTAGTGTGTATCATCATTAAATTAAAATTTCCTGAGAATTTGAAATGTCTCGGATGAAAATTATTTCACGAATATTCCCCTCTGGGTTATTCTAACGGGATTTTTGAAAACTTCAAAATGAGTTTTCTCAGAAGTGGTTGGACCGATTGCGCCTCAAAACTTCATAGTATCGAATTATACAATGATACTTGTGTATGCCAAGTTTCAACTGATTTTGAATTTTCGTTTGACCTGTGGAGTGCGAAAAAAAAAACAGTCACTTTTTTTCGGGTATGGCGAAATTGAGTCTTCGCTCCGCTCATCCAATTACCAAGCTTCACTCAAGCTGATATTGTCAATGAAACTCCGCTACGAGCTGTACTTCATGAGAACCAATGAAAATGATTGGTTGATCCGGTATATAGAGTGTGAAGCCATTGCGCTAAACTCGATATCCCTCTTAGCTAAATGCCATTGAGTCAGGATTAACGAGACAGTCCATGATCGTGTTTTAAACATTTCAATAGAACTGTGTTCCATTATTACTCTGCCGTGTGTTGATTATTAATGTTGGAGCTAAACTGATGTTAAATAGACGGGAGAAAAAATGAGTGAAAAGCGTGTACATATACCATGATATTATCAATGACAAAAATAATATATATATATATATATATATATATTTATATATATATATATATATATATATATATATATATATATAAATATATTTATATATATATATATTTTTATATATATATATTTAAATATATATATATATATATATATATATATATATATATATATATATATATATATATATATATGAATATATATATAGATATATATATATATATATATATATATATATATATGTATATATATATATATATATATATATATATATATATATATATGAATATATATATATATATGAATATATATATATATATATATATATATATATATATATATATATATATATATATATCGAGAGAGAGATATTTATATATATATATATATATATATATATATATATATTTATATATATATATATATGAATATATATATATATATATATATATATATATATAAATATATATATATATATATATAGAGAGAGAGAGAGAGAGAGCTAGAGATATAGAGATATATAGATATATATATATATATATATATAGATATATATATAGATATATATATATATATATATATATATATATATATATATATATATATATATATATATATATATATATATATAAAGATAAATATAGATATATTTTTCTGAAAGGCGTTTTATTCACATGCTAGTTTTACATCATATACTGATAACGTAGACCCACAAAGTTACATAAGTTTCGACTTGTCTGTGAGTCCATACACACAGTCAACACATCATAATCAATTCATTTTGAAATAATAATAATAGTAATAATTCTTATTTTTTCCAAGATTTTTTATTTGTCATTTCAAGATTATACAGAAAAGTTCACAATATTCCACAAAGCCTGTGAACAGGCGTATCTGTGGTTTGCAAATTATAATCATAACACATGAAAAACATAACGATACGAAATAATTACAGGCATACAGTGATGGCGTATTTATAGTTTTGTGAATCATACGAGTTCCAATGATAGTATTATGTGCTAATATAACAATATATATATGATTTTTTTCAAATTCTCCTCATTAATATAATTTTAAAATAAATAAGTTGTCATTTTACATAAATAATTGAGAGTATATATATATATATATGAGGATTTTATTATGATGAAATAATAATAATAATAATGTTAATGATAGAATTCATTCAGTTTCTTGTGAAGAGAACAAAAAATGAGTGGTTCTGTATATATCCGCGAACTGTATCACGAGAGAAAATTGTTCACCAACATAAAACATGAATATGTCTCTTGTGTTAGTACCGCTGTAAAAGTTATCGATATTATCATTTTCCAGGATCATATTCACGGTGAGAAACGGAACTACATCATTCAGAAGCGTCAAAAACTCCATTCAACATCGACATTTTGTATCAACTGAAATCTCCACTAATTTTCTATTGGTACACGACCTTTTAATTCCATGGACAGAAGTTGAATATGAGCCTATGGGGTTGTTCTCTGCATCTCTTTATGTAGATGTTATTTAATTCAGTCATATTGTGTTGACTCGCATTCTGACCCAACGTTGTTTTCACTTAATTCAGATCCACACCCGCCAAGAAAAAGGTGTTTTAGTAAATATATTCTTGAATGAAAACATGGCTCGAGTTCGGCCGTCGGTTTTCCCCACAATGACACACACTCGAGGGAATCATATTTTCTCATTTTTCTTGTAGATTGCAAGACAATGAAATGTAATTTAAAGACGACTCGGATGTTATTTAGGGCCGAAAGAGAGAGAGAGAGAGAGAGAGAGAGAGAGAGAGAGAGAGAGAGAGAGAGAGAAAAAGAGAGAGAGAGAGAGAGAGAGAGAGAGAGAGAGAGAGAGAGAGAGAGAGAGAGAGAGAGAGAGAGGGAGGGAGGGAACGAGGGAGGAGGGAGATGCCCTCTTGTGCCTACCCTTATTTGCAGCCCCTTTACGCGCTATATTTTATTACAAGAACTCTAATTAATGAGCACTTGTGTGGTTTTTGTGTTCTACGGGTTTAATTACGGATGACGAATGAGAATATTCGGCGAAATAAGAGGAATTTGGCGATAATAAATATATTCATTGAATCATGTTGTGTAGAGCTTATAGTTATACCCCCATTTCGAA
This sequence comes from Brachyptera risi, assembly GCA_964007535.1. Lineage (NCBI taxonomy): Eukaryota > Metazoa > Arthropoda > Insecta > Plecoptera > Taeniopterygidae > Brachyptera > Brachyptera risi. Next base: position 12,653,052 of record OZ023332.1, on the reverse strand, counting down.
TGTGATCTGTGATTGAGGGACGACTCAATATTATTATCTTCGAATCACATTCTCTTCAAATATTCTCACAGCTACGGTACATCATTCTTTTATCTCATAACTTATCGAAACTATTCGAAAAATTAGAGCGTAGTTTGTCC
>OZ023332.1:12635753-12650212 GCA_964007535.1 Brachyptera risi | reverse complement strand
AAATCCATTATAGTTTTGTTTCAAACACAATAGAGCAGTCATTTTCAGGGACCATAATAATGGAAGAAATATCAATGACAGATTCCTGGCTGAATATTACACATCCTTGGTGAGTATCTTCCAGAAGGAAGGTCTAGTCGTGGACAGGTTTCATTCATCAATTATAATTCGTGAAAGTTTCAAACAATATATATATATATATATATATATATATATATATATATATATATATATATATATATATATATATTCAACTAGTTGAATCATGTATATATATATATATATATATATATATATATATATATATATATATTCAACTGGTTGAATCATGTATATATATATATATATATATATATATATATATATATATATATATTCAACTAGTTGAATCATGTATATATATATATATATATATATATGTATTCTGAATCGAACCATTTGATGTGACCGCACGTGTGGAACGTATAGAATAGTAGTTATAGGATGAGAACCCTGAACGAATATATATATATATATATATATATATATATATATATATATATATTATATATATATATATATAATATATATATATATATATATATATATATATATATATTATTCATATATATATATATATATATATATATATATATATATATATATATATATATATATATATATATATATATTCATATATATATATATACATATATATATATATATTTATATATGTACATATATAAATATATATATATATATATATATATATATATATATATATATATATATATATATATATATGTATTCAAATATATATATATATTCATATATATATATATATATATATATATATATATATATATATATATATATATATATATTCATATATATATATATATATATATATATATATATATATATATATATATATATATATATATATATATATATATATATATTCGTTCAGGGTTCTCATCCTATAACTACTATTCTATACGTTCCACACTTGCGATCACATCAAATGGTTCGATTCAAAATCAAAATCAGGAGAAGATTGCAGTTCATTTTATCGGTAATCCTATCACAGACTATGCGTGAAGTGCATATACACATTGTACCCTATAGTTTCAGTGCGTATGGCAGCAGTATTTTTTCCTACAGGATATATCTCAATGTATTTTGATGGACCACTCCATGTGAATGCAACCGTATACATATAACTTGTAAGTTGTAACCTTGTATGAAAGCTCATTAGGGATGGATAGTATTTCAAAAGATACTTCTCAGTATTAAATCGAGCAAATTCCATCATACTATACATTGTCGAATGGAAAACTACTACGCTCATGATTGTGCTACTCAGTCACTGAAGAAGTAACGCTGTGGATTGCTCCCCTTTGAAGATTCCTTCTATTTATTCATATTCGGTTCAACGAAGCAGTCAACTGATGACTTCGATTTATTGGCGTCGGTAGATGATATATGAGATGGTGGTATGATGAGACGAAATGGTTTTTATCAGGTGTTTTTGGCTAGTGTGGAGGATTCGGTCGTGGCCTGTTGATAAGGAACAATCCCAGTATTGACCTGACCGACAGAGGGAAACCACGAAAAATTCGTCATCGTAGTCGAAACCTCGGTCTCCTGAATGATGGTTCAGTGTATTAACCACTCATCCACTCGTCTCAGTTTGAAGATTCTTCGTGATAGCAACATCATTTTCGGCGATGACACTAATTTCTAGCTCGAAAGTGGCGAATAATTCACTCCGTGGCTAAAGTAGATCTCTTTGTATGCGTGTCAGCTCTCGGCTGTCAGCAACGCTGAAATATGATGTTCATAAATCTACACTCTGACAATTTACCTTCACTCGACTTACTTTATGTTGAGTGAAACTGGAATTATTTTAGCATCTGTCACGTTGAGCTATCGTCAGAAAATGAATTTCAGAAGCGAGCAAAATTTTCCAGTCTGAGCTAATCGTCAAACCTGGATATATAATCACCTCTCAAAAACACTTTTGTAAGAAATTGTAAACTTGATATTGGCCTACCATGTTTTTAATATGTTTCCGTTATATTCTGGATTTTCAATGTATGTTGATATTTTTTCACGAACGGACCTCAAAATGAACTATAACTCATTTGTGAAGAACACTCTCCGTAAAATAGATGTTCAATCTCCTTCAATTAGGTTCAAGGATCCCTCCAACAGCCAGGTTATATGGGGTATACTCACGACCAGGTGATAATGCAACGATGAAATGATCGGCCAATAAAAAAAAACTCATTCTTTATGCGGGAATCGAACTCAGACCCGACTTGAACTCAGTCTCCAAATCCGTGACCCAGCTGCCTGAGCCGCGCGGGTGGCGTTAAATGTGATTGAACGATGTCAATTGGAGGTAACAGTAACGAATAACCAGGATTTATAAAAATGATATTAATTGATCGAACCTTTCTGTGATTGGTCAGAAAACTCGTTAATGTGATCGCCGTACGGTCCTCACCCACACGATCGTGATACAGTGTTTTTAATTGGAAAGCCAACACAAACCATGTTCCCTGATGATGGAATGGTTCAGTGGTCAAATATAATTCCCTTCTCAATGAATTACAGTCGACTAGATAGATGTAGGTGTCACGTCAACACTCGAAAGTCGTATTATTCCAGTCACTCGACGACAGCTCGCTCTGTGTGGGCGTCTCTTGAACCACGCTACACGGATAGCGTCGATGATACTTCTGTGCTAGTCTCACAGAGGGTGCTACACAATCCCGTGTCATTTCACGGTCAACTTTATTTCGAAAACTATCGTCAGAATCTGCTTTACGAATATCTCTCGATATTTATAGCTGTCATTTAATTTGTGTAGAGGAATATCATTCTTTGAAATGATGGGATTTTTAAAGTGATATTTAAATAATTTATTGACAAAATATTCAACAAATCTTTAAGCGTGTTTGAGTCGAAACCCTTTCAGTTTATTATGCCCATCTCTTTTATGGTTTCCGAACTGTGAAAGCCAAGCTTTTGTTCAATTATTTTTATTACAACTGAAATGCTGTTCTAATGCGATTCGGGAACCGTCTTTCAGTTTTATAGTAGACCTTCAACATCGCATATCACAAATCTTTCCTCTTTTTATTTATCACTGTACATTACACTTTTATCACTTTTTAAATTAAGTTAATCACCACGAAAATGTAGTTATCTCCCTCTCTCTCTCTCTTTCTGCTCTCTCTCCATCTCTCTCTCTTTTGTTATTTCTCTTTCTGTCTCTCCTTTGCTCTGTCTTCTTCCTCTCTTTCTCTTTGCATTTCTCTATCTCTCCTCTTCTTATTCTCTGCCTTCGCGCCCTCTCTATCGCTCCATTCTCCCTCCAACTTTTTATTCCTGCTACTCACTCTCTCCCCCTCTCTCTCACTCCTCTCTCATCTCTCTCTTTCTGCTTCTCTCTCTGATTCTCTCTTCTCATTCTCTCCACGAATGACAAAATATTACTCGGGGCTTCTGATTCTTCCATAAACTTCGTCGATCGCGCATTCGATAAGACTCCATGTATTTTTGTGTGGATTCTGCAGAGTAGTGTGCCTATGATTTAGTATGTGATGTAAACTACGCCATCCCATTTTCTACCAGTATTCAGTCGATACTAATTTAACTTGTCATGAGTTTTTATCTGTTTTTATTGGAAAAGTAATCACGTTCCCGATCATTTTCGTCGGATTATATTTGACGAGATATTTTCCCGCACTCGGTTCTATATACGATAACAAATTTAAATCAAATTACAATTTCGCCGGCAATATTTTGTTACCGTACTCTTTTCGATGTGGAAACGGTGGAATTTGTGTATCTATGGAATGGTGGTGATCAAATTATGAATGAAGTACACACATTTTTTTCGCTTTTCAGTTTAACTGACACGGTTATATCAGTAGCTGTCGCTAACTCGTCATCAGGAGACCAGGATTCGATTCCTGCTATCCTGCCAGAGGTGTACCGCGTGTTCTCTGTCGTCAGATTAAATACAGATACTGTTCTCCAACAACAGTCCACGACCGTTTCCTTTGCACTGCCCCAACAAATGCATCAATTACTTTTCAACTCATCTTGATTATCACTGTTTTTTTGTGTTGATTATTGTTTGCTTAACGACCCCACCAACAGCTGAGCTATACGAGGGTACAAATGTGCAGGTGATTTTGCAACTCTGAAGTGATGATAATTGAAATGACGTTTACAAAAAGACATGCCTGATGCGGGACTCGAACCCATGCTCAAGTTTTCTGGAGCGGTGCCTCAGCTGACCGAGCTACCGAGGTTGGCCTTCAACTCATTTTCTCACCATGTAATTCATAATTTACCAACATCAATTCATCTCAGTCAATCATGACGGTGCGTTGTCGAATTAATTGAGAAGATCGAAACTGAGGTGTTGACTAATATAGTAAACGCGATGGTCGATTCACTTTGTTGTCATTGATTGTAAAAAACGGTAGCCAATTACACACACTCACATATCTTTAAATTCGAATCCAGCGCAAATCTCCAGATTTTTCAATCAGAAGTGTCTCACTTGTTCAATGGGTTCATGTTACTCTATGCTGCAATACGCTAGCTGGACTGATCCCTGCTTATTAATGGGACAACAAGTATACACGAGCTGGACATTGTTTTTCTCAAGTGTGAAATAAATTCGTACTGATGTGAGCTCACTCCAGAGATAAGCGTGCAATTATATATATATATATATATATATATATATATATATATATATATATATATATATATATATATATATATATATATATATATATATCAGCTATCAACCATCGATTACAAAAACAACTCGATAAAAACCTGTGTTCGTTTCAGTGAATCTGGGTTGTTCGAACGCTTTAGTCAATCTAAGTTGAGAAGAATCTCTTTCTCTGACGAAACATGTTTCCTCCGGAGTAATCTTACAGATATGATTCAATTAATTTGGTGATAAATTAAATTAACGAATTCGTCATACGTTGCAGTTGATATACGTATAGTGTTGAAACCGTTAACGAGTCAAGGTTTGAATTGATACGTGTGGAAAGATCAATTGTGTATTATAGTGAATCCAGTTATTTCTCAACTATACCATTTCCAATGTCAGCTTGGTTCGTTATGCATGTTATAAATGTAACTCAATGGCATTTTGTATTATGTATCGACATTATTCTATGATATTTCTTCAGAATGGTTGAGCGCGATTTCAATACAATACTTTCAGATGAAAATATTGAGCTGTGGCTTATTGTTTCTCTCAAACACTGACAATTTCTGACGTTTTGATACATATATCTACCATGATAGATCGATTTAAACGGTAATGGATTGATTGATTATTGTTTGTTCAACAGCCCTATACCAACAGCTAGGCTATTTGAGATCACAAACGAGTGGGTGATAATTTGGAGTTTCAGAGTAATGACACATGAAAAAACCCATGCCGTATGCAGGACTCGAACCCACGCCCAACGGCGACTTTAGTTTCTCAAGCGGTTTCTCAGATGACTGAGCTACGAAGGATGGCTTTATAGTATATATATAAATCACCCAATGTATACATATGTGACAGATTCAATTAGGTGGACAGTTAATTCATGGACACAAAATATATCTGAAATAATAAGTATGCTAAATTTCTTGTTTCCATTTGTTGCGATATTCAAACTTCAGTATATGCATAGCGTATCACATTTTAGTAAGTTCGGAATTCATTTTTTCATCTCACTGTTGTAGAATTTGAATATACATCTACTGATGCCTGTCCGTCGCCTTCGATGAAGAATATAATAGAACGCCGGATAGTCATTCACTAACTGAAGGATGTATTACCATAGACGAAGATAATATTCTCCTTCTTAACAAGAATCCAGTTTGAAAGTATTTTTCGTCTTTTCTTTTGATTCTTCAGAAAGTGACGTATCGTGCATGTTCAACTGGCATACGTATTTCTATATTAATGTTGATTCGTTTCTGACAGGCGTATAACTACCGGTACTTATATTATTTGTATACCTATTGTTCTATTTTGATATTCAAAAATCGAATCCAATTGCATGTAGACTGAGGCGAGTGGTCGAGTGGTTGGCACACTGGAAATCATTCAGGAGAGCGGGATTTGATTCATGCTATGGCCCACCATCCGGACAGAGTGTGTTGTGTGATTTTCCTTTGTCGTTCATGTTGATACTGGGATGGTTCCTCAACAACAGGCCACGACCGACTCCTTCCCACTATTCAAAAAGACCCAATCAAATAACCTTCCGTCTCATTATCCCATCCATCACAATCATCATTCAACGATGCCAATAGATCTTGGCCACCATAACAGTGCGCCGTTAAACAAAAAATAAATATTTGAAAAATATTTTTAATATATTTCTTAATTCGGTCAGGAGAGTTGGAGTGGAATGTATTCCACACGTCTCTATTTTATCCACCTTCATCTGTAATTGTACTTTTTATGATCAGAAAATTGCCCCTGCTGTCGACTATGCCTAATTTATTTCCTCGAATATTCTTATAGACATTTCATTATTATAGAGTACTTTATCACTTGATTTACTGTTTCAAGTTTTCTGATGAGAGCAATCTAGCGTATCTTAATTACTTTGCGATATTTTTCCTCATCCCACCAGTTACTCACATAGCATACACCTCTTGTGCAGTTTCAGTTCTCGTCCCATTAAAATGGCTTGTTAATAGGTTATCGATACCAGTTTCTCAAGTTTCATCACAAAAGGTTTATAACTAAGCACTTTGTACTTCCAACCTCTACTTCCACTCATTTTCAAGTTTGGGCGGCCATTGTGGTGAAATTCGATCACCTAAAACTATCGGGATAACAACACAGGTTAATGAGGTTTCAATTCTGTGTGGTGACAATGTCGAATCGACTCGTTCTACCACGTATACTTGTATCCACGAGAGAAATGGTCGTCTACCAACAGAACAATATCTACAAACCTCATTAATTACACTGTTGTGTTGCAGTTCTAAAGGGTTTAACCCCTTTTGTTGAATATAGGCCTATACAATGCGTTCCTGATCGTTAACCTTGACCTGAAAAATCAAACTTCCTTACAAATATCACAATTGAACGGAGAGAGAGAAAATCATTCATTGATTCATGGCGACTGTTGATCTTCACGATGAATTATCATGAAGGTCCAGCTTACTATACATTGATAATTATGATTGCCCACAGTAAAAATGAGTCACACAATCAGCCTATGGTGATGAAATTATAGTACTAGGATCGAAAACCTAATTAGTAGCAATGAAAAAATGAGTAGAACTTGATGTCAAGTTATATTTTTGTTTGTTATTCTGGTAGACGACTGCATTATTTCGTGGATACACGTGTATCGATAGACTGCACGTTTACAAAAGGTTGTAAATTTTGGGTGAGTTTTGACATAAATCGAAGCTCAAATGAATGAAATCAAATATTACCTAACTTTGAAATAGAAACATCTTCGAACTTTGTGTTTTACCGATGCTATTATATACTCTACCATAGAGTATAGGTATTTTCCAATCAATTACTTGGCATTTATAGGTTTTCCATTAATGCCATCGGTGTGTGAACCGTGTTAATGGCTTCGATTTCCGTTATATGCGACATTTACGCGTTTCAACGCGTTAGCTTTGAGATAGAGCTACATTAATTCTCAATTAAGCTGTAGCTTCCCAACATAAAGCGTATACACCGACAGATCTATAACATACGCGGATGGAAATGTATAATTGTACGTTTATGCATTTAGTGGGGAACTACGTCAGGTACGTGGAATTGTGGTTCGCATATAATGCCAAGCATACTTGTATTTTTGTATTATTATTTGAGCTCTTGCAATTGCACATAAATGTGTGGTGGCAAGTTTCCTAACTACCCCTATCCCTCCACCTCCCTAACCCTCTGACGTGATAACTTCAACCTAATTTCATCCCTCTCAAAAACATTTTTATCAAGCCCATTCCAGTCCCAACCTGTCCTATTCAAGATAGAGAATTTTACCGACATCTAATCTACCCCCCTTTATGACTACCACTCTATCATGACCCCGCCTACCTCCATATCCTGACTCATTCCTTTCAATCAACTTATGCAGCTCCCCCCCACCCCCCTCTCCCTCCATTAATTACCCTGAATAAATCACATGAACGATCCTCCTTCCTTTTATAGCAATATAGGTATATATAGCATATATAGCAATATTCGGGTGGTAAGATCGCCCTTGTGGTGCCCCGTTCGAACGATCCTATCTTTCATCCACAGTCTCAATTGGGGAACAATGATTCTGTACCAAGTTTCGATGTTATTAAAAAAAACATATGTACACGAAAAAAGAACGACTTTCACTGACCAAATGATTGTGAAAACTTTGTGAATACGTCATTTCACCACAACTTCAAAGTGAAAGATCTAACGCTTTTGAAAGATGCAGCTGCGTTATCGTAGACTTCGTCCCGAATCATCCCATCGACGCCAATAGATCCGAGTTATCGTCACTGTGCGTCGTTGAACCCAATATAGATGAATGAATTCTTGGGCTAGGAAAATATCACAGATTCATGCCGATATAACTGTATTATTTGTGTTGGCTCCGTTGGTAGACACCTTTTCGCGTGATCACAAGTATAGTTGGTATTCCCGCTGTAGTCCAGGCTCATGCCGGGATAGTTCCTACAGTGTAGGCCACGACCGCTTCCTTCCCTTTATCCTTTCCACTACCTAAGCAACCTTCATCTCATCATCCCATCATCTCATCAGTCATTCATTCGACGCAAATAGATCTTATAGCTATCATTATGGTGCGTCGTTGAAAACCAATATGTTTATAAATATATATATATATATATATATATATATATATATATATATATATATATATATATATATATATATATATATATATATATATATATATATATATATATATATATATATGAATAAAAATCCAACATTGTTTCTCATCCTCATCACTCATTCAAGTTGACAATGGTGATGACAAAAATGAATGTATATCGGAAAAAATATGAAGAAAAACTGCAAGTCCACATCGATTCCACTACTAATTTTCTCGAGGACGCATATACAGTTTCTGCTAGGTTCATTGCGTATAGTTCCAGGGGATTTTCTTCACACGGTGCATTTTAATCCAACTAGATCGACCACTGTATGCTTATCTCAAGATGCATCGAAGGTTGCGTTTGCCCGTTGGAAATAGTGTTCTCACTTCCTATCCCTCTCATGTTGAAAATATGTTTCGATTCACGGTCCACGTTTAAAGTACTATTGACCGCGTGCTTAGATAAGTGGTGATAAAAGGAACTAATGTTACGTTCTCTTCGGCTCAACTAATAATATGCTGTCAACAAGTTTGGCAGCCTATCAGCCGTTTTTGCAAAACTCCACCATATAGAGCAACGATTCATATTGCACAGAAAAGTCCTCCCAGTAGGGTACGTGTTTTCAAGATAAGTGAAGGCACCATCTCCCGGCCGCAAACAAACGCAACCCTCAATGCATCTTGGTGTTCCGTGCGAGAAGTATCCACGAAAGAAGAAGGCGCGAACCACCCGGGCGCTGATGGTGTGGGATAGGGGGGACGGTCGATCGGAGCCTTGTTTTCACAACGGTATACTATCAAGTATATACGGCAACTTCACGGTTTCAATTCAAACTCATATTTGATCATTAGTAAGGAATGTATTTGCAAGTGTGAGAGCCGAATAACTAACTGATAGTTCGTGAATTGAAGAATAATTGAGTGAATCAACGTGCCATCACCCTTGGTCGGTCCGCTTGCTATTTCCATACCCTAATTAATAATCAACTAATTAATACTTGATCATTATTTGCTACAACCAGCCTCTTGGTTGGTTAATTAGGTTAGTCATACTTGACTGATTCAGATGAGTTCAGAGCGCGTCCCACAACAACAACAACAACAACAACAACAACAACAACAACAACAACAATATACGTGAGGGCTGCCATAATTATTGTATCGTCCGATGGATAGAACCTGGCATATTTTATGGCATCAGGAACTCGAAATATTACAGCTATTGTTCCCAACATACAGATTAATGTGTGAATCAACTGATATATCCGTACATTATATCGTGTACCGGCCGTCAACCTGCATGTTGCATCAGGGAGATGGATGGTGTAATTGCTTCAAATGAAACTAGCCGAGTACGGGTACAACTGGACATTACCGTCTGATGTCATTCAACGAAGCTTTTCTGGATACTGTGGGATGTCAAGAGACAGGGTTAATTGTGATGGCTATTATACTCTGGAACACTCGACCAACCTGCCTTGGAACTGTGCTGATTCATACGACAAAGCATCAATAAACGAGTTTTCAGATAAACCTAGCGAAGTTTTCATTCCATATACCGGAAAAAATTGGTTCTTTTCTCTGTAATTTTCTCTGTAATCGACACGAAACTCCTGTGTACTGGTGTCAGCACTCCGGAATAGGCTATGAGATTGTTCTCGAGAAAAATCGGTGGGACAGTTTTTCTCGGGAAAAAATATGAAATTTCAGAAAATCTCCATGAGAATAAACCGAAGGAAAGATATTTGAAAAATGAAAATTCTCCGGAAGCCTCAACATTTTTTCTGAATATTTAGAAACCATCATACACATTTCTCACCCTTTCATAACATTCAGATGGGAAAAAAAGAAAAAAAAACATTCATATTCATATATATATATATATATATATATATATATATATATATATATATATATATATATATATATATATTTTTTTTTTTTTCAAATCAATTAAAGCTATTGAGAAACCAATCATATCTGAGTAACGAGTGTCACCAATCAGTCTGAAACGATCAAAGTGAAAAAAAAACAATAAAACAAACCAATAAAACACGAATAAATCAATAGATGAATAAAACAGGAAGGCAGTGACATTTCAAATGTTTGAAGTAATCTGATGTCCTCATATGTGGATTGAGTGACAATATTCATTATTCCAGTTTTCAATCATTCTAAACTCATCCCACAATACATTTACTGCGTTTTCCTAGTCATATTGATTGTTTAATCAATATCTTATTCGGATATGTAACTAATGTTCGACATGAGTTCAGCCAATTTTTGGTTTTATTCAGCCTTTGAACCAGAAAAGAAGCCGCCCGATTATTCCAAGTGCTTTGAATTGACACTTCGCTTTCGCTCATTCGACGAATACAATCTCCAAAATACGTAGTTATGTAGGGCTTGAAGCATGAATAAAAGTCTGTTTCTGTCCTTTGATACCTGTTAAATACTATGCAATATAACATGGTCGACTGTTTTGAACAGGTAGCAAAGATACTTTTACTTATGCTTCAAGCTATACACCTATATCAGTGGCGATAGGATCCGATCTTTCACTGCATAATATACCAACATTTGAAAAACTGAAGAAAACTAGATACATTTCATCCAAGTACGAAACAAGTCAAGTACATGGCTATATAATCTTCACCTGAGTTGATCCCAAGAGATTTCTTTCAAGTGAGTTCTGCATTCACGTCTGTACAGTATTCTAACTCGTTCATCTCTGAAAACATGTTCACTTTTCATCACGATGGATTCCATATTTCCACCGTACATTCTCACTTGAAACAACGTCCTGAATGAGCATTGCTTATGAAGTGAGCTACGGAATATGTCGACTTTATAAAGTCCACGAGACCGTGACTTATCTTATCTTATCACAATCTGTTTTTCCAGTGAATATCTATACTCTATACGGTATTCTCAACTGACGTCACCCATTGTTGAGAGAGAGAGACAACAATGTGCACCAGTTGGAATTGACCAATCAGAATATTCGGTAGTCCACCAGTTCACTGTATTGCTATGGTAACTATAGGCTTCCGTCAAGTGACGTCACTCATTGTTGAAAGAGACAGACAACAATGTCCATCAGTTGGAATTGACCAATCAGAATATTCGGTAGTCCACCAGTTCACTGTATTGCTATGGTAACTATAGGCTTCCGTCAAGTGACGTCACCCATTGTTGAAATTGACAGACAACAATGTCCATCAGTTGAAATTGACCAATCAGAATGTTTGGTAGTCCACCACTTCGCTGTGTTGCTATGGTAACTATTGTTTGTCGTTTGTTACGTGCGAACACCCTATAGCTCGATTTAGTGATAGGCCTACCAACCTATTTTATCACAATACCTACAAAGAAGATGCTTCAACTTTCATACTGATAACATAAAGGGTATTTGTGGTTTCTTGCGTTCATTTCAGAGCCAATCGTACATATTGCCTTTCGCGATTTAGCGGATCCCCTTGTGAACTAGATGTGAATAAAGGAGTGGCTACGGTGCCGATGGCATTGTTGAACTTACAAAATCTACAATTCTCGTAATCTATACTGAGCCGTGTATAGCATTGTTTAGTATTGTTGTCTCAAATAGTTTGATATTGAAGCGATAGTTGCGCTACAGGCAATCGGGACAATGGACTCGGCAACTGACCCCGGAAATATTTCACCTTCAAAACCCGAGTTGGATCACCTCATTTATATTATGATGAACTAGGTTGGCATCACTACATCGTTTCTCTAGTATTCAGCAATCAAAGTCTTGGTTCTTTTCAGTTATCTGGACCCTTACCTGATAATCTACTTCAAATAACGTGCTAGTGCCAGCTAGCTCCAAGAGGCTAAGACTTTGATTGGTTGATGTTTACTGATACAAGCTACCAACAATGACAATATATTATGAAAACAAACGCACGGTCTCTTAGAATGAAGAATTTAATCACATTTCGAAGCCTTCCTCATAAGCAGGACTAGTATTTTGTGCTAAACAACAATGGAAATACACAGAGACCAGACACGTTGCCATGGCAGGTAGCTCTCCTATAGTGAACATCAACCAATCAAAGTTCCAGCATCTTGGAGCTAGCTAGCCCTAGCACGACATTCATTAGGCAAGGGTCCTAGCCTCTTGGAGCTAGCTAGCCCTAGCACGACATTCATTAGGCAAGGGTCCTAGCCTCTTGGAGCTAGCTAGCCCTAGCACGACATTCATTAGGCAAGGGTCCTAGCCTCTTGGAGCTAGCTAGCCCTAGCACGACAGTCATTAGGCAAGGGTCCTAGCCTCTTGGAGCTAGCTAGCCCTAGCACGACATTCATTAGGCAAGGGTCCTGGGCCCAGTACATTCCAATTGGAAGTCGCTGTAGGGTTCCGGATTGATTCAATGCCACCTAGATTGCAGCCATTTTTCTCAATTTCAATTCACTTCATTCATATATCACATGCTGAAAACCTGAATGAATGAAACAGGAAGGCAGTGACATTCAAAAAGCTCGAAGTAATCCAATGACCTTTTATGTGGATCAAGCGACAGAATATTTTTCATTCAATATTTCCTTACTTTACTAAGCTCATCTCACAACGCATATACTGCGATTTTCTTGCTAAAATAATGATTCTTTACTCCATTATCCGATACTACATATATGTACAGCATTAAATAATTACAATGCCAGTAGTAATACAGTATGCCAGTAGTAATACAGTTCTGAGTATCTCAACTCGGATACTCTCCAGTGGAGTGAAAAGCATTCCTCAACAAGAATGTCTTAACCCTCGACTCGAATAAATTACCATCTGGGAATGACTACATACCCTTCGGTATGTTGATATACTAGGAAATCGCGGGATGTGCGTTGTGAGATGAGCTTAGAAGTATGGAAGTCTAGAGTGAAAATATTTTGTCAGCTCAATCCACATTTACGGACCTTGGATTACTTCAAACGTTCAAAAACCTCACCTGCAACTTGTTGATATTTATAGTGTCGCAACCTGCCGCATATACACTTTGCCATATCAATGATCCAAATATTGAATGAAATGTACACTTGTATTACGTTTTCTTTGTTATTTCTCATCCGATTTTTGCAAAAAATATCTGAAAAGGTATATAATAGTATTTTTCATATTCGGTGGAAATTTGAGAGCTTTTGAAGAAATGTTGTTTTTCAAGCATTTCTCCTCTGCGTTATTCCTATGAGGATTTTTCAAACTCTACGGTTTTTTCCGAAAAGACCTTCGAACCGATTTTTCTGAAAAACAATCCAGGCCTATTCTGGTATTACAGAAATATGTAGAAAAGGTTGAAGTCGATAGGTATTTTTTCCTGACCTGTATGCCGCGCACCAAATTACAAAACAAAAAAACATAAAAACGAAGACCACTTGTTTTCGGCATGTGAAATGGAATCTTCGCTACGCTCATCTAATAATTGGACATACAACAGTGAGATCTGCTCGCATACAACATCAGTCTGAGAATAATAATCTGAACAACATCAACAACAACAACAACAGAGCCCATGCCACAACAACTAGCCAATCTGACCGCGACCAGTTCTTGTCGTC
>OZ023332.1:12625753-12630753 GCA_964007535.1 Brachyptera risi | reverse complement strand
AAGCTCGTTCAAAAAAAGCATAAGATAACAAAAAAGTCAGCATATGCGTGAAAAAAAGTGCTCATGCCACGTACAATTACACGTGTTGTGGCGGGCAATAAAATATTTATCCTTGTAATAGATATATCTTTCTCGAGTTTCATTGTTGATTCAAATACATTCAAATTGGTGATAGATTTGATACAGGAAGGAAGACGATATACCTCGAAAGAGCAGTGTTGTCAGCTTTGATCATCCAATGTGACGCACGATGTAGGCGACACGAGAGGAGAGAGAGATGGAATAAATGAAAAGAGAGAGACGAAGTTTTGACTCGATGCCGAATGTGGCAGCAATCCCTCAGAGATTGTCGTGGCACTTGTGCACGAGCCATCTGGGGTTCTGATTGAAGCACACTCTCCCAAGAGATGTAGCATGAAGGCCCACTCGTCTTGGTAGGATAGCTCCAGACATTCCCTCGGGAACGGAGATCTTCGATAGGGAATGGACAGGTTCGGGTTTCTTCAATAGATCGAATCTGTGTATATGCTATGGTGGTGGTGCCAAGTTATTGTAGACATACTTTACTTGGTGGAGGGGCCGTTTTTTCAGTTCCACTCCGTTTAATGACGTGTTCTTATAAGGAGGTGACTCACATCACTGTTTTGTCTCAACCTCGTCGGACAGGTATACATTTGAAATACTTGTGAGGTCAATGTAGTCGATATATTAAAATATGGATTGAATGTAACTAGGAAAACGCCATATACGCGTTGTTAGACGAGCGGATAGTAATAGTATGTCAATTTTTTGGCCAAACTTTCGCCTACATTCGCCAATTGGGTGACATTTAAGTTATAAATTGGTAAAAACTGCTTCGAGTGGTACCAATTTAGCACATTTTATGTTTTTTCTTCAACATGGATGACCCCACCAAGCTGAGAATTTCCAGAAATGTGTATCAAGATGTAATTCAACCTCTCACGAAATTTCATTCTTTTTGAAAATAAAAATATTTTCTCTTTTTTTCCGCCGTCTTATTCTAATACGGTATTTTAGAAATTTCTAGAATTCATAAAAAAACAAGTTACCACCCGATAATGCCACAAAACTATACAGATCTTAGATGAGGAACGATAATAAATAAAAGTTTGAAGTTGATAGCTGTAGCCGTTTGACCTGTAGAGAACCGACAAAAAAACATAACAAAAAAAAAACATAAAAACGAACACCAATTTTTCTCAGTACCGGTATATCGAATTGAATCCTCGCTGAAGCTCGTTTAATATTGGGGAATACTAGGAAAACGCTATATACGCGTTGTTGGACGAGCGGAAAGTAATAGTATGTCGACTTCTTTGCCAAAATTTTGCCTAAATTCGCCAATTGGGTGACATTCAAGTTATAAATGGGTAAAAACTGCTTCGAGTGGTACCAATTTGGCACATTTTATGTTTTTTTTTTTCAAAATGGCTCACCCGATCAAGCTGAGAATTTTTAGAAATGTGCATCAAGATGTAATTCAACTTCACACAAAATGTTGTTTCTTTTGAAAATAAAAATATTTTCATTTTTTTCCGCCGTGTTATTGTAGAAAGTATTTTCGAAATTTCTAATATTCATAAAAATAAAAGTTACCACCCGATAATGCCACAAAACTTCACAGATCTAAGTTAGATGAGGAAGCACATCGAAAAGAAGTCTCGAGTTGATAGTTGTAGTCGTTTGACCTGTGGAGAACCGACAAAAAAACATAAACAAAAAACATCATAAAAACGAACACCAATTGTTTTCAGTATGTCAAATTGAATCCTCGCTGAAGCTCGTATAACAATTGATCCTAATTCTAATGAACATTTCGAATGTGATTGATAAGATCTCAATAAAATGTAATATTTGAATATTTTTGGCTGTATATGTAAACTGACTTGTTATTGAACGTTTTGATGAAAGGGTTTGAAGGGGTTAACAAATGACTGGAAAATGAATAAAGTAGGAAAACGCTATATACGCGTTGTTAGACGAGCGGAAAGTAATAGTATGTCGACTTCATTGCCAAATTTTTGCCTAAATTCGCCAATTGGGTAACATTTTAATTATAAATGGGTAAAAACGGCTTCGAGTGGTACCAATTCAGCACATTTCATGTTTTTTATTCAAAATGGCTAATCTGATCAAGCTGAGAATGTACAGAAATGTGTATCAAGATGTTATTCAACTCCACACAAAATTTCAATCTTTTTGAAAAAGAAAAGTTTTTTATTTTTTTCCGCCGTGTTATTCTAAAAGGTATTTTTCGAAATTTCTAAAATTCATTAAGAAAAAAGTTGATATTCGATAATGCCACAAAACTATACAGATCTAAGTTATAAATGGAACAATGATTAAAAAAAGTTTGAAATTGATAGCTGTAGCCGTTTGACCTGTGGAGAACCGAGAAAAAAAAAACATGAAAACGAACACCAATTTTTTTCAGTATGTCTAATTGAATCCTCGCTAGAGTGGGTCTAAAAAACCAGAAAAACGCCATATATGCGTTGTTGGACGAGCGCAAAGTAATAGTATGTCGACTTCTTTGCCAAACTTCTGCCTAAATTCGCCAATTGGGTGAAATTTAAGTTACTAGGAAGACGCCATATATGCGATATATATGCCATATATAGACGAGCGGATAGTAATAGTATGTCGACTTTTATGACCAAACTTTTGCCTACATTCGCCAATTGGGTGACATTTAATTCAGAAATGGGTAAAAACTGCTTCGAGTAGTACCAATTTAGCACATTTTATATTTTTTCTTCACAATGGCTCACCCGATCAAGCTGAAACTTTTCAGAAATGTGTTTCAAAATGTAACCCACCTTCTCGCAAATTTTTTTTTTTTCGAAAATAATTTTTTTTTCTCGCCGTGTTATTCTAACGAGCATTTTTTAAATTTCTAAAATTCATAAAAAAAGAGTTAATATCCGATTATGTCACAAAACTATACAGATCTGAGATAGATGAGGGACCATGATGGGAAATAGTTTCAAGTTGATAGCTGTTGCCGTTTGACCCGTGGAGAACCGAAAAAAAAACATAAAAAAAACATAGAAACGAACACCAATCTTTTTCAGTATTTCGAATTGAATCCTCGCTAAAGCTTGTCCAATAAATGGGTAAAAGCTGCTTCGATGTGGTACCAATTTAGCACATTTCATGTGTTTTCTTCAAAATGGCTGACCCGATCAAGCTGAGAATTCCCAGGAATGTGTATCAGAATGGTTCAACTTCACACGAAATTCAATTTTTCTGTGAATACAAATATTTTCTTTTTCTTTCCGCCGTGTTATTATAACGGGTATTTTTGAAATTTCGAAAATTCATAAAAAAAAGTTACCACCCGATAATGTCACAAAACTATACAGATCTGAGATAGATGAGGGACCATGATGGGAAATAGTTTCAAGTTGATAGCTGTTGCCGTTTGACCCGTGGAGAACCGAAAAAAAACATAAAAAAAACATAGAAACGAACACCAATCTTTTTCAGTATTTCGAATTGAATCCTCGCTAAAGCTTGTCCAATAAATGGGTAAAAGCTGCTTCGATGTGGTACCAATTTAGCACATTTCATGTGTTTTCTTCAAAATGGCTGACCCGATCAAGCTGAGAATTCCCAGGAATGTGTATCAGAATGGTTCAACTTCACACGAAATTCAATTTTTCTGTGAATACAAATATTTTCTTTTTCTTTCCGCCGTGTTATTATAACGGGTATTTTTGAAATTTCGAAAATTCATAAAAAAAAGTTACCACCCGATAATGCCACAAAACTATACAGATCTAAGTTAGATGAGGAACCGTAAAGAAAAAAAGTTCGACGTTGATAGCTGTAGCCGTTTGACCTGTGGATAACCGACAAAAAAACACGAAAAAAAACAACAAAAACGAACAGCAACTTTTTTCCGTATGTCAAATTGAATCCTCGCTAAAGCTCGTCTAATGATGGTGAATTTAATTCATTTCAATTTTAATGAAGATATTGAATATGATTTATAAGATCTGAATAAAATGTGATTTTCGAATATTTCTGGCTGTATATGTAAACTAACTTGTCATTGAACGTTTCGATGGAAGGGTTTAACAAATGACTGAAAAAAGAATAAATAATTATTCTCACGTTGAAATTGATAGTCACTGCCATATTTACCTACACATATTATCTGTAACCGGCAGGGAAGTGTTGTCACCATGTAAACCAATGGTGCTGTTTTATCGGGGCTTGTATGACCTCAAATGACCTCGATTAGTCGTGCCAGGCCTTATAGTCAAGTCGATTGAAATTGGTTCACTGAAAATTAAAGTTCCGATTCTGATAAAATCTATGCATATTTCGTTTCAATAGTATTTCTATTAACTCAACGTTAAATGTGTATTTATGTACATTTGCGGCTACAAAACAAAAATGTCAGTAGATAAATATTCAGATAAAAAAAAAAAATTCAAAAAAAAAAATTAAATTAAATTTACGCACATCCAACCGAAAATGTTTTCACACACTATATGAGTGGAGTGCATATATACACATTGTCTTCTAGTATAAGTGCGTGTAACGTGACTATATTTCCGTCAAGATGCATCATAATATAGCTTCATCGATTATCCTATGTGGACACAACTGAACTGTTTGTCTTTATTCTGGTGAACGATACATGGTATACAGTTTCAATCATCATTTTCCAGCAAGTGATGAAATGTTAGAAATATGTAATTGTTCATATAAGACATGTTCAAAAAATATAAACCTGAATTCAGCACTTGATATTTCGATTTTCATACCAGCAAATACTCAATTTCGTCTGCAATCTCTCCAATCTTCACTACAATATTGCCAACAGCGGATATTTCACCAGATAATATCATGAATAATATCGATGGCAGAACTTCAAATCAAACCAAGTTATCCGTGATAACGTTGCCGAAGACGTATACCTCCATTCACGCCAGTCTTCGTTTCACCTCCCACAACATTTCTGTCGA
>OZ023332.1:12610753-12615753 GCA_964007535.1 Brachyptera risi | reverse complement strand
GTTGGGGAGAAATGCGTAAAAACTGGCAACTGTTTTTTTTTCATTTCCAAACAAGTCGAACGTTTTAAAGAGACCTGTGAAAAGCGTCTTTGCAATTTTCAATTATTTATCGAATTAAAAACAAGTCGAATTAACATTTGCACCTCAAGAAAAGTTGAATCATAATGGCACTGCAAGATGTTCTGTTGATGCATAATTCAATTATATATTCTCTCGACCTATTCATACCACGTTTTCGCAGAGAAAGATGAAAAGTTTGAAACTAATTTCCTATATTGAAGACAAATTGTTAGTCAAACGATCACATAGAAGTACTATTATTCTTTCACCTATAAAAAATGAGCTTTTCATGCGAAATTAGGATGCAAATTGCTTTTTCTTTATCTCCTCCTCTGATTGTTACGATGTAATAAATCAAAAGCCTGCCCTCTCGACATCCAAGCCTTCTGAACCCACCCCATCTTGACCTCATGCTCCAGATCGCAGAGTACATACAACAATCCTCGTAGTGTTTTTGTTTTCGTATAGTTCGTCTTCTTGGCAGTGGAAATCTGCTCTGGGCGACACAAGTTATGGCCGCTGCGGATTCTTATGTTGGACTGTATAACATGTAGAGCATCGATCTTATCTTGGAACTCATATCCTCATCTGGTCCTGCGATTCGGCTTAAAGTATGACACTCTGAAAACTTGCAATCCTGATTGAGTGATGTCATCTTGTACTTGTCTGGGTCAATTGAATTGAGAACCACACCACATGTAGACCCTATGATCTGTAGATTGACATTGTCATGTAAACTAGGCAAACTTAGCATATTATGCAATGTAAGATAAGCGATACATATAATATGTGAAGTATAATTGAAAACTCTACACACCTTGACTCCTGAGAAATAAACTCCATTCGTTGAATATCGAATCTAGAAAATCGTGAATATCAGTCTTTTTTTAGACACATTCGGACAAGAAATGCCCGAAAACGGTCTTCTTGATTATAATATATCATCACAATTCACATTAACGAATCTTAAAATTCGATGTGGCTCTGATATTTGACGTCACCAAGTGGGTAATTGACCATTGTAGATGGGCGTGACTTATACGAAGCAGGGGAAATTTAAGATACCTTGATTGGTTATTTCCCTATTTCCCCTGCTTCACTGTCCACTTGATTGGTTTTTATATTCTTTGACATCACGAGGGTGGACGATCTACAATGATCAACTACAATATCAAAAACAGAACAATAACCAAACAAATCAATAATCAATAACATATTCATAACAATATCAATCGAACTTTGTAATTACATGTTATCTTTAATCATACCGGCTCATTACATTTATACGTGTTCTAATTACTCCAAGGAATTCCATGAATCAGTTTATCATCACTCAGCTTCTAGATTGAGAAAACTTTCATCTGCTTTTCATATTGTTCGGTAGCTATGACAACTCGGAAAATCTTCTCTCCTTCCACATCCATCTGTTTCGTTTTTAATTTGTTCCTCTCGTGCACAACGGAGCAACAAAATTGAACGGAAATGATGAATTTGGTATCGTGTACGAAATAATGTATGTAGGAATGTGCGATAATGTATCGATGGCCAAATGGCTCCATGGCGTAGGAAAACCATCAAGCCTCGGCACTATTGATCCGCAATTCGGCGTCGCTAATATTCTTCTGACTGCATGCCCGTGCTAGTGCTACAGCCTCCTCGGATAGTGTTACTTATGATAGCGGCTCGGGCAAGACAGTGTCTAGTGATTAGAGACGACAGTTTGACAGGCGGATACGATTGTCTTCGTACTTCCGGCGACTGCATTGCGTGTTCCGGACGTGGACTAGTCACGTGTCAACGCTTGAGCTCGTGATTGGCTGAATCTTTGAGTGACAAATCATTCGGAGTTTGATTCCGTGCCAATTTCTGAGGTGTAACCAATTGTTGAGTTCTCTCGAATTGACTGACATGTTTTGTAAACATACGTATGAACGTTTTTTGGTCACGTCGAATTGTTTATCATCTGTCATTTGATTGTTTTTGGACGATACTTGAGCGATTTTCACAAATGTTCAAGTAATATGAGAAGTTCCTAATTGGTCCGCCTCGTAATTACCTTAAGTACGTTGTAGGAAAAAACAGCGTAATGTTTCTCGATATACAATTGTTGTGTTCACTTGAATAAAGTACACTTGTCCCTGTTTTGAAACTAAACGAATGCGTATCAATGTAGAACTTTGAGTATAAGTGAAAGCATGTTTGTCGTTTGTTACTGTCAAATCCTATGCAATATAACAGGTCAACTGGTTCGACCAAATAGCAAAGAGACTTTCACTTCCGCTTCAAGCTGTACAAACTATGGATTCTCCACGTAGAATAATAAAATATATTTTATTTCGAAATACGAATTTATAAAATCGTCGATACCTGTGAATCAGTTTCAAAGAGAGTACATTTGTGATTTGCCGTTTGATAATACTGTTCTATTATTGCATTGGACGTTGGATAATATTTGGAAAGGGCATTGATTTTTTCCCCTTCTTTTCCAATGTTGTACAAATTCCATTTTAATATTGTAACTCAATTTCTATCGACACTTCCTCTGATCTATTGGCTCGTTCAGTTTGATTCCTATAGGCTATGCTCAAAATAATTTATGACATGATGTTCAGTATTGTATTAGGTATATATATATATATATATATATATATATATATATATATATATATATATATATATATTGAATATATATATATATATATATATATATATATATATATATATATATATATATATATTGAATATATATATATATATATATATATATATATATATATATATATATATTGAATATATGTATATATATATATATATATTGAATATATATATATATTGAATGTGTATATATATATATATATATATATATATATATATATATATATATATATATATATATATATATATATATATATATATATATATATATATATATATATATATATATATAAACACAAGTAATGGGGATGAAATGACATCACCATTAGATTTCGTGAAAAAGCTGAAAGCACACATTGTATTTTTCAAGCTTCTCTTCCACAAAAAGTCTAACGATCCCACCTACTTAGTCCCAATCCTCATTGCCATTCACTCACTCGATTGATTTTGAAACGGAGAACTCGTCTAAAAGAGGTCCTGAAAAAGATACGATGTAAGAACGTGAAACTAATTTATGAATCCAGTTCATTATATTTCACAGGCGGCATGAAAACGCGTTGAAATATGGTTATATTCAGTAGAGAGTTTGAATTGTGTATTATATAATTATATGAAATATAACATTCTGGTCAAAATACTACTTCATAAACTGGGGACAATTCGGTTGTGTGTTTGAGTTCCGTTCAGCATATTTATTCATTAATTTATTAATTAATTTATTCAATATTTGTCCAAATTGAACACACATATCCATGTAGTACAACAATGGTTGGAATGTGCGTCATATGGACCGTCATAATAACTAAAACGTGAAAGCTCACATGATTAAAATAAATACACAACATATAGGCCTATATATTCATAACATTTGTTGTTGGTATGGAAACAAAACAAAGAAGATTACACATCAATATATTATATACACACATACAACCATCACCGGTTATTGGTCTCACATTGGAAGTTTACACACTTCAAAATAATCTTCAATGGAGTATAATGATTGATCGATTGAAAATTGTTTGAGAGATTCGAATGTATTTTTCGCATAAATTGATTTTATACGTTTTGGTGAAGCATTGTGAAGAATGCACTGAGTCTCTTAGTCCTGATTAGTATCTGATTATTCCTATGAGAAATTCCACGTAATTCATTTATATTTCTAGTGTTTGACAGTGAACGTCTGAGTTCATTTTTAATCAAGATACAATTATTCGTATGTTGATGATCGGTTGATATGAGTTTTTATGACCACCATTCATCCATTAGTTCACAACCTTTAAATAACATAATTGTCGGTGGAGTCGTTAGGCAGAAAATAACCGTGATTCTGAAAACTTTTTGCTACTACAATCATTCAAATTCTTCACTTCTGCGTACTCACAACTCAATAAAAGCATGAACCTGATATATTTTTTTTAAATTTTGATTGATTTCTTCAACGTCAATCGCTAATGTTTCGTTTGTTTGGGTTTGTTTATCTTGTGGTTTGCTATGTTCTATTCAAATGATATACCCAGTATTGGTGGAGGAGCCGCGTTTTATAACTCCGTATCATCTTTCCATCTTTTTTTTCAAGTCTGTCCCACTGAAATCACAATTAATTAACAGCATGAATGAAAATTACACGTGACACATTGATTAACAAAAATATGACAAAATCAATAAGACAATATCAATATTACCCTCCTCTTGGTCTGCGGCTCGTGAAAAATAAAAAAACGTTTCAATTACTCATTCTTGAATTTTGTGAATTATAATTTAAGCGATGTAAAAAAAATTGTTCTCACGATTTGTTGTTCAAGAATAAAATGGAATGTATATGAGAAGTCTGTATATGAGAAGTGTTGGTAATGTATGATATCAAATGCATTTGTATGCGTACGTACATGAATACTGTCTCGAAAGTGAAACCTCAATAACTCGACTGAATATATTATATTTTTCCCCTCAGTTTCCATCGTTATATTATTATATTGTTCACCCAACGACCCAACTTACAACTATATAGTTAATTCAAGATGATGGACCAAAAATAAATTATGTCAAAAATGTGTCAGAACTTTTAGAATCGAAATGTCTTTATGTTCAGGCCTTCGTTTTCTCCGAAGCTGACATCTGACGTATTTTCTCGTTTCTCTTTTATTATCTCGTTCTTCACAATCTCATGAAACGATCATCAATCATTCCATTCAAGACGTTCTTCTGAAACTTCACGCAGCAATGTTCTAATCATAAACGAATTCTGAGAATCTGAGTCATATTTAATAATGTTTCTGTTGAAC
>OZ023332.1:12585753-12605753 GCA_964007535.1 Brachyptera risi | reverse complement strand
TTCTTTCATAGACAAACTACAAAAAACGATGCTGCGGAATAATGTTATACTAGGAAAACGCGACATTTCGGTGGAAAATATCATCTTCTTACCATGGAGTATATACAGACCTATAGAGTATGTATGTATCAATATAGAGTCGCTATATAGCGAGATATTCATGAGAAATGTAAAGAAATCTGCATTTCTGATGACAGCCGCTTTCCCGATTTGCATATAACTTGACAGATATATCAAGTATTGTCGTCCTTACAACATATCTTTCCGGATGAATTCCCTTTAAGAAGATTCTCGAATTGTGGTGAAACCTGTGGTGAAAGAGCCTCGCGTAATTTGTGTAGTTTGACTATTTTTCATGTATATCATTTTTGTCGATTGTGATCGAAAATTTATGAAAAAAATATAGACGAATTGTGTCACCATAGTAGAATATCTTCAGTGTCACGCTTTTCCAATTTTCAGTATTCCAACATTTTCGCACGTTTACTTGTACAGTTGTATAGTTAGTAGTTGTGTAGTAGTTGTATAGTTACATATACTTGAACATGTTCTTCATTCGAACCCACGCCTTCTGGATGTCCGAATGGCTGAGATACCAATATAGGATCAGCTGTAACCGGAAGTTGCAATCGGCTCTCACCAATCCTCCTCGTTTCGCCAGATCTCAGAATAAGTCTAACGTGGACTCGGTAATATCCGAAGTGAATGTTTATTCGTTCCTCACATTATCGTGCAACCCCTTTAATAGGACAACAAGCGAGACGCGTGGCCGAGTGGTAAAACACTGAACCGTCATTCCGGAGACCGGGGTTCGATTCCCGCCATGGTCGACCATCCTGACAGGGTTCTTTCGTGGTTTCCCTCTGTCGTTCAGGTCTATACTGAGATGGTTCCTTCACAACAGGCCACGACCGACTCCTTCCCACCATCCAAAAGACCTAATAAGATAACCTTTCATCTCATCATACCACCATCTCATTCATCATCCACCGACGCCAATAGATCGTAGCCATCAGTATAGTGTTTCGTTGAAACCCAATATAAACAAGATAGGACAGCAAGTCTACATTTCCCAATATAATTCCGTTGCTCTGAAATGTGTTGCTATTAATTTTAGGTTCAC
This sequence comes from Brachyptera risi, assembly GCA_964007535.1. Taxonomy (NCBI): domain Eukaryota; kingdom Metazoa; phylum Arthropoda; class Insecta; order Plecoptera; family Taeniopterygidae; genus Brachyptera; species Brachyptera risi. Next base: position 12,604,630 of record OZ023332.1, on the reverse strand, counting down.
CACTTCCCGACAATATGAGTCACAGTTCAACTTATACCTCCTGAATTATAACCTTGACCTAAATTTAAAAAATGAACATTAATTTATTGTAATTCCACGTAGTAATGCACTGACGTAACACGATGTACATTGGAACGTTGAAACGGGGAAAACGTTTCATACCCTACATATTTAATATGTATTTATGCATAGAAAGTAGTACGTGTTGTATGAGTCAATTACTTCTATTTCTCATGAATGTGACCATGGCAGAAGCAAATTGCATCCATTAATGCCGTTGCTTTCTGCTGTATTGATAATTCGCTGCTGAAGTGGCATCAAATGGTTGATATTTGCATCTGAAACTTCTCTATGTTCGATTCATAATTAATGATTGCGATCATTGTTTGTTTAACGAACCCACCAGCAGCTAGCTCATTTGGGGGTACGAATAAGCAGGTGGATATGACACTGTGGAGTGATGAGTAAAATAACGTTTACGGAAATCCATGCTTTATGCGGGACTCGAACCCACGCCCAACGGTAGCCTCAGTTTCTGAAGCGATATCTCAGCTGACTCAGCAATAGGGAGGAGACAATTTGTGATTCTTAGGCCTAGTTACAAAGTCCAGTTAGTATTTATCTGACCGTTGGTGAAAACAAATACCACAGGTAACCATGGTGACAACAAGTTTGAACTGTCAGATAAAGGCTAACTAGACTTGGTAATACCGGGCCTTAGTCGAATATTTAAACTGAATATATTTTTTAACCCCATAAAATGTATAGGTCCCCGTAGCGGATATCATTCAATATCTGGTTCAACGACGTACTTTCAGGATAATCAAGATCTATTGGCGTCAGTGATGAATGCAATGATTAAAAGACGTGATGAAATATTATAGGTTTCCATCATGTTGACACATAGTGGAACTCTCGTGGCTTCTCTCTAAGGAATCATCATGTTATTACATTTATGATAGCGAATTAATACGGGGGAAATCTCCAAGAGAATGGTCGCCCACCGCGGGAATCGAACCCCGGTCTCGTGGATAATGGTTCTGCAAGCCAGCGACTGATCCAACAACACTTTGATGTGAGCTGAATCATCGTGCTTTCGAAGTGCTTTGTCTTTCAACTCATCCCCTGTAGGCGGTATTTCCATAGCAACCAGATATAGGTTCAGCCTTACGCGTTACGTTTTTCCAGGAAAAAGTAATATTATATATTAGAATTGAGATTCTGAATAAATTGACTTCAACGTGTAGAATCGCTTGAACGGCTTTTCTCGCATGTCTCATTTATTTGTCAGACTTTAAAGTTTACATACAGCAGCTAGCGTCGGGTTATTAATACCGAAGCCATATCGATAGCATCATTTTATTAGGTCGATGGCTCCGTTGGGAGTGGAAAACTTAGTAGAAAACTCGCCTTCTTCTTCGCATATCATACCGCTAACTTTTTCAGCTTTTTCGACGCATCTTTTATTAGTTCATTGTTTGAAACTGAAAGGCAGAAAAATGAAGTGAGAAGATGTGTGAGTCTTATTTGTTTATACACTCTATATATGTACGTGTGTATTAAGTGAGTAGGACGAAAATAAACCAACTTTTCGGCCCGTTTTTTTCTTTCACCAATTCGATTAGAGACGGTATATTGAGCGAATCGACTGTTTACTCGATCGAATGACACTGATAACGAAAAGGAGAGATGATCAACTTCTAACGAACCCCCCCAAAACCGGATATATATATATATATATATATATATATATATATATATATATATATATATATATATATATATATATATATATTCTATGTATGCATTGGACACACATTAAATAACTATACTAAATATTAAAGTATCAAAATATCATATATATAATATTCAATATCTATGAATATATATATATATATATATATATATATATATATATATATATATATATATATATATATATATATATATATATATATATATATATATATATATATATATATATATATATATATATATATATATATATATATATATATATATATATATATATATATATATATATATATATATATATATATATATATATATATATATATATATATATATATATATATATATATATATATATATATATATATATATATATATATATATATATATATATATATATATATATATATATATATATATATATATATATATATATATATATATATATATATATATATATATATATATATATATATATATATATATATATATATATATATATATATATATATATATATATATATATATATATATATATATATATATATATATATATATATATATATATATATATATATATATATATATATATATATATATATATATATATATATATATATATATATATATATATATATATATATATATATATATATATATATATATATATATATATATATATATATATATATATATATATATATATATATATATATATATATATATATATATATATATATATAATATATATATATATATATATATATATATATATATATATATATATATATATATATATATATATATATATATATATATATATATATATATATATATATATATATATATATATATATATATATATATATATATATATATATATATATATATATATATATATATATATATATATATATATATATATATATATATATATATATATATATATATATATATATATATATATATATATATATATATATATATATATATATATATATATATATATATATATACATATATATATATCCATATTCATACATGAGGCCCAGCTTCACGAATAATCAATTTGTTGATACATTGATGACCAACGGACCATCTTGTTATAACTCTTGATGACCAAGAATTATAGTCGTGTAACTTGATTGATGGTTGGCTTGATCAACACATACTTATTCCCCGTGAAAACTTTGTTTTAGTATAGCCTATATAGTAATGAATGTGCCACGTTATAGTCAACGTATGCCTTACGTGAAGAATGCCACCTTTCCGAGACGTGAAACTTGTTCTCAATTCAGTATCCGTTCCCACAAACAAAATGTCCACATTTGTATTTCAGTCAACTTATATCCGAAGAACCGTATTATAAACATCACCATAGCCGATTTGAACAATACTCGATTGCACGCTAGTTTTATTTTGGTGGAGGTGCCGTGTTTCTCATTTTCATCTGATGTATCGTTATTGCTTTGGAGATGTTATGAACGAACTATTCATGGATGAACGACCTCACCGCCTCATGTTGATCATTCCATTTGGTGGAGGTGCCGTGTTTCTCATTTTCATCTGATGTATCGTTATTGCTTTGGAGATGTTATGCACGAACGATTCATGGATGAACGACCTCACCGCCTCATGTTGATCATTCCATTTGGTGGAGGTGCCGTGTTTCTCATTTTCATCTGATGTATCGGTATTGCTTTGGAGATGTTATGAACGAACGATTCATGGATGAACGACCTCACCGCCTCATGTTGATCATTCCATTTGGTGGAGGTGCCGTGTTTCTCATTTTCATCTGATGTATCGTTATTGCTTTGGAGATGTTATGAACGAACTATTCATGGATGAACGACCTCACCGCCTCATGTTGATCATTCCATTTGGTGGAGGTGCCGTGTTTCTCATTTTCATCTGATGTATCGTTATTGCTTTGGAGATGTTATGAACGAACTATTCATGGATGAACGACCTCACCGCCTCATGTTGATCATTCCATTTGGTGGAGGTGCCGTGTTTCTCATTTTCATCTGATGTATCGTTATTGCTTTGGAGATGTTATGAACGAACTATTCATGGATGAACGACCTCACCGCCTCATGTTGATCATTCCATTTGGTGGAGGTGCCGTGTTTCTCATTTTCATCTGATGTATCGTTATTGCTTTGGAGATGTTATGAACGAACTATTCATGGATGAACGACCTCACCGCTTCATGTTGATCATTCCATTTGGTGGAGGTGCCGTGTTTCTCATTTTCATCTGATGTATCGTTATTTCTTTGGAGATGTTATGAACGAACGATTCATGGATGAACGACCTCACCGCCTCATGTTGATCATTCCTTTTGGTGGAGGTGCCGTGTTTCTCATTTTCATCTGATGTATCGTTATTGCTCTGGAGATGTTATGAACGAACGATTCATGGATGAACGATCTCACCGCCTCATGTTGATCATTCCATTTGGTGGAGGTGCCGTGGTTTTGGAAATATATCGTTTATTTAAAGATTTTTACCGTTCCTCATATTTGATCAGAATCAACAAGATACAGCAAGAGCTCGCTTTCGTTATTGATTTCGATGACCCCGATGATTATTGTTTGCTCCGCGACCCCACCAATATCTAGGTCGAATGGGAGTTTACACATCTTTATATGTACATGGCTATTATGTTGATTGATCCATATGATCATGAGGGTAATTATTCTTCGGGATGATGGGATACCCCTCACTCTGCCTCGATAGGACGATCCCACTTTCCATCCCCAGCCTCAATTGGGTAACAATGATTTTGTTTCATATAAAATCGAAACTTGGCCTATAAAATCATTGTACCCCAATTGAGGCGATGGATGAAAGATGGGATCGTTTGAACGGGGCACCACAATTTGATTTTACCACTCCAAACAATGATTCTGTATCAAGTTTCAATGTTGATGAAACAAAAATAATTACCCAGTCTTGATATTCCTCTTCGGTATAATGTTTTTCCCCATGAGTGCCAAATTGTCCGATCCACACGATCCACTACGAGTAGGTATTGTAAGCCAACCCGCGTGTACGTGTTTCCCATCCCACGTCACGCCAGCATGTCCACGTATACCCGGTGCACCACGCGTGATCTAGATATGACGAGAGAGTGTGTTAGGGCCACGGCCGGGAAGATGAGATGCGCCTCAGCAACGTGCGCGCCGTCGTCCGTCGCCGCGACGCTATACCCGCCGACCGGCTATCGGCTACCATCGCTCAGTGCCGGGGATGGAGCGCTAGGTGTAGGGTCGGTATGGCGGGAAACCCGCTCTCGTCGACTAATGACTCACCATCACTGTTGTTAGTTAATTACCAGTTAGTGCGACGTCGGTGAAATAGTCGGGAGTTGTACCGATCAGTTTTTCCGTATAGGCTTTGGGTAGTGATTTGAGTTGGCGTTTTGTTACGAAGGTGCGTGTATTGCTTTGAGTATGGCTGATGCTTTCCGCTTTGACGTGAAACACGTTGGTAGAGAACCTGTAATCATTTCAAAACAAATACGATTGTTTTAATTTTTTTTCATTTGTTTGATAGTACGGTTTTTTGGTGCAGTACTTCATCAAACAACAACTCGGGACAGTGAAAGAATCGAGTATAATAACTTATATTCTCTGTTGTTTTCGTATACTGATGATATTTATATCTCACATGTGCCATAACAAATGGCGAAACTTACTTTGAAATATCACTTCCATTAAAAAAAATGTTCCAACATATTTTTTTCGGGAAATTCATTTCTACCCTATATGTGGCAACATGAAACTAACGGCGTAGTGCATGTAGTACGTTCGAGTTCGGTCGTCTCGTATATGAACAGTGGTTTTATCGTTCATTTCACGACATTGCACTTCTTTTGATAACTCTCGCCGCAATCTGCAAAGCAAATGCGACGTACAGTTCAAGCACGTAAAAGCCGTACTTTCGCGGGATGGAAATGTCGACTTTACCTTCTCCATCGCTCTCTCTCTGAAGACGTAGCTATATAGACGAGCTTGTCGTTTCTCCTATGCATGAGTATTTACGTTCATTTCATTTACTGTTGTGACCTCCTATTTACATATCGTAACATCTTCAGAGGTTCGACTGGAATCGATTAAATTAGTTTGTAAACTTTACCGATATAGTTAATATGAATGTATCTCGGAATGAGATGGAAGGAAAGCATCAGCAAACCAGAAATACAGAGCACTCCCGTTTCATTTATGTTCATTCTTCGTCCAGGTGTTTTTAACAATTTCAAGAGGATATCGAATGACTATAAATGATCTCTAGTTCGGAGACATAACGCGAGTGTTGACACCTGTTCCAATACATACACAAGACAATATGAATTCTACTCACCTTTTTTCAACTAACTAATCTACATTTTTCCGAGTATCAATTCAAACTGGATCCATACGGGTCTGGCCATTGGTATCCACCCACCCCTTCTGGAGGGTCCCGGTGGGTCGGACTGCCGGGACCCTCGGCTCCCAGTCCCCCCATGGATAGTCCCTATCGCTCCCTGGACAGGAACGTATACCGGGGCACGTGTCCCGTCCACAGTCCGTACCGGTTCCGGTTCATCAATGGAGGGCCGGAATACTATCCGCACCCACGCCACTATCACGATCACCACCACCACGACCACCACGACCATCACGATCATCATGATCACCACGATCATCACGATCACCAGGATCACTACGATCACCACCAGGTAGTTACCTGTGATATGTATAGTTATATGTATAAGTTGTAGTTATATGTGTAGCTTTCTACGTAGTTCATCTATTCCATATCTATGTATATATATATATATATATATATATATATATATATATATATATATATATATATATATATATATATATATATATATATATATATATATATATATATATATATATTTATTCATTCATTATATATAATGAATGAATGAATATGAGGGTTTTAAGGCGCATCGACAGCAAGGTCATTCAGCGTCTGTATAAATATATATATATATATATATATATATATATATATATATATATATATGAATATATTTATATATATATATATATATATATATATATATATATATATATATATATATATATATGTATATATATATATATATATATATATTTATATACATATATATATATATATATATATATATATATATATATATATATATATATATATATATATATATATATATATATATATATGTATATATATATATATATATATATTTATATATATATATTATATATATATATATATATATATATATATATATATATATATATATATATATTTGTATGTGTATGTGTCTGTGTGGTGATCTCCAAATGATGTAGCTGCAATACAAAATATAGTTTAAATATGACGAGTTAATACTGACGTCCGCTGTTCAATTCAATAAAAATTGCCTTTTTGAATTCGTGCCATGATGTTTCATACTGCATGTCTTTCGAGATACACCTCTTTTATTCCATAGTTCCTCTTTCTCACATCCATGTATTGTTATCATTCGTGTAGAATTTTCACGTATAGCCCGCATTCGAATCCACCAACCAAACATCGAATATACCCACATGTTTTTTGAAAATATAAATTAATTCGAATTTGACTTGATGTTGTAGGATGTAGTGATGGAAAAAAAATACAAGATACTTGATTTGTATACTGCGTGTTGATTATCTAAACACCCGACATCATCGTATCCAATTGGTTGTCCATTTATTTATTTCAAGAATTCTTCCACATCGAATTGGTATGAATTCGCTCAAAAAAATGAATTTTCTGATCCAGGTAATCAAACCCATTCGAGTTCAAGAATATCTCTCGTACATCGGTTTTATATTTGTACTCTCTATTGATAAGATATCCAGTGGTATTAGTGAGAGATTAAATGATCAGGTCCAAGACTCTGGAACGAGGTTTGATCTATCATAGCTTTCAGCCAGTTGTTTTGTTTCATTGTTTATCTCGAATACACGGGCAAAAAGCTTCTGATACAGTGCTTTAGCCCAACAGTGTGAGGCGTAAAGCCTATCTAATTCGTGCATATCAAAATAACAATTCACTTTTAATCCAGTACTGTAACAAACTTCGCCTCGAAATGAACGTGAATATATAAATGTATTCTCGCAGATCTAGTGGCTTGATGTTTGTCTAATCTTGATCTGAACTTGGTCCAAGTTGGTTTCAACAACGAATTAATATATTGTATTGTTCTGCTTTTCTAGGGCCTCTATATTGCTAGACTGAGAAACAATTATTGTATATGCAATTAGTTAATCTTAATAATATACTGTTCCGGTTCATTAGAATCAGATTTGAAAACTATATTCTCAACCCCATAATCAAATTATCCTTGATCGTGATATATTTTCATAATCATTGATATTTCGTAAGCCTAAAAATGAACAATTGTCTGTGCTAATATCAACCGTCAGAAACTAAAAATTGTTCAAGGTTTGATCACTCTTACCCGCACTGAGTACACACACTGACACTGAGTGTATACTATGTCTGAGTGTGAGTATGTAGATACGTGAAATATCAGAACAAATTAGTTTTATCTCTAGCACTTAGCGAAAAATCCAGTATTATTGACCTCATCACACGTCCATAATGTAATTCACATATATTTCGTGATATATGTATACATGTGATGTTTTCTGTCATATGTATCATTGGCGCATATGACTGAAAATGTATAATTTGAATATTTGAAGTTTAGATTCGAATATATTATATATAAATGCTTCAATCATTCAATTTGTGTCATTGTAAATAATGATGAACAGCTATAAATCTTGGAGAATATTCTTCAAACACTCATTCAATGTGTAACGGTAGTTTGACGATAACCAAGTACTGTGCACAACCAAATACAATAGTGTTATGATAACTTTCAGTCTAAAAACTACTCGATCACGAGCAGGAGTTCAGAACGGTAGTCGGAGTGTTCTTATCACCATGGTTACCAATGATATTCGATTTCACCAAATCCATAAATTCAATTATGCCCTGATAATTGGCCCTGAGTTTGGTATTGGCCGGTGTAAAATCAGATGATATTCGTAATATCCTTGATCCTTTCTGCGACTGCCACTTGAAATAATGTCCTCTAGGTTTGGCTAGCACCTACGACTGACGATTTTAATTGGTTAATCTTCTCTACGAGAGCTAAATACCATGACAATACGAGATAATAACAGAGTCAAGGTCTCTTAGAACGCAAGAATGCGACTCATTTTTAGCCCACCTCATGAACAGGGCTAGGATTTTGTGCTAACAACAATGGAAATACACAAATACTGGACATGTTGTTGCTATGGCATTTATCTATGTTAGAGAATAGAAACCTCTCACAGTTTTCGAAATTTTCATCTTGGAATCAGTATGCTACGTCAGGTCACATCCCAGTCCTTATCAATTTGATTCAGAGACTCATAGCTATAACACAAGGAGGAAAGAGGACGTCCACAATTAACTGTACTTCATCCATATCAACCAATAGTCTGGTGTTTTCATCAGCCCAACTTTGAAACAATCTGCCACAATATGTTGAAGAACTAGTTTCAAATTGAACGTGTGTAACTTCTTGAATGGAAACGTGTTCTATGATGTCAGAAGTTACCTACACTGACTATTGTAATCTCAACTATATTTATGATCTTAACCATATTTTGTAACCCTCACTTTTAATTGATCATATTGTTCATTTTATTATAAGTAAGGTTAGGTGTAAGAACAGTCATCTGACTAAACCTCGCCCATTCTAATGTATACCGACTCTCGTTATACGTGACGTATAAAGACTTTATATCATTAGTATCTTGGAACTAGCCAGACCAGGACCTTATTCCAAGTGGCAGTCGCGGTGAGGGTCCTGAATCACAGTTATCAGGATTGTGTTCAGTTATTGTGCTGAGCCGTGTACCCGACTAATGACTGAATCCGCCGACAACCGTGTGAACTACACAGCGAGATACTCATGCGGACTAATTAGCTACATTCACACGTAGCTGTACTGCAGTTGTGCGTAATGATTTGCCAATTCACCTGATTACGCTTAGTGATACCTTTGAGAATGCCTAATTCGTAGTGAACTCATGGATTCCACGGTACCACTTACACCCAATAGAGCATTAGAGATGTATTTGTACATCTTCATACATTTATATATATACATATATATATATATATATATATATATATATATATATATATATATATATATATATATATATATATATATATATATATATATATATATAAATGGATATATATATATATACATATATTTATATATATATATATATATATATATATATATATATATATATATACATATATATATATATATATATATATATATATATATTATATATATATATATATATATATATATATATATATATATATATATTTATATATATATATATATATATATATATATATATATATATATATATATATAAATATATATATATATATATATATATATATATATATATATATATATATATATATATATATACATATGAGCTGTGTGTTATATTGCTCGACTCTAACTTCTATAAATGAAACCAAACTGTCTCCCAAACTACATTTTGTCTACAAAATTGTACGACATTTGATCATAGAATTCAAAGTTATCAACTTCTATATTTCACCGTCTTTAGTGAAACATTAGCTCTTCTCAAAGCCACACCACATCTTCCGTCAAAGAAATTTCATACTTAAAGGATAATTTGTGTATTTCCAAGCATTATTGTTGCTTTTATAATCTTCTCAACGAAGTAATCTGATATAAACCTCGTCTACCATTAGGGATAATTAACCGCACGTTGTGAAGAAAGTTTAGAAGATTGTGATTTTTGAAATGACTGAAAATGATTTCAGACCAAAATCGAGGTTACAATTAAGAACGTATAACGTGTCATGCGTATAGAGAGATCGCGTTTTGACGTGAATTGATGTTGGACAAGTGAATCCCCAGTAACGTGATCACAGACCGTATTTTATAATCTCACCCCGTCCCGCGTTGCAAGGAGGTTATAACGTGAATTGATTGAGCGTTGCGCACGGTCCAGGCCACAGTGCTCGAGACACGTGGGCATGATCGGAGTGACTTCGGTTACTTCGATTTCTGTCTGTTTCACAATTGATGTATCTCGTGTATGATTGAATGTGGATAGGTTGCCGATAGCTCAGCCACAAAGAGTGAGAGAGGAAAATAACTGTAATACCAGCTGTTCATATTTAAATTTTCATGTTCGAACGGTATATGAATATATATATATATATATATATATATATATATATATATATATATATATATATATAGATAGATAGATATGTTTATGTATATATATATATATATATATATATATATATATATATATATATTCATATATATATATATATATTTATATATATATATATATATATATATTTATATATATATATATATATATATTATATATATATATATATATATATATATATATATATATATTTATATATATATATATATATATATTCGTATATATATATATGTATATATATATACATATATATATATATATATATATATATATATATATATATATATATATATATATATATATATATATATATATATATATATATGGATATATAGATATACATCACATATAAGCTCGATTCATTCAAGCCAATTGTTAACAGGAACGCATAATCAAGAGCACCTAGCTGCAGTCGATTTGACGAGAAATCATTATTTCGTTGATCACGTTTGAACCGTTCATGATATCGAAATTTTAATACTGGTTACATACAAGTGATTCTCATCCAACCCCATAAATCCAGAATGGTATGAAATGGAATCATAAACCCTGGATTCCATCGTCTCCAGAGCTATATACCCACATCTAAAAATACCACATCGATATGTCTATATCGTATATACCCACATCTAAAAATGTGTACTTTGTCTAGGTGTATATAAACTTACCAGTGAAAATCATACGATATATAAAGTGGATAGTCTTCACCAATACTGACTCTGAGGTGTTATGTATACCTGTGGCACCCTCATGTCATTATTTTGACATCACCAACCGAATCTCATTCCTCTGAATCGACTCCCACGTGCTCTCGAGTGTGTTCTTGTTTCCTCTCATCCTGTCGTAATTGTTCAACTATTACCATTCATTTATTCGTTTATTCATTCATTCATGCATCCATTCATTCTATCCCTTTTCTCCACTTTTCATCCAGGTCCCTTCCAGAATGATCCGATAAATATTTCCGAATGGAATTGAATGAAAAGTGTAATTTCCGAAAATCGAACCATTCCAATAATTTCAAATACACTCGATGATGAGTTTAGTTCACATCTATGAATGTTAGCATTGGAATGTTTGTCTGTTCAATAGTGTCATTGGAACAAACTATCTACAGAACAAGATTAATTGTGTTTGCCCTGATATGTAATGACAGCAACTGAAACCATGTGCTGCAATAATATGTGATATCCATGTCCTGTTGCCAACTCGACAGTGATACCTTCCCCCTCCCCCTCATTCGCAATGGTGCGATATCAATCTATAGTAACCCTCAATTAACGGACTGACCAACATGCGAGATAATTTACAATTAAATAGTTTTTGATTCGATCATATATATATATATATATATATATATATATATATATATATATATATATATATTTTTTTTTTTAATTTTTTTCTCATTTATATATATATTATATATATATACATATATATATATATATATATATATATATATATATATATATATATATATATATATATATATATATATATATATATATATATATATATATATATATATATATATATGTATATATATACATATATATATATATATATATATATATATACATATGTATATATATATATATATATATATATATATATATATATATATATATATATATTTTTTTTATTTTTTTTTTCTCATTTATATATATATATTATATATATACATATATATATATATATATATATATATATTTTTTTTTTTTTTTTTTTTCTCATTTATATATATATTATATATATACATATATATATATATATATATATATATATATATATATATATATATATATATATATATATATATATATATATATATATATATACATATATATATATATATATATATGTATATATATACATATATATATATATATATATATATATATATATATATACATATGTATATATATATATATATATATATATATATATATATATATATATATATATATATATATATATATATATATATATATATATATATATATATATGATTGGAAGCTACAGTCATACATTCTTACCAACTATTTTCCCTTCACCATATATCGCGTGTTACATTATTCTTGAAATTAGGTCTCGAAATAGTTCATGTATTAGGCTATCTAATTCCACTGCAATAATATCACAGGTTTCAACGTGAAGTCACTAACGATGATCATATCAAGATGCATTGAGGGTTGCGTTTTTTTCCGGTCGACGAACCAACGCAACCCCCAATGCATCTTGCTTAATATGTTTTCACAATCGAAACTGAAAGTGTTTGTATCTAGCATGTCTTCAGAGAGCCATTAAGAATGCACGTCTCTCTAACATCCATTACTCCCAAATTGGTAAACTAATGAGTTATTTAATTACTTTCACAAACAAATTGATTACACCAACACTGTTTTTAACTACGACGTCGACATGGACTGTAGATTGCTCGTTATCAGTTTGTTGTGGTTACAAATGAAAAGAGACAAGCAATTTAATTTCAGAAAGTTGGTCCAAGTCTGGGAAATGGAATTATTTTACGACTCACGTCACGATTTCAATTTGAAGAATTTTTCCCTTCAAGTGTATTCGTTGAGAAGATAAATGGTTATAGTGTGCCGGTGACACGTTCAAACTTGCTAGTCGGTGGTGGTTTGGCTAAACGCATCTCCGCTGTGCTGCCGCGCATCACCTGATGCGCATGTTCACGTGCGGTTCGACTTTTCGTTTGCAAAATTCAAATTCGAATTATATTCACACAAACTGTATACTTGCTATGTTTGTATCACTTTTCATAGTTTCTATGTGGCGTATACTTTTCTTAATCAACTTGTTATCTAGTAAGCCTACTTATTATTTCGTCATTGTTACTGATCAAGTTTTTGATTTTAGTACCATAATTTCATCACCAAATACTAATTTTTTAACTTATTTTCACTTTTGGCAATTATGATTCAGAATTCATAGTAAGCTGAACCTTCATAGTAATTCATCGTGAAGATGAACAGCTTTCATGAATGAATCATTTTCTCTCTACGCTGTCTGATACATAGAGAGCTTATAAAGCCATTCATTTGTTTCTCGGGATTCATTTTGAAATTATTTGATAGATGTATTTATTTATTCATCCATCAAATACACTCACAGTTGCACAAAAATGCGGTGACAAGGACACTGAATAGCAAAATTTCAAATTTGAACAATTATAATGACAAATACTTATTACTAGAGGATCAATCAACAAGAACAATGAGTGTTTCTATTCTACGTAGATAATAATAGTCAGTTTGACTTATTCAACACATTCACAAAATTACTGTAATATGTTATGGGGTGGAGAAACAACAGTTCAAAGTTTATGTTGGAGAACGATTTCTCAATCTTCTCTCTGAATAATCTCTTTATAGATAGATAGATAGATTGTTTTTATTTAGCATATTTCCAGCTATTGGTACATTACAGTATATATAATAATACATGATGATATAATATAATAATAATACAGGTATAAGCATAAGTATTCAGGAACATTACTTCAGGAAAAATGAGCTTAATTACAATACACATTAGAATCAATGATAATTAATGATGGAATTTTGGTTACATTTTTTTAAAACAGATGAGTATGCAATATAATTATGTAATTTCCGTAGTATCCACTTGGAAAAAATAAATAGAATACTATCTTCTCTCACCTCCAAACACGGTCAAGATATGTGATGTGGTCGGTTTCGCGTACGGTTTCGCGGACGGTTTCGCGGACGGTTTCGCGGACGCACCTGCGTCTACACAAGGTATTAATTCAACCACTCTCAGGCTAGCAACGTGAATGGAATCCATCATTATCATGACAGTCGACTTACCTTGAGAAAATTACGATGTGCGTAGAACGCGTAGTCTCATCTGGGAACTAGATTGTTCGAATCTCGCTCTCCAGCTGTATACTAATAATGTAAGATTGGCGCGTGACAGATATGAAATTGCATATAGTACACAATGAAAAGTGTTTATTGGAGGTTGCTGCTTATTCCACGTGAATTGAGTCAGATATTACTTGGATCATTTCTACGGAAGCAAGTTTTAATCGGATAGTACGTACACATATGGAAATATATATCTATATGTATACGTATGCATATATATATATATATATATATATATATATATATATATATATATATATATATATATATATATATATACATATTGATATATACATATAAACATATGTATATATATATATATATATATATATATATATATATATATATATATATATATATATTTATACATGTATATATATATATATATATATATATATATATATATATATATATATATATATATATATATACACATATATATATATATATATATATATATATATATATATAAATATATATATATATATATATATATATATATATATATACACATATATATTCATATATATATATAAATATATATATATATATATATATATATATATATATATATATATATACATATATATATATATATATATATATATATATATATATATATATATATTTATATATATATATATATATATATATACACATATATAAATATATATATATATATATATATATATATATATATATATATATATTTGATATATGCGTCTGTGTGTATAGCATCATTCTGATTTTCTCACGCTGTATCATTTTGGTATCCCGCTTTGCGGAGTCGTCTGAATGAAGACTCTCTCTCACATTGTTGTTCTCGCTTGTATGCACATGCCATAGTCTCATCGAGCCCCAACAGTAGCATGTTTCATATTGAATGTTTGGGTTCCGTTCAAGGACAGTGGTCTGAGACTGAATAGAATATTCTCATATTATTTGAAACTGGCTTCCACACTTTCATGAATTCGCATATTTTATCAAAGAATTTGACTTTTTCTCAATATTGCTTTCTTTGTCATTCTGTTCCATTCTCATTTCGTATAGTTTGACGGATATAAAAAGATTGAATCTTTGTAATGGCTGTTCTGGTGGAAATCGATTGGGTTGAATTCGAACATTCCAGTTTCTTCAACTTTCTGACAGAAACTCACGAGTAGGATTTCAGAGATTATTTCTATTCACCTTCCGATATTCTTGATGAAGCAATTATTCTTTTGTTGATGAACATGTTTTCTATTTTCACATCTCCATACTCTGATAGCTAGGCAATGTTCTAAACGGCGGTGACTTCTTCTCGGAGTGAATCCATTTGTCAGGTGTAAGTGTTTCTTGTATGCAGCTTTCAAGCGTCTTCTGTGAATTATTAAAATGTAATACTGTGCTGTTGTGCTGCTAAGGCGTCAAAAGTCCAGTTTCATAATTAATAGCGACAGCCTGAGACTATGTTGTTAAATGTTAAATAATACGGTATTATGCTTCTTGTGGTTAATGGAAGCCGATTATAACTTTGAAAACGGAAAGTGAAAAAGTAGGTTGTTATGTTTTATGTTCTGATACATAATATATTCTCAAAAACGTACTATATCACTTTATCTGCTGAAGACTTTTTTTTCTACTTTCATCGGTTGTATATCACATAATATTCGCTGGTTTCATTTGTTGTGTTGTTAAGTTGCAGTATCAACCTGTTTCGCATTCCAGCTCCATGAATTCAGTATTTTATAAAAGATGATTTTTGCGTATTCCAGTACAATTCTCATTTCCTTAGCAGATTTGGGAGAGGAGATACACCATGCTGGCAAACAACAAAACACATTCTCTTTATGAGCTTCGAAAATTGTAATTCAAAAGAAAAAGTCATATTAAATTTTATTTCTATTACGTATTACCCGTAAAAAAATCCAACCAAAATAGCATTTTGGTTCTTAATAATAATAAAACTTCATCTTCAGGGTTTTTCCCCAACGCATATATCATTCGTATATAACTGAAAAAAAAAATGTAATTAAACATCCTCTTCTCTATAGATCTGTATACACACTCAGTTTTTGTTATCTCTTCTCTTTGTGTGTAGGAAGTATAGAGTGCGAGACATACACTTGATTGAGTGGTATATGTCTGAGGCAGAAGATATAACGATGTGCGAGAGAGAGAGAAAGAAAGAAAGAAGAAGAAGAAGAGAGATGAAAAAAGGGATGAAGGTAGTTGGTTGGAGCCAAAACATCTCCATCGTGAAAAATATCCTCACCCATAAAACCATACCCGCGACCGCCATTGAAACCACCGCCACGCGGTCATCAGTAATGGCCCCTGATTTGTCTACCGACGCGTTTAAACTACCCTAGGTGGATATGGCGATGACTGGGTTAATATAAATTATTCTGTCTCAGCTGGCTTACACCGCCATTAGAGCGCTTGACCCTTTGATCCCTGGCCTGACCACTTCATACGCGGTCAGGCATTTCCCTGCGTCTGGTACCTTATACTTTGAGATTAGACCAGGCCCAAGTTTCAAGTTTCGTGGCAGGCTTGATGAAGGGTGTGGTGAGGAGAGGGGTGATGAACGGGGCTCATTCAACATGCTGGCCATAAGTTCAAGAATGTCGTGGAATTATTTACTTCTATTCATTTCATTCATATCATTCCATTCATTTATTTCACTCATGTTATTTTTATATTTATTTCATTCATTTTTTCATCTCATTCATTTCATTCATTTCATTCAATAAATTCATTCATTGAATTCCATGTAATTAAACATTTATTTATCCATTCCCCTAACTCTATCTTTTTATATCATCCGCTCATTCGTTTCCTCATATAACTAGCCATGCTGAAGTGAATTGTTGCATATACACCATACATGTTTTCTTATATATTCGGTTTAAGGATGCACTCTACTTAAATAACTACGATCTATTGGCGTCGGTGAATGGTATATGAGATGATGGGATGGTTAGATGATAGGTTCCTATTAGATGTTTTTGAATAGTGGGAAGGAGTCGGTCGTTGCCTGTTGTTACGGAAACATCCAAGTATCGACCTGAACAGAGGAAAACTACGAAAAATTCCTGTCAGGATGGTCGACCATGGCGGGAATCGAACCTCAGTCTCCTGAATGACGGTTCAGTGTCCTAGCCACTACACCACGCGTCTCAGTTTATTCACTTTCATTTCATCAACTTTAATTTTCCATTAACATTGAAAGTGATAATATTAACTCTCCAAGACTTCGTTCCTGATTCAGGAATGTCAAGAAAAAATTGTAAAAGGGCAGTGTCACCCTCATTTTAAGTTGGAAATACTATCAAAATACTTGAATGAGCCCTACTTTACTTCATTCATTTTCATTCCAGGGAGGCTAAGAATCGCAAGGTAGGCTCGTTCGTCGCCGAAGAGCGACCTCACTATCCCCCCCAAAACGTTGGTAATACTGTGGAACTAAATATGACAAGAATGATTTTACTTCTTTCTTTTCTCTTTCTCAATTTGGGGATTACAATGACGCTCGAATGTAGCACCACAACGATGATCTCACCACCCTTAAAAAAAAAAATACTATGAAAAAACTTGTTTATCATTCTTAATTTTCTGTGAAAGCAGTGTCGTTGTTATCTTACGAAGTGTTGTTCATTGTCATCTTTACCGTTTTAATTCGAGAATAAATATAGCATCTACGTTGGCTACAGAGTCAAGTTGGTATTGCAAAGACCTTTATTGTCCGTAGATCCTGGTTTGAAACAATGTGAACCAAGGCAAACAAAATGAGACAAGAGACAGAGATAAAAGATGTAGAAGAAGGAGTCAAGGTTGTGGAAATACAAGGAGACGCTATTGAGAATACGTATCACACAAGTACACAAA
>OZ023332.1:12558253-12580753 GCA_964007535.1 Brachyptera risi | reverse complement strand
GTAATAAATGACAAACAATAGTTGGCATAGCAACACAGCGAACTGGTGGACAACCAAATATTCTGATTGGTCAATTCCAAGTGACGGACATTGTTGTCTGTCTCGTGCAACAATGAGTGACGTCACTTGACAGATAACTCAGCAAACTGGTGGAATACCAAATATTCTGATTGGTCAATTCCAAGGGACGGACATTGTTGTCTGTCTCTTCCAACAATGGGTGTCGTCACTTGACAGAAGCTTATGGGCATTGTTGTCTGTCTCTTTCGACAATGAGTGACGTCACTTCACAAAAGCCTATGGACATTGTTGTCTGTTTCTTTCAACATTGGGTGACGTCACTTCACAAAAGCCTATAGTTACCATAGCAACACAGCGAACTGGTGGACTACCAAAAATTCTGATTGGTCAATTCCAAGGGATGGACATTGTTGTCTCTCTCTTTCAGCAATGAGTGACGTCACTTGACAGAAGCCTATGGACATTGTTGTCTGTCTCTTTTGACAATGAGTGACGTCACTTGACAGAAGCCTGTTGCTGTTTTTGCGACTCGGTTTAAGCTCAAACTACTCTAGAACTACTCTTCTTACAACTCCAGAAACTACTCTAGAAACTGAAATCGAATCGACCGTGGCTTCGAATATAGTGTTTTATAATGTGTGTTTATGAATCCGCTCATTCGTACCCCCATACAACCCAGATGCTGAAGGGGTCGTTCTGTACATGATTAACTCCATATTCGATATTTCAATATTGGCCAATCCAGTCCTACATATGCCTGCTGGTATATCCTCAAATGGTTTGCTTCATGCATGGGTCAATCATGTGTATCAGTTGACTTTGAGAATGTGCTTGGCCCAGTCCAGTGACGTATACAATGCATTTCTGAATAATGGAGGACGCTCACTTCCCGTATAGTTAATGATGCAACACCTGAGCGGTCAGTAATGGTAATAGGAATTGAACTCAACCCGTGGTTGAGGTGGGGTTACAATGTCGGATACATTCTGTCTCGGATTTAAGCTGTATGAATACGCAAGTCATGCGTATGTTATCACAATTATGTATCAACTCGAAAGTCTTTGATAGTCGATTTAACGAAATATCAGTTTTTGTATGATAACTGCCGAGCGGTATGAGATATACAAATTCTAACAGACAACGAACACAGATATTTTCAATACCTTGATGATGGTATAAAATTGGAATATTTAATCGGGTCGCTCAAGTTTTAAGCGTATACGACTAAAGATGCGTTTTTTTAGCTGTAGGCCTATACACTTGACAGTTGTGAAATATGAGTTGAATAGTTATAACTCAAATAATCTTGGATGTATCAAAAGAATCCGTGTCTCCTCCGTATCGGAGTTTTTGATATCTCATACCGTTCGGCAGTTATCATAAAAGCTAATATTATGCTAAATCGACTCTCATGGACTCTCAATCCTTTAGATAATGTCATCAGTAACAAACTTATTTATTCAAATTAACTTATTCAAATTATTTAAATTTTTTTATATTCAACTATCGATATGATTTTTTTAAAAGCCAATATACTGTTAGCCCAACTGTACGGAATATGATGACACTCCAGATGGCTTGATTATACCTTTCTCAAGAACCGCTTGTATGAACTCTATCAAGCATGTATCAGCTAATTATTTGTGGAGGTATACGAAAATGACTTGGAAAACATAGTGTGATATAGAAAATGTATTAGAATATGTAATGCTTGGTGAATTAATTATTATTCCAAAAAAAAGGGCCTCAAATAATTGAATTAAGTTACACTGATTATAGGGAAATGGTTCAGCTGGTGGTTTCGATCGGGAGTGTTTCCATACCATACCCCATAACGATCGTATGTCTCGACCCAGCTTACTTAAAATGCAATGCACTGGAGAAAAGAAAACAGTCCCCTTCTGAACTCGTAAACAACCCTGTTGATTATACTTTGACTAATTTATACTTCGTAAAACGCAACAAGTTTGATGTAGCAATGGAATTATTCCCCATCGTGTCGAGTGTGGGCGTGTAGGCGTGCACAGCACATCATTGTCTGGGACGCCGCTTGTTTGCACGCATTTAAAATCGCTTGGGGAAATAATTAGCACATTGTGACTTGGCACATTAATCATAAGAACTTTCACAAAGTTCACACTTTTGACCACGTTTAGCCGCGTGTTTGGCATTCAAGAAAGGTTTGTTCGAACTTCTTTTCCGCGCTCTCGGTCTCGTATTGGTGTGTGAGAAAGAATAGGAAAGAGTTAAACTCCACTTTAGGCTGTCATTAATCTCTTGGCGCCACTTTGCGGTTCGTGTCCCGGTCAGGTTGGTTTCCCAAAGTGACAATCAATATGGCGTGGAAAGTAAAGTGCTTACGAGACGAAACGTGCGGATCCTTTTGCCTCCAATTACGGTCAATTGGCCATGTATGAGGTAATCAATAGAATTGACCAAACAATAGAATGGATGTAACTGATCAGGAAAACGAAGTAAATGCGTTGTGTACAATGAGTGGGATGTAGAATGCACACACATCGGTTTTTAAATCAATTCCTTTATTTTAATGGAACTGTCAAACGTGTCCGTTGTCCTTGAACATCTCGAAACTCAAATTTTCACGAAAAAATATTTTTGAAATCTTTTTCCGGGTTTTTTAGTGATTTTTTCAAAATTTTCAACCATCGCTATCTCAATGATTTTCACGTCTGATTTTCATCAGAAACAACAGTAAATATCAATGCCAAATCAAAGTGAGAAGATGGAAAGTATAGGTTCTGTTCGAATGTGCATCTCACTGGAGATTAAATCTGAATTGGATGAACGAGAAATGACTTGTTTCGATGGTGCTCATCCAATAATTGATGATAAATAATGAACCTCACAATCATCTTCAGCAGTGCACCCAATTCACGCTAACCAAATAACTCCGTGATATAAAGCAAGGCGGACAAATTACGATGTTGAAAGTGTGCAGCTTGTATATAGACAATCGTTGCCATAATTACAGCTGAAATCCTCTGAAAATATCGTAAATCTCTCTTGTCGTTTTTCTTATGGCCCCTTCATAAAATGGATAATTTATCGTTCTTGACGCCATTTTCATGATACTAATACCAGTTTACTGCAATTTCCACTACTACTTCATATTATAGAGGGACTTACTTCACACTGATATAAAGTAACTTCAAACCTAATAGCTACTTGTGAAATTTCCCGTACAAAAGGATATGAAAATAATTATAATCATCATTTTGGATTTTACTATTCCATAATTTTGAAAAAATCGCATAGCTTTCTTCTATATTTTGATGACTCTTCAAAATCGAATAGAAGTCGTGAATTTTTTACGCTCGAAAACATGTCAGCATTCCAATGCTCGTTTCCACAGATCATGAGCTGCATTCATCGCTTCCTCAATCCTGGCACCTCCACCAATATCTAGCTTCTTGGCTACACTCTACTCATTTCTTCACCATCCCTCAGGCCTACATGTTACAACCTCTTATAAAATACCCAACAGATAAAAAAAAATTATATTTCATGCTCAATTTACAATAAAAATTTAATCACTATATACCTTTACGATTTTCACTTCAGTATCGTCAGCGAATTTTTGCTTTTCGTTTACGCTACATCCAATCAATATATTTTCTCTAGGGGGTACGACGGGCAAGGTGAAGGGGAAAGGGATGTGTAGGGGTCACTTTTAGCAGACGACCGTCCACTAATCGAGTGTGGCAATGTTGGATTATCACCCCCAGGTTTTCCACCACGGCAGATGATACAGCTGTAGGTGGTGATGATGGTGAGGGGGGCGGGGGCGGAGGGGGGGGGGAATGGGGGCGGGGGAGCAATACAAAAAGGGTGGTATCTGGGGAAATAACGTTCGGCTTTCTGGACACCCCGACTGCTGGGTCAGCGGCGACTGAATAGGAGGATTTATGGTATGACATAATATGATCGAACTGCGAAGTCAAACGTTCCGACAATTCATAATACAAGAAGCAGTTGGAGAATGTAGTCGGGAGAGAGAGAGAGAGAGAGAGAGAGAGAGAGAGAGAGAGAGAGAGAGAGAGAGAGAGAGAGAGAGAGAGAGAGAGAGAGAGGAAGAGAGAGAGAGAGAGAGAGAGAGAGAGAGAGAGAGAGAAAATGTCTCTTGGCACGCTGAATACCTCTCATTCAAACAAGTGTGCTACGTGAAACAGAGAGGAATTCATTATGTCGGAAATCCTGTTCATGAGGTCATCGTTTACAACACATTTCGATCAATGATCTAGTATTGTATGAACCGTCACTAGTGGCATATTGGTAAAGCGCTTGCTATACGTGACCGGGAGGTGAAGATAGTTAGGGCCTCTGTTCAAATACCGTCACCGTTCGTCTTTACATAGTTTTTCCGATCCCGCAATTCTTCCGAGTATCCTATAGATATATCACGAAGTTCGAGTCCCCCAAAGGATCATCAGGACCATAGTTAGAGCTAAAAGATTGACACACTGTAAGCAAATATTTGAAAAGAAATGATCTTGACCATGCCAAGTGCATACATTGTTGAAGTACTGTTATATGTCTTTAAAAACTAACATCTATTCAATATCAATTCCGATGTTCAAGGACATAAAACTAGAAATTGCGAGAAACTATCTGTTCCCACTCATAATAGAGTAGCTTTCGAAAAAAGTGCATTTTTTGTAGGCTTGAAGATGTTCAACCATCTACCTGACGAAATAACATCACTGAGAGATTATAATAAATGCAGGTATGTTCTAAGGAAACGACTTCTTGATCATGCATTTTATAATGTGAAAGAGTTTTTTACTGAAACTTTCAATTGAAACACTTCATGTTTTATGTACTTGACGAGTCCGATATCCTATAAAAATGTATTTTTATGCACTGTGATGTAATAAACAAATAAACCACAATTACAATTAGCTTGGGTTTCTGCAAATGGCCATCTTTCATTCCAATTCATCGTTTCATTTCCGTCCACTCATTCGTATGCTCCCTTGTAACCTAGCTGTTAAAGGTGTCATTAAGGTCTAACCTCCATTACCTCATGGTCATGAAAAAAATATGATTTTTAGTCAGTCGATTCGTTTTGATGTGCTCGATAATAATATCAAAACAGATGATAGGCTAACCGGGATAAATTTTGAGATATATCAATTCAAATACTGGATGTTTCCCTATCATTTAACACACAACCTTCAAATTGTATGCGTTTTTATTATTCAACAGATCATTAAAATATACTAAAAGGAATGACATTCAATCAAAAAACTTGTTTTATTGTAGATGAAGATGTTACGAATAGAATTTTGCAGGAATAAATATAGGTACCCGTTCTCATTTATGAATCACACTCATTTTAAGAGGAAAAATAGTTGATTTTTCACTAAAATGAAGTCAAAATAGCAACTTAATATTTCATTAAAGCGCTGTAACTTTGGCCAAAAAAATATGACAGTGTTTGTGATGTGATTTTAATTCAAGACAACACATGTTCAACAGAACTTTACTCAAATTTCCCCAATGTAGAATTAATTTCAAAAGTACTTTTTGACTCTGCTGACCAAACGGGTGTTAGACTTTAAGCACGTTTCAAAGGGATTGAACATTTCAAAAGAAGAACTCAATAGAACACAATGTCCATATAATAATATGATAGCAACATGACCACTCTCGGTAGCTCGGTTAGCTGAGACACCGCCTAAGAAACTGAAGACACCGATGGGCGTGGGTTCGAGTTCTGCATAAGGCATGGGTTTTTGTGAACGTTCTCTCACCATTCCTCACTTCATAGTTTCGTAATCACCTGCCTATTCGTACCCCCGTATAACCTGGTTGTTGGTGGGATGGTTAAGCAAATAATAAGCTCTGATAACAGCAACATGTTACACAGATTTCTCATCAGATTGTACATAGAGGAGCCGTGCACTGTTCTTCATACAATAGACTAGTTTTTTTGCAGTGTTACGTTTGTATGTGGGTTGTATACATTAGCAAAATGAGCTTCGAATACAGAGGTGTATATTCTTTCATCCATGAAACAAGTGAGAGCGAACCATCCGTTCGCTAGTCGTATGGGATTAAGGGACGGTCGATCGGAACCTTCATCTGTAGACACGGTTTTTTTCTCTCTTATTGGTTAACGGTATCAAATATCCAAAAGAGACTACGGTTACTGTTTTTTTTTGCCCAAGGTATGAATACGTGATGTAACATTTGAATGGATGATAGAAAGCACAGGGGAGATATAGCCCCTGTGTAGAACGGAACAGAAAAATTACGTCATATTAAATTTTAACATTTGTATAAACCGTGGTGCTCCGATGGGAAAGATTATATTTCAAATGTAGACTTATATACCTTTTTTTTCGGTGCGCTATAATAGCTTCATATATCTGTGTGGTGGAAAACAAACGGACCGCACCACGTATTTTTAATGTGCGTGCCCATTCCTTTTGACAGCGGTAGGCTTAACTGTCAGTATCAATTATTCGATTACTTGAGCGGCCTTCCGTAGCTCAGTCAACAAAGGTACCGCTTTTGAAACTAAAGTCACCGTTGGGCGTGAGTTTAGTCCCATGTAGAGTATGAGTTTTTAGTAAAAGTGCCTACTTATAAGTCACGCCCATAAGTATAGTGTTATTTTGATGTAACGGCTGATAGACCGACACATTTGATGACATCTGTTATCAGCTGAGTCGACGTGAACGTGAAGTTGGTTTATTTCATCACTACTACCCACGCACGATCGATAATTCTTGAAATGTGGCCCGTGAATTGGTACACATTTTCAACATGGGAGGGATAGGAAGTGAGATCACCATCTTCAACCAGCAAACCAACGCAACCCTCAATGCATCTTGGTTACAACGTATTAGGGAATATAATAAATCCATTACGAAACTTGAGTCAACATCAACTTAATCCGCTTGGACTAAGCTGCGTGCTTATGTCCGCATTATAGTCAGCAGAGCTAAGTGTATTGACACTCTAACGACTAACTTAAACGATAACTTACTTAAGAGCACACAGGACCCTTATTCTCGAGATTTGTGGAATATGAGTTGTGATTTGTGGGATGAGAACTCTCTCATTTCACCATTCCATCTCATTTTTGTCGTTTTGCTATTCCCGAGTTTGAAAATCGTGAAATATCAAATGGAATTATTTATATTATATATGAGAGATACCCTTCACGAGGCTAGCAGATTAAAGCCGATGGCAAATTGTAAAATGTAAACAAATAGGATGCACTGCCTTCCCCAGTTAGTTATCCTAGTGGCAGTGATACAAAGCCATCTCGAGTGCTATGCACATTATTTTATCACTCACTTTGACATTTCACTAAGCAAATGGGTGATGAGATTTCCAAATGAATTTTAGAACGATATATAATTGGAAATAATAATTTCAGAAATATCAATCAGTCATTTTTAGTGGAATTATTGGAATCTAACCCAAAATTTACTCTCTCCACATTTCATAAATCTCGATGATGTTTTGGGGTCGATTCAGCAAAATATCAGATTATCGGCGATAACTTTTGATCGGTATGAGATATCAAAACTTCAATACTGAGAAAATACAGATAGGCCTACTTCTGATAAGTTCAAGATGGTATTAAATATAACTATATGACTATATAATGATGTATAACTAATATAATTATAATATTCAAGGAAAGAGTTGAAAGTTTTCTTATTTCACATTCATTTTGTACCATTAACGAAGCTTTCTACTTGCAGATGTGATTACTGTGTGAGAATAAAAGGAAATGAATGGTGATTGAGTGTGGTTGACGAATGTACAAAAACATATGACTTTGACACGATTGTTTTTGAATTTGTATTCCAATTTTTTTCATTATAACGTTAATAACTATTATATTCATAACTTGACTTATTCCAATACTCGTACTTTCATAATCAAACGTACATATGAGTGATTTTAATTTCAATTAATATGCAATACAAATTAATTGAATTGAATTGAATCACTCATTCAGTGTAATAGTTAAGTGTATACGGCTAAAAAATTTCGATTTCTTTCACAGGCGTATACGACGCTTGACAACTATGCTTTATTAGTTGAATAGTTGAAACTCATACCATCTTGAGGGTATTAAAAGTATTTGTGTTTCCTCTGTATTCGAATTTTGATATCACTAGGAGAAGGTGGAATTTGCGTTGTGAGGTGAGCTTATAAGTATGGAAATCTAGAATGAAATATATTTCGTCAGATCAATCCACATATAGGCCTATGGACCTTGGATTACTTCAAATGTTCAAAAACCTTACCTGCAACTTGTTGATATTTATAGTGCAGCAACCTGTCGCATATATACTTTGCAAAACCATTTGCTCCCAATATTCAATAAAATGTATACTTTTATTGCGTTTCCTTTGTCATTTGTCATTGTTGTGAAAGTCACTGAAAATATCCGTTATTATGTTTTCCATATTCAGTGAAAATTGTCCACATTCCAAGTATTCTCCATTCGTGACATTCTCATGAGGATTTCTAAAAAATTCCGATTTTTTTCCGGAAAAACTTTCCGACCGATTTTTCTCAAAAACAATCTCAACCTATTCTGGTATGATGGAAATACGTAGAAGTTTCAAGTCGGTAGGTATTTTTTCCTGACCTGTATGCCGCGTACAGAATTGAAAAAAAAACCATAAAAACCAAGCTCATTTTTTTTCAGTATGTGAAATGGAATCTTCGCTACACTCACCTAACAAACCGTACAGAAGTTCTTATCAAAATACTGATATTTCGCTATATCGAGTCACATGGACTCTTAAGGGCATTGATAGTTCTATTTTACCGTGGCTTACTTGGTGTATACACAGTGTGCACAGCATACTCGACACTCTAATTATTCACTTATACGTATCGCGATATTATTTGTGAGCAAACTTCAAACAAATTGTTGGCTTAACGGTCAAGTGTCAACAGATAAATAGTACCTCAGTTTACTGTTCGTGAAATTACATGTGGAGATTCTTATGAGTTCATTTGCTGCTGACTGCTTCGACTCATGATATTAAAGGGGACCCTTCTCACAGCGTATTATTTCCAATGCCAAAGTTACATATAAACGATTGTAGTTACTTCGAACTTATTTCAGTGAAACTGCTTCACACCTCGCAGAAAAGTATCTTCCGAGATATTGTCGATCATGATGAATATTCGCAAAATACTAACTGTTTTTTGTATGTAACGGTACGCCGTGAGGTGAAAATCGATGGAAAAATGCGAGGGTGAAGCAAATAGTGAATTTGGTGTACAACTGATTTCAGATTTCAAGGGATTTCAGGAATATTTCACTGGATTTCAAGAAGATTTCAAGTGATTTCAAGAATATTTCAGAAAGATTTCATGACAAGGGTACACCAGATTTCAGTTGTCAACACCTCGGAAAAATGTCGAGCGTCACTCTCATATACAAGTGATCGTTCTACCTTTGTTATCATAAAATGTAACTAATCAGCATTTTTGACAAATATCATCTGCATAAGGTGTTGTTTGTTAATTCTGTATCTTGCACTGTACACGAGCTGAATGGTCATGCATAGCTGTGAAATGAGAATCACCCTGGCGGGAAATTGTTGCCCTGATGAGACTGAGGAGGCCTTAACGTGTGTCAAGTAGATTGTGGCGAGATCAATCGGTCTAACACGCTGTATCATCATACAGGAGGCCGGGGTTCGATTCGCGTATTTTGTTCATGATTGTTCATTCATTCACGTGAGATGAATTGATGAATACATGTATCATACAAATGAAAATATGTCCAATGGACTAAGAAATACTTGCACAAGAAAAAAATATCGTCAACTTCCAATTGATATCGCAATTGACCATTGTAGATGGGCGTGACTTATACGAAGCAGGGGAAATTTTAGATACCATGATTGGTCATTTCCCTATTTCCCCCTGCTTCACTGTCCACTTGTTTGGTTTTCATATTGTGTGACATCATGAGGGTGGACGATCAACAATGGCCAATTAGCCACCCTCGGTAGCTCGGTCAGCTGAGGCACCGCGTCAGAAACTGAAGT
Organism: Brachyptera risi; assembly: GCA_964007535.1. Lineage (NCBI taxonomy): Eukaryota > Metazoa > Arthropoda > Insecta > Plecoptera > Taeniopterygidae > Brachyptera > Brachyptera risi. The sequence goes on along the minus strand of OZ023332.1, from coordinate 12,570,671 downwards.
CACCGTTGGGCTTGAGTTAGATTCCCGCATAAGGCATGAGTTTTATGTGAATTGTCATCTCACTTATCATCATCACTTCATCGTTTCATAATCACCCACTCATTCGTAGCCCCGTTTAATCCAATTGTTGGTGGGGTCGTCAAGGAAACAATACTCATCATCATCAGTATTATATCAGGACCTGTTTCAAACAAAATTGTGTCTCAAGTTCTAAGTACAGTCAAGTATCAAGTTCTCCAGATCTCAAGTATAGTCGAAGGTCACAAAACAATGCAAATTATACCTCAATTGAAAGATGAATATCATCCCCCAGTTGAAGGTGAAAGTCTTGTTAAACCGGTCCCAAGTTGAACAAAATGTCCTTCCTATACATAACGCTCTGATTTTAAACCGTGATATAAGTTCAATATAAAATATTCTCGTATTCAAACCTCATTGTTCAGTGCTACGCGTGCAAAGACTTGACAGCTGAGCTTTCAAACTTCAATTGTTCAAGAGATAACAATATTGTGATAATACAGTCTCTCTACAGTGAATTTCCTCGTTTGTTACTTTTCCTTTCTTTCATTTCCCATTCAGATGTGCCGCAGCGGCGGCTCTTACTTTCGAGTCCTCATTAATTCCCTCCTTTTCTATTGCTTGAAAGTTATACATGATTTTCCCATCACAATGGGATGAGAGAGAGAGAGAGAGAGAGAGAGAGAGAGACAGACAGTTGGTGCTAGGGACGTAGTGGAGAGAGCGAATAAGAGCGAATTTATCAGACCCAATGACAATAAAACCGGGGCTCAGCATTGAATTATTGCAAGAAAAATGAGACGCGCTTATATTCAATTTTAACAATAATCGCACATTTCCCTTTATCACCTAGAAGGCGAACCTTGGATTTATTTATTACATTCAAACTCGGATTCATAACTTATTTTTACATGAAAGAGTTCGGAAGTTTTGAATATCAATTCGCCGCCTTCTGTATAACAACTCTTCGAGGTGCTGCTTGTGGTAATGGAAGACATCATGCGTATACTTGATGAACTCGGATAAGAATACTGGAATACATTTCTTCAATTCGAAACGAAGTTTTGATCAAGTCCCTGAATCATCAACGTGGGAGTAGATCTAGCTGGCAGTTCAAAGTTATCAGTCATGATTTTTATCTCATCAACTCTCATATAAAAGCAATTACCGCACTTCGTGATACTGTGCTCAAGTAATGGAATATTTCATTTAAGATAAGTCTTCAAAGGTGTGTAACCAAAATAGTATGATATGTGAATATAAAATGTGTGTATTCAAGTTATAGAGTAATATGATACTGTATGTACCACCGAATTTGTACACAAATTCAAAGCATGAATAAAGTTTCATTAAAATCAACCCACTTGAGAAAGAAAATAATGAGTATTTCAATAAAAATACTATAACACTATTTTCAGAAATAGACAAGACCATTTAACCATATCGAATCTATTTAATGAATAGTTCGAGCCATTTTCTATTTCATCTCTTTTACACTTGCAATTGCAGTTATGATGTAAGATTGAGCCCAAGGTCACAGAAGAGATTAGTAGGGGCCGGTAAATAGCTTGCAACTTGATAGATATTAATCGAATAAGTTTTCAAGAAGACCCAATTGGCAGTGACTAGGGTGATTTGTTTTATTCTTTCTCTACTAGATTCACTCAACTCTCTCATCTAGACCTCTTAGGCCCCGATTTACGACGTGATATTCAGTGGATCAAGCGATGGTTAGCAGAATCATATTCGAGTCATCTTGAATATCTTTGAGATGCCAAGTAGAAACTATTCAACTCATATTTCATAATAAAAAAACAGGCACTTTTTTTCTAGTATGATGAAATTGAGTCTTCGCTTCGCTCATTCAAAATCCAAATATGAAAAATGCTATGAAAATTGAATTGAAGGTATTGAAATTACCTTGGTTTTTCCGTATTAAAATTTGTATGTATCACATCATTAAAAAGCTATCACCAGAAAACAACTGATATTGCCACCCTCGATAGCTTGGTCGGCTTAGGCACGTCGATCCGTGAAATCACCGTTGGGCGTGGGTTCAAGTCCCGCATAAGATATGGGTTTTTGTGAACGTCATCCTACTTATCATCAGTTCACAATTCCATAATCACCTGCTCATTCGTACTCCCATATAACCTAGATGTTGGTGGGGTTGTTAAGCATTCAATAATCAATTGTTCAACCAACTGATATTTCCCTTAATCGATATTCATTCTCTCCTAAATGTGGGCCTCTCCATAATCCGTCTCAAACCATTCCAATCTTCACCACTTCGAGTTTATCTTGTTTTTCCATCTCCACTGTTCTCCCCTACCGCATTTTCTTCTACTTACCGTTATCAATACCCAACCTATCACACTTTTCCTTTCCCTTAAGTCCACAATTAACTGTGCCGTAGTGCCATAATGCCAACTAGGCTCCACGCATTGACTAGCGACTCGCTTGTGAATTTATCTGGCAATTTCCCTCTGGGGGCAATTATCGCTGTGTGTAATGGTAGACGGGCCGGGTTCTTGGCCCGGGTCGCCAGGTGTATACACCATGTGGACCTCGGCTAAGTTATTGGTACGACTGCTAGGACTAGAAGAGCTTGGGAGGGTAAACGTGCATTGAAACATAAATACCGCGTAGACTACCACGTATTTAAACCGAGCGTTTGCCTTAATCTAAGTCTAAAAGTGAAATTAAGTCATTCAAGTTTATTCGTTTCTCTCAGGCTTTAATTCAATTACACACAATATATAGGCCTATATATATATATATATATATATATATATATATATATATATATATATATATATATATATATATAAATATATATATATTCATATACAAGTGTTGAATATATGTTTAATGGCATGAAGATTGGTTGTACTTCCACCCCTCATAATTATGGAGAAGAATGTTAGTAAGAAATGGTTAAGGAACACTTTTTTCTAATTAACTAGTACGTTTTTATGTTTGAAATTAGTTTTCCGCAAGAATTAAACGATGATGTATTTTCATGCATTAATGAAATCTCTGCAAAAAATTCAACTTTTCACTTGGCGTCTCTCAGCCCGTAAGTAATTTACTTCTTGCTAATTTCTATAGAATTTTTCTTCATTTAAAACAAGAGATTTTCATTTGTATAACTTCATTCAACTTTGGTCTTTTCATGTTTTATTAGTGAACCATTGAGTCATAACGAAATCCAGAACAAAGTTCCAGTTATCCAATGAACGGAAAATGATGGGTGTATTTTATCTCTATGAAGAAATTATCAATTAAGGTCGAGAGTTTCTCCGTTATTCTGCCAAATGCATACAATATTTTGATGATGTACGGCATATTTTTGATGCGATTATCAATTATTATCAGCTGGAATGTGAGAGCCAAAATATGTTTGATGATTTACAGCCAAGTTGTTCGGAGAACGACTCACTCTATGTTTGCAATTATTTGACCTGTCATACCATAGACTGTAGAACTGCCTGGCTCGTGTATGCGGCGCGTTATTCATTACAACATAAAGTGTGTAATTTATGGCTGGAACGCACGTTCTAATTAGAAGGTTGTATAACAAACATTAAACCTCTGAAAACGTTACATTCAAAAATGATTCACGCTCAGCTGGGCGTGTGGATTTTGTTAACAATTTCCAAAAATGTTCTCTAACAGTCCAGGGTTGGTGGAGCTTGGAGGTCAGGGGGTCGACTTACCCCCCAATAATCATTTAATGGGCCCAACTATAACAAAGAACTATGACAAAATTGACAGAATTATCAATCTTGACTTGATTTTTATGCTTTCTATCTTCATGCTGATTCTGTCATATTTTTGTAAATTCATTTGATGCGTGTGTTTTTGTGTTCATTCATAATTCATGCTGTTTATCAGATGAATAGAATCAGTTTGAACTTGAATAATGTTATGGGGCTCCGCCGTTGATGTGTCTTGCACATAAGAATAACATATCGTAAGAATAACATCTAGCATACTAATTATATTAAAGGAAATCAGAGCAATTTCTAAAAATCCAGTATTTACATCATCAGTCAAATTTGAACCTAGACGTTTTTTATTCAGCTTCTGTTTGACTTGGGCTTCTCCACAACGGGTTTCGTTGCTCGCAACTCCAATGCATAACATGAAAAATGAAAATATTCGAATAGATTTTCATATTATTACTAAATCATATCAATTCATATGATGAATCATATTGTATATCATATTATATCTTAATCATTTTAAATCAATTATCACCAATTGACGACTAGTGATTGACCTGCCTACAAACGTCACAAAACAAAACATCCAATCAAATGGGCTGTTTGTTATGTGGGTAAATTGACATTGCCTATCAGAGTATCTCTGAATGCTCACATGAAGTATATATCAAGGTGGCCTGCCGATAAGCCACGCCTATCACTAGTGGTCAATTCATTCAAATACTGATCAGAACGCTTCATCAGGCCCTTTGGAATGCTCTCATCGAATAATGTGTATTTGTGATTTTCTGTTAGCCTCATCGTGATTCTCCATGCTATTCCGTTCATTTAACCCGGCACTTCCACAACTATTTCTCGTGGCGAGCATTCATTGAATGTTTCTATGAATATCACCATACTTTTGAAGTTGATGAAGCTGATAATGTCCGGATATATCACAGGAACGGTGTTCACTTAGAACGTGTCTCAGACTTTTGGAAACTTGACGACTTTTATCCACGGCGGAAAATTAAAGTCACAGACAGCGCAGTCCTGATGTTGAAGTTAATTGGTTTCAAATGATTGAAATAGGGTGGTGAGATCGCCCTTGTGGTGCCCCATCCAAACGATCATATCTCTCATCCATAGCCCCAATTAAGGAACAATGATTTTGTATCAAAAAGAGAGAAAAAATCCAAAGAAAATGTGAACTTTTGATTGTGATAAGATGATCTTTGTTATCCGCTGTGAGAACATCCGGTTGCACATTTCTTAGCTCTTAGACTTTGGTATTTCACGCACCTGTATACCATCTTTGCAAGTGTGTGTGCGAGGGGGGAGGGGGGAGGGAGGGGAGGGGGGAGGGGTTCCCTGTACCGTAATGACGCGTGACATAACACTCTCAACTTTCAAGACATAATCATCGTCCCATTACGAAAGAAAATCAATCATCTCGTACTTCTTCTAAAATGTTTAAACGGTTTCATTCAGTCGCATTCACAATCAGTTCGAAGACGCGTTCCCTTCTCTATCGCGTGGGTTGAATTCCAATCCATTACGTGCACGGTTGTGTTCAACTTCTTTTTATCATTTTCGTTTCAATTACGATTCGGGATTTTCTATAGATTTCAGAAAATTCCATCCTCTATGTAATCAAAATGTAATCTCTTAAGAGATTTGCGAAGCAATAATGTAGATAACTTCTTAGTTGTTGTGTTCACAATAATCCATTAAAATACACAGGATCACAACAACCATTCAATCTGATCATCTTTCTAGTAGTCGCAAGTGAAGCCACGAAAGGTAGATGTTTCGTCGTATTTCGCACAAGGTACTACGCCTGGAAATAGTTCTTACTTCAAAATAGAACGTATTTTGAAGTAGGCCCATATTATTTTATTTCGTTTCATAACCGTTGCTTCGACACATGTGTGTGTATAGACTGAACACACATATGTGTTACATGTATATGTGTACATGTGATATACATATACATGTACATGTCTGTATGTATGATTATGTCGAATGTGATTAATTTTCTAAAAACGCATTCTTTGTGTTTCAATAAAAAATGAAACAGATTTTTTTGTCGCTCCAATCAATATATCAAAATCAAGATTTTGATTCTCAGTGACGAATATGGAAGGTTTATATACTGCAATCAAGCATCAATCAAACTAGACATACGTTACTTAGATCTGCCGTCCCACGTTCCCAGATGATGAAGGTACTTTCAATTGACCAGTAGTGATAGGCGTGGCTTATCGGCAGGCCACCTTGATCTCTATATACTTCATGTGGGCATTTAGAGATACTCTGTTAGGCAATGTCAATTTACCCACATAACAAACAGCCCATTTGATTGGATGTTTTGTTGTGTGACGTTTGTGGGCGGATCAATCAACAGTCGTCAATTACATGCATCATTATGGATTTCCTCTACCAGCCAAATCCGCCATATTCCAATTCAAGGTCATATGTCATCTTCGTTTCTGTCTCTGATTGTAACTAACTGATGTGTTTCTCTTGTTACAGGTAAGTTCACCATGGACCCTTTATAAACGTTATACAGGCAGATACTATGTGACGTCACGCCCTGGTAAGTGATCTTTTGTTTGGCATTACTTCATTGGTCGATACCATCCAATACACCAAGAGAACGCGACGTCTGAATCCAACTGTGGAAACTGTCATCTATCAACATATCGAGAGTGTGATGGTCAGCGTCGAAATATGATTATAGCATGCATATTTATCACCGAGATACGTTACTCATCGTTAAGAGCCCGCATCTTACCTGAGAATGTTTCTCTTCGAAATGCTCGACCCAAGTTTGGTGTACGTTGAATAGTTTGGTTGTTTGGGTCGAAAAGTGAGAAGGGGATAATATTGAAAGAGTTCCAGTAACCACCGCTAGATGAAAGAGTTTCTCATTTCAAAATATCGACGAAATCTAGTTACACAACACATTTTGGCCAAGAAAATTGAGAAAACTATATAATTACAAGCAAATCAGGATGTCAAATATTGATGAGTAAAGTTAAACTTAAAGATGTGCGTTCGTAATTCATTTTACTATCATTCGGTAACCGGGAATTTAACAATTAGAATCATCAAATTGGGCACTTTTTGATTCAATTATTGCTCCATAATAACATCATTCTTCAATTTTCGATTAAACATATCTGAATATGAGGGTATTATCTATTCATTGCATTTCACCGCAAGTCCGTGATATTTATAAATCTTGAGATATATGTGGCGAAAGTTTACCCTGTAAATCTGTCTAAGATGCGGGCTCACATATTTGAGTCTCAGCAGTATAGCTTCACAACGCTTTGCAAACCGGGAAGTTTCCTTCATATTGAACTTTGTCGAAGCAATTCCTTTTGTATGGTGTATTCGTGAAGATCCAATATGGACGTCAAAATCGGAACGAGCATATGTCGCTAATGGCCACAGTAACGTATCTTGGTAAAGTTCGGTATATGTTTCTGAAAATAGAGCTTCAAGTGGATCAATCGACGCGTCGATAGAAAGGTTATGAAATGAACCAAATTTGCTGAATATGTATGTTCAATTGACGTGAAGAAAACAGATTGTATCTCATTCCACTGAATCTGTACCGATGAAGTCCAGGATATCAGTATCAGGAAACGATCCTTAATGGGCATCACAACCTGGAGCCAGATTTGAACGTGTGACAACACAAATTCCTGCCCGATCGCAGATAAAACTGAATATCTTCATCTTTTATCGGAAGTTATAATTGATTGATTTTTCTCCGAAGACCCACTCTCTTTCTGAATCATGAAGTGGGTACTGATTATGTACCTGGACGTATTAACAGGATCGTGTCATGCTATACGTCATGCCTCAAAGATATATATATATATATATATATATATATTTATATAAATATATATATATATATATATATATATATATATATATATATATATATATATATATATATATATGTATGTATATATATATATATATATATATATATATATATATATATATATATATATATATGTGTGTGTGTGTGAGGGTGTGTATAAATGTATATGTATATATATAAATATATCTTGAACGTTATTCAAATGCATAGGTCTTGTTTCAACATGATTGGTAAATCTTTTATAACCCATTAAACTTGACTCAGATTTGAATAATAATATAGAGCACCAAGAGCAATAATTCTGGAGATTTCAAGCCATCTTCGCAAGCCATTCATGTCCCTCGTGCCACTGTCATACGGTCGTAACAATCGCTTTATAACACGGATCTGAATGTACTTTACTGGCAGGCACATGAAACATATCAAGTCATATCAAAATGCATCCTGAAGATACCCCTACTGACTTCATACATACCAAAACTAGCAGATTATATATATATATATATATATATACACATATATATATATATATATATATATATATATATATATATATATATATATATATATATATATATATTTGATATGCTCCTCATGTACAGTTTGTGCAATGATTGGCTTCAAGAAATGCGGAAATTCTCTTCCACACTTTTATATTGTAGAACGCCAATTTATGTGACTGCAAGCTCCCGTTCACCCTTCAATTCATTTCTTGGATTAAATTGTCGATACTTCATCTGTATTTAATTATAATCCAAATCTCAATTCCGACAGCAACATTCTATATGACCGCTAGTGCACTTTCTTCACTCTGTCAAAAGAATACATTACTCACTCTGAGCTTGATGGAGATTTTTTTGTCAAACTCATCTCTTTGACTGTTGTTCTGATTTTGAGCATTGTTAGTGAATGTCGAAACGAGAGCATAAATCAATGCTTAGCTCACTCAGCTGTTCTGGAACAAGAGGTCGTCCAGGGCTAATAACAGCAGCTCTATCCGCAGCAAGGCTTATGTTTAATACATTTCCCTTTGTGACTTATGGTCAAGTTCTCTGAAAGTATAAAATGGTTCTGCAAAAAGTCTTCCCAACAAGAAATATAAACTTGTGGCCGACACAAGTCGTGTGTTTAGCGTGCGGTGGACGAGCTCACTGTCCGATGCACGGGACTTTCAAATATAGAACTGAGAACATTATTCAATGGCATTAAAAACAATAGCCTGACTCGTGCGTTATTATCAGGTACACATTGAATCAGAAATGAAAGTTTCTTTGCTACCTGATCAAACCAGTCGACCATGATATACAGCATGGGATTTAACAGGTTTCAAACGACAGAAACAGACTTTCACTCATGCTTCAAGCCGTGTACGTCACCGAACACAGAGTAGGCGATGTAGTGGCATTGAAATATATCTTGGTAATAATAAACTAATACTAACATTTAACCGTGCATCAGCTGGTACCATGAAAACTGATTCATTTTCTAAATTCAACGAATAAATCGTGAACTAATTATGAAATGTAGTAAGTACATTTGCGGCCACGAAAAAAATGCTCGTTTCCAGAGTTCAACTGTTGATGAAATAAGTTCATATACTACAGCTAATGTTTCCAAATAAAACAATTGTAGTGCGTACATGTACGTTAGCGATCACATGACAAGTTTTTCAACTGTATTCGAATATAAATTTCAACAACATTAACGTATATTCAACCGCTGATGTTTTCATGAAATGTACGCTAAGGTCGCATGCTAATTGCTCGCTATAATGTCAGTGCGAACATCACAGTAATCGATGTCATTTCTTGGCTCATTCCGTACAAGGCAAACAAATAATAATAGCAACAAGTCAAGATTTCATTCGGGAGAAAAAGGAATATCCAGTACTTGACACACTCGTTATTAGTGAAGGTGCAAGGGTTCGATTGAGCGGGGCACCACAAGGGGGATCCAACAACCAAAAAAGATACTCATTCGATACATTGTCAATATATGATGACTTTTTTGTACATAATGGTTCATCGTGGTTTCCCACAGTCCTCGAAGCAAATGCTTGGATAAAGTACTAATTGGCCACGACCATTAATTAGTAGAGCGATTGGCCTAATTATAACAATATATGCCTATCACTAATTTAATTTGTGCATTTTGTATGATGATGCTGTCACGAAAAAGAAGTAATCATTGCCCAAGAGACTTAGTTCAAAGTGGAAGATATCAACATTCGTGTGTTTATACTGAAAGACTTTTATCTACGGCGAAAAATCATGGTCACAGACAGCGCAGTCCTGGTGTTGGAGATCATTAGTTTTAAATGATCAAAATGGGGTGGTACGATCACCTTTGTGACGCCCCGTCCAAACGATCCTATCTTTCATCCATAGCCTTAATTGGGGAACAATGATTTTGTATCAAGTTTCGATGTTATTAAAAAATAATAATAATAATAATGATTGATGAACCAGTTATCAGAAACTACTCTCAATTAGCAAGTTTTAAAGTATAGTTCAAATTATTGTATAGTTCTCTCAGCTTCAAAAGAGTCCACTCAAATTTTCAGAAATCATTCATTTATATATTTGAATGAACTAAGTGTGTAGAAGTATCGCTTTTATATTGTATGCATTTTTTCTTCTTCTATTTCTCTAAAATAAGTAATCAATTACAATATTATCTCTTCTAGACCATAAAGAAGCCATATTACTATTATGTTCATATCAAACACTACTGAGAATTGTCTTAATTGCCCTCTATAGTTTATTTCATAATGGGTTTTAACGACGCAGTATACTGATGGCTTCGATCAATTGGCGTCGGTGGATGATGAATGAGATGATGGAATGATGAGATGAAAGGTTATTTTATTATGTGTTTTTGGATAGTGGGGAATAGTCGGTCGTGTCCTGTTGTTAAGGAACCATCCCAGTATTGATCTGAACGACAGAGGGAAACCACGAAAAAACCCTGTCAGGATGGTCAACCATGGCGGGAACCGAACCCCGGTCTCCCGAATGACGGTTCAGTGTATTAACCACTCGGCCTCGCGTCTCGGTTGCTCTCTATATGTTCATTTGTTTTGTGCAATGCTATATTATTCTGTGTCCAATGGGCAACCTATATGAATGCAAAGTCCTAATTTTTCAGTAATAAAGAATGTATACATTTATGAAGTTAATTGCCAGGTTGAATTGAATCACTTCTACTCCCAATCTTCTCCTTTTGTCGGTGTCGGTGCATGTCGGCTGCACTGTGCCAGTTCAATTCTTCCTTTTTAATCGGTTGCTAACTTGTTGCATAGACTTGCATGTGCGTCAAACATCGCAAACAAGTCGAACTATCAGCTACAATTGTTGAGGTGGATGTTCAAAATCTGATAAACTAGCATTGGTAATAGTTTAATGTAAAATGACATTGTTCTTCACATTCAATATTATAAATGTATACTTGGTGGAATACATTGTGAATCATAACGGTGAAAAGTAGAGAGGTGATTTTCTTTGCTGTGATGTATACACTCGAGAATACTTTTTTCTTTCATTCAAAATGAATGTTTGAATATTTTATCTCCAAGATTTCCTTCAAATATATACTACATGTAGTTCGTATTTGTACATTTTGATACGTTTAATTGCATATAGTGTATGTAGATAGTTTTCAATATGTATTCAAATTTGATTTGATTGGCCATTTTATGTGACCGCGAGTTAAATTTTATTTATATAGAATCCAAGCCTGTATCAAGCCTCGTCTATATTCCTACCCTGTCTAGCCAATTATGCAAGCTTGTGCGGACCGAACCAAAGCAAGTCGCCAGTTTCCACCCCCCACGTAGCACATGGTGATTCTCATTCAAATTAAAACCTTCTGCCTCGTCTTATTAAAATGCTTTTCATGTTAATTACTGTTGCTGTAAACAAATTAATGTCGTGTGTCCTGTTTTAAATGAAGACTTGAAAAGTTCTTTCACTTTTCCATTAGATTTGCTTGTAATCTGGCTTTACCCGCGCTTTAATGTAATGAGCAGATGCGATGAAGTACGAACCTTTTGTTGCTGGCCGTACTGACAAAGAACCAGTGTTGTCAATTGTCAAACACAATGATTTATCTGGTCCTCGCCAATCCCCTTTTGACATCGGAAGAGTAAAAAATGTTCGGGTTCGAAAGTTCACTCCTTTTTGTTGTTATACGCACAAAAAGAGAGTGGAACAGGTGGATGCGGAAGAGGGGAGGTGGATTGGGGTGAGAGGAGTGACATACCGAACGTACTTCGTTTGTCACTTTACAGAATTAAGGTGCAAAACAGAAGACATAAACTGGATAACAATAAGCTCTTATTGAACCAGTTTTCCTTTGAAACTGAAGTCATTAGTCGCGTAGTATAGCGCTTTTTCTTTTCCCCTCAATATTCTATGAATGTTTAATTATGAGAATATTATTAAAATCTATTCACTCCACAAATATTATCAAACACAGCTACTGCAGGTACAACTTTACGTTTCACTTTGTGACGCAGTATTTTACACGGAAATTACATGAGTTTTTCCTCTGATATTAGCGCTTTCTCATAGCGTATAGTTAGTGACGAAATGGGTCAATTTCTATAATAATTAAATGACACAGACGAAGGATTATACCTCATTTCTCTCGTTCTGATGTATTATTAGCTTATAGCTGTTTTACAACTATTACCATTTCAAGTCGCGTATTCTATAGTCCTCATGGGGCGTTGTCACCGTTAACATTTACAAACCAACATATAATGTCTTCAAAGACTTCATGGTTCTTT
>OZ023332.1:12515753-12553253 GCA_964007535.1 Brachyptera risi | reverse complement strand
CAGGAGTCCTGCGGCCCTAGTGATGGTGGAAATACCCCCCCCCCCCTGACCTAATGTTTCAGTTGGAACCAGGGACGGATGATTATTTATAATGTTCCCAAGAATATTGTCCTATTTCGGATACGTGTACGTACGAAGTCTGTTCGTTTCAGTGGCGTATTGTATTTGTGTACTTACATGTTCTTCCTATTTTCATTCATATTGGGTTCAACGACGCACTCCAATGATAACCAAGATATGTGGGCGTCGGATGATGGGATGATGAGATGATGGGATGATGAGATTAAGGTTTCCTGGGTGATGGGAAGGATAGTGGGAAAAGAAGCTGTCGTGATCTATATGTTGTGAACCATCCTGGAATCAGCCAAGACTACAGAGGAAAACCACAATTTGTTTTGTAGAGATGTACGGTGGCGGGGATCGAACCGGGTCGGAAATTCCCCTCACCCCACAGGATCGCATGAAGCGAGCTAATGAGATGATCACTGCGCTACATGTTCCGTTTGATTTTCTCCTGGATACATCTCAATGTATCTTGATATATCTTGAGCATACGTTCACTTTCCTCAAATCTACATTTCATAATTCTATGATTATTCTCCGTCTCCATTAGAGGGACGCCATCATTCTTATGCACATTCCATATATATATTGATTTTCATTAGATACTCTACCTACCGGTACAGGTAGCTGAGTGGCTAACGCACTTGCTCCATATGACCCGGGAGGTAGTGGGCATATCGGACCTGGTTCGATCCCCGCTACCGTCCATCTTTACAAGGGTATTTCGTGGTTTCCCTCTGTAGTCTAGGCTAATGCCGGGATGGTTCTCACAATATAGACCACCCCGCTTCCTTTCCACTATCCTTCCCAATACCCATAAAACCTTCATCTCATCATTCCATCATCTCATTCATCCGACGCCAATAGATCTTAGTCATCATTACAGTGCGTCGTTGAAACCCAATATGAAAAAAGATACTCTACCATCCGCATGAAATGGCTGCCGTAATTGACGCAGAATAATCGATCTGCTGATAGAATAATCAAAAGAATGGTAAAGATCAAGAAAAAGTAACTAATTCTAAAATAACAAACAAAAATCGAAACCTATGAAGATATGAGGTACTGAAATAAGAAATGTTTCATAAACTATAATAAACCGTGTACTGATGTGAATAAAAAAAATGCCATATAAAAAAAAGAGGGAGAGGGGGGACAGAAATAAAAATTAGTCAATTGAATATAAATGATTTCCACTTGAGCTATAACTCTTCCCAACGTCATCTCCCTCATCCCCTCACACCCATGTGAAGATTTTTGTTCTCTTTACGACCCCACCAACATCTAATTCAATTTATACTAGGATTCATCGAGTGATCGATGAGTAATAATTACAGAACCCATATCGTGTACGGGACTCGAAACCACGCCCGACTTGGCTTCAGTCTCTGAAGCACTGCTTTGACTGAATGAGTCACCACTTTTCCATGATGTAACGCATGTCATCAGTATAACGGCCACACCTGCCAGCTTATGCTGAGTCACATGAGATGGCCACCCTCGGTAGCTCGGTCAGCTGAGGCACCACTTCAGAAACTAAAGTCACCGTTGGGCGTGGGTTCGAGTCCCACATAAGGCATGGGTTTTTGTAAACGTCCTTTCACTTATCATCACTTCATAATTTCATTATCATCTTCTCATTCGTACCCTCGTATAACCTAGCTGTTGGTGGGGTCGATAAGCAAACAATAATCATCACCATCACATGAGATGTCAGGTGCCCTTCACCAGGCCTACAGGAAGAGTATTGTGTTCCAATTCCGATATAATGCTCACAATACTTCAAGTCAAACACGTAATTATCTAAATGACATTGTTTGATGTTCTACAGTCTAATCTCAACTTGTCAATAGTCGAAACAAAAGCCTACGCTTGAGTAGTACGCGGTTCTTGAGAAGAGAGATATCAAGAGAGTTTTGAGGGGGAGGGAAAAGAGGGGGGAAAGAGAGAGAGAGAGAGAGGGAAACGCAATCGTATTTCGCATCTCTTTTGTATGCAGCGACGCTTCGCAGCTTCTTCAACATCAAACAGTGACGAAGTGATGATGACATGTGCCATCGATCGATTTCTCGTCGTATTGGTCCGGTCGATGCACGTCTCTCTGGCTCAGTCGATACCGGTCCCGTTGGCTCTGTCGGTGTCCGACCTAGTATTTGCTTTATGACAAACAATGGCGACTTGATTTGTTTGCTCGAGTTGCCAATTTCCTTGGTTCGAATCTGGATGGTCACGAATGACGGAGAAGGTGCTGGCAAGACGGTCTCCTTGTAGGTCGGGTATTTTCAGACGGATTGAGAAATGAAAAGAAATTGATGATTTGGTTGGGACGCTTGTTATATTGGAGCATGAAAATGTTTGGCATGAAGAGAGAAGAGAGATACGGTTTTGAAACTAGAGGAGTTGGGTTGGTCTACATATAGCGTGATCTAGAGCGGATGGAAGTCGACTCTGTGAAATGTACAGTTTTTTGATTTCAACTTTGAATGCTATCAGATGTAGATTTGTGTATAATTCAAATCGAAATGTCATACAGAACCATTGTTTCCTGAATGAGGTTGAGAATTAAAAGAAGGATTTTTCGGACGGAGCACCACAAGGGCAATTGAAAACCCCGGAATTATAATACAATCAATGAAGGAATGAGATCCATCTCCAATACCTTCAGAATTATCTGAAATTATATCATTTCCTCAGATTCTAAAATTTCCACCGGTATATGTATGTATATATATATATATATATATATATATATATATATATATATATATATATATATATATATATATATATATATATATATATATGTATATATATATATATATATATATATATATATATATATATATATATATATATATATATATATATATATATATATATATACAGCTAGAAAATGTATTTCAGCTGTATACACAAATGAAAATTAGGTGATCTGAGTTGAATAGATTTCACTCATATCATCGTGAAGGTATTGAAAATATCTATTGTTCCAATATAATTCTGGAATCTAAGACCTTTGATAATGTATTGCAAAAATATGATATTCCGCTATATGCTAACCCATGCGCTCTTTGTTCACGGCTCATTTTGTGAAGTTTCCAATGAAATATGACGCAAAGAGTTTGTTTATATGAACCGATTTCACTGGTGGAGGTGCCATGAAATATGGGCATGTTTACTATTGGCTGGAAAGCTGCACCACAATTTGGTGATACAATCACACTTCATCATAATATGAAGAAGGTAACTCAACTCGCGTCTCCGAAGTGAAATATTTCCGGGCTCAGAATCTCAGTCAGGGTCACGATTGCTCGTAGCTCATGCACCTATCGCTTTCATATTGGATAATCAACAATTTCCACCGGTACCCCAGCCACTATAATATACAAGGTTACGCACGTTCCATCACATACATATGAAAATATATCCCAGTTAATTGTATAACTAGGTGCTACTTTGATTATGATATATGTATCTACTGTAGATGATGATTATTGTTTGCCCAACGACCCCACCAACAGCTAGGTTATACGGGGTACGAATGAGCTGGTGATTATGAATGTATGAAGTGATTATAAGTGAAAGGGCATAGGTATACAAAAACCTATGCCTTATGCGGGACTCGAACCCACGCCCAACGATGACTTCAGTTTCTGAAGCGGTGCCTCAGCTGACCGAGCTACCGAGGGTGGCTATCTACCGTACACTATATGTATCGAATACTATTGTTCATGTTCTATCTAGGTCTTGGGTATTTCATAAAATGTTATTCAATTGTTTGGTCTATATTTGTATTATGTATGAATCGAAAAGCTAATAAAACTGAAACTAACGGGAATCCGCTAAATCGTAACATGCAATCGGGATCTCTGTCTCTGAACTGACGGCAAGAAACCAAAAAACCCTCCATGTTGTTAGTATGGGAGTCGTACACCGTCTTTATATTATGATGAAGTGTTTGTAGCACTACATGGTGGCTGCACTATCATGTACACCTTACAACATGAGCTATTCACAGTTCACTAATAAATCGGTTCAGCATGTATATTATTCAAATCATAATGGCTTCTGCTGTTACATAAACTATCTTTAACTTAAAACCATAATCTACATGCCGTCGTTTCTCCCACGATATTCCAGGAACAATAAACAACACCTGAACGTTCCACATATATTCACATCTTATTCTCATCTATATTCCCATTACGTTATTCACCTGCTATGCTCGGTTGCCTGGTCGGTTGAGGCACCGCTTCAGAAACTGAAGTCACCGTTGGGTGTGGGTTCGAGACCCGCATAAGGCATGGGTTTATGTGAACGACCTTTCTCTTATCATCACTTCATAGTTACATTATAATCACCTGCTCTTTCGTACCCCCGTATAACTTAGCTGTTAGTGGGGTTGTTAAGCGAACAATAATCATAATGATAATCATCTATTATTTACCTATGTCGTTAGATTATGATCGCGCTTTTCCATTTTCAATTTGAACTTTTCCTCTCAGTATAAATCATAGCTCATATCTTGGAATTATAGATTGATCATCAGGCCTATAACTACCACAATATCATGTCAGATATTCAAGTCGAAATGCTTAATTCAATTGAAAACATTCTTCCGAATTGGAGATTTGCTATCAAATGTGAACACTTATGTAGATAATTAAACAGATCATTTCGTGGAAGCGCATTGAAGTCAATTTATTGAATCAAATATGAGTTTTTTGGTGATTTCTTCCGAGCGGTATGAGATATCAAAATCATATTACTAGAGATCACATGTTTGATACCTCCAAGATGGTAAAATAGTCGGAACTATTTTGTATATCGCATCATTTTCACAGTAATATAGCTCAAATAAGAACCTTAATCAGGCTGATACCTGAATGTGGAAAGAGTGGAATTCAAAGTTGATATTTCTATCTCACATAATTCTGAACACATTGAAGAGATCTATCTGTCTTCCGTTCATTAGAATCTTGATACCTCATACTGTTCGAAAAGTATCGTCAAGAAACTGATATCTCGCTAAATCGACCGATTATTATCATAGCTCAAGTCGCATAGAAAAATAAAACGTGTGCACATTTCTCACAATCGTGTTCAATCTTTCCGTCCTCATTTCTACAGCAGCTCGTCCATCTTGCCAGTTTACATCATCAAGACGTTAATGCATTAATGTAAGGTAAATTCAATTGTAATGCTAACAATCATGGATTTATTCAGTACTTCAATAACTCTTATTCACTGAATTCGTTTCATACCTTTTGGCAACGCGAATTGTTTTTTCACTCTATTTGTATAACTCCGACTTCAATTACTCTACTTCGGCTTGCAGGTTTCACTTCCTCTCGCCGTATTCTCAACTTATTTCCCCGAGAATACAAGATCAAAGAGAGAAAATACAATTTAAACTCGTTGGCTCGTTTTCCTGGAGATTATTACAACAGATCTTGACTGTAAAAACATTATCAAAACGAGATTCAAAGACGTTTTAATTATATATGAAGATCATTATGAAGGATATAAGATTTGTATTTCTCGTATTACATTTCACTTCCAGCTCAGTTTTGATGTTGAGACATGACTTTTTTTCGAATGAATCTGAATGTATATTCTAGCGTTGCATGTGAAGAGTAGAATTAATGCTATTATTTTATATCACATTGTCGATAAAACCCTCGGTACTTTGGACCACTTTTTGAGTGCACTATCCTGTCGGCGAGGCGAGCTGGATCGGGGATTTGGTATTCGAGTCCTTTTGTTTACCCGATTTCCCTCTCGCGCTTTCCGCACAACAGTCAGCTAAACTAGTTGGGAGTTTGTTGTTCGGAGAGATTAAATGAAACTATGCCCGCACGGGTAGACAGACAAAACAATATAAACAAAAGTCAATCGATAACGCTTTGGTATATTGTTTGCAAGGACTGGATGAAAAACGCGAGGATTATCACAACTGAAATAATTATAGAGCTATTGGAAGGTGTAATCCCACCAAACCTTTATCAACAATTAAAGTTGTTTTTTGAGTTTGCCTGAATCTGCGAAGTCGTATACAATAAAACAGTGTTGGTACTGAGGCGGATGGATCATTTGCTAACGAACCGTAATTCAGCAGACCGGGGTTTGTTTCCCGCCTGTATCGACCATCCTCACTGATTTGTTGTCCTTCAATCGTTGTTAATTCAATAGGGGGATGATTATCGTCACATTATAGTTTCTTCATCTCCCGCTCATTCGTACCCCCGTATAACCTAGCTGTTGGTGGGGTCGTTATACAAACAATGATAATCATAATCGGACCAAATTGGGTTAGTTACTTGATCAGGTTAGATGTACACTGGTATAAAAACTAAAACACAAAAATGAAATGAAATGTTCCATTCAGATATTCAGGCCATTCTACTGTCTTGTAATATGAATGTCGAAAGTTCATACCAATTTCTTGTGAACTGAAATATTGCTAAATTGTAACTTATAGAAACTTCTGTTCCACTTCCCATATACTATACTCACAGTCATACACGTTGTCTCGGCAAGGAGTTTTAGACGTGTCGGATTATTTATTTTTCCTGCAAAGTTTCTACCTTTTCAATGCGGATGATTCATTTTCTTGAATCTCTTTTCTATACTTATAAGATATAGGTATATATATATGTATATGGAGCTATGTTACTCGTACTTTTCCGAAGTCGAGAAGTTTACTAAATGCCCGGTCTTTTGTCTGACAACTCGCGGCAAAGTCTTCTGTTTTCCGGAGCCACAAGTCTACCTTCATCATGGACCGTGCTCAAAACTCTTCGGCAAGAATACGGGCCAACAGCATCCGATGAACCTGTCATTCGAGTCTATCTAATCAATATCCCTCTCAAACATTATCTTTCTCAAATAATTAAGCATAGGTATATGTAGTTAATGATATAGTAAAGTATCATAGGGCTATTTAGTGAATAATCATATTTACTGTATTTACACCGGATGTTATTGAATATTAGTCAGCCAGCACACAAAAATGTATGTTTTTATTCGGGCTTCATAATAATAATAATAATAATAATAATATCTTATCCTCCGCGCTCTATAATAATATCTCGTCACATGAACTAAATTTCCGGCTGCATATATAATTTAATCATCTTATTATTCAGTATGGAGCTTAGTTATGTTTATGACAATTAATAGGTATATCAATTTTTTATTTCTTTTATTGGGTCTTATTCCAAGGTTTCCTTTCGATATTATTCTCCATGTATGGGGTATATATGGGGTATATATATATGGGGTATTATCCATATATGTATGTTATCCGAATGTGATATGTGAATACAATGGATGTAAATTGGATTTAAAGAGCTGAATTGATTGACAATTTGTATTATATTTCTAATTACTTCAAAAATGAGTTGGCGTCTTATTTCTATTATAATAATAATAATAATAATAATATTTTTTATTATCGGAAGACTGTTCAATTACAGAATGATAATTGTCAACAATTAGAATTAATGCTCAATAATTAATACATAAGTATTCGTCAGTAGAATAAAAACATTTTTCAAGAAGAAAGTTCTTAACACTGGACCTAAAATTACTCAAACTTTTCATTTCTTTAAACTCGTCTGGTAAGTGATTATATAACCGAGTCATTGAGTAGATTGGACCTTTCGTGAACATTGTCAGCCTGTGCTGCTCCATACGAAAGTCGTTACGCCGTCTGGTGTGATGCTGGTGAAGCTCTTGATTGTATTTTTGAAATAGTCCATAGTTTTGCTTGACAAAGATCACTGATTGCTGTATGAAGACACACGGTAGAGGTAAAAGGGACAAAGTTTTGAACAGAGGTTTACATGATGTTAATTTTCGTGTATTTGCTAGAATTCTGATGGCTCGTTTCTGTAGAACAAAAAGTCTTTTAGCACTGGAAGAGTTTCCCCAGAAGGGGATGCAGTACTGAAAATGCGGGTATACATGGGCGAAATACATCATACGTAATAAAGTTGGAGAAACCACTCGACATAGGCTCTTGAGCATGAAAATACCTTTTAACATTTTCTTAGCCGTCTCTTCAATGTGTGGCGTCCAGTCTAGTGTGTCTGTCACTGTGATACCAAGAAACTTTACAGAGTTTGTAACCTTGACGCTATAACCGTTTAAGCGGACAAGTGGACTAATAATTGGCTTGTTTTGTACTGTGTGAAATTGCAGTACCGTTGTTTTATCAGCGTTCAGAAAAAGTCTATTTGTACTACACCAAGACTGCATCACCGACGAAGCTTGCTGAGATGAAACTGCGAGGTCTGTAACAGTAGGTCCAGAGATAATGTGGCTTGTATCATCGGCAAACAGAATAAGCTTTCCATCTTTACAAGATTCAGGGAGGTCGTTAATGTACAACAAAAAAAGAAGTGGTCCCAATACCGAACCTTGCGGCACTCCTACAGAAGACTTGAGCGTGAGGGACTTGAAGCAGGAGGTGATGTTTGCTCCATTTTTCTCTAAAATTTCCACTGCTTGAGGTCGATCGTGGAGAAAAGATTGTATCCATCTTAGAGAATTTCCATTAATACCTATCCTTGCGAGTTTCTCGAATAAAATCATGTGGTTGACGCTGTCGAAGGCCTTAGAAAGGTCATAAAAAAGGCCTAAAGAGTGGGAGTTCTTTTTATCCATTTTTTGAAATACGGAACTCAAAAACGAGAAGATGGCTGTTCCAGTCGATTTACCGTAGAGGAAGCCGTGCTGAGATTCAGTAATGATACTGTGTTTATGCAGGAAGGAAAGTATTCGCGAAAGCATTGCTTTTTCGAAAACTTTTGAAAAGCAAGAAATCAAAGCTATCGGGTGATAGTTTCCTAGTTCAGTAGGATCCCCCTTCTTGAATAAGGGAATAATCTTCGACGATTTTAAGCAGGACGGGAACTGTCCTTCTAGGAATGATTTGTTAACGATCTCTGTCAGAATTGGTGCAATTATGTGCGAACATGAGCGAAGAATTGAGGTTGGTACACCATCTGGACCCGAAGAGTTTTTGTTAGCTAGGTTGTTGATAATCGACTCAATCTCTTGTACTTGGGCTGGAAAGAGGAACATACTGCGAAGAGCAGCTACTGCATTATTTCGCTGCGGAGCCGAAGACGACACAGGAGGTGGCATTGACTGAAGCAGGTCTGGAACTAAATTATTGAAGTAGTGGTTGAATGCATCGGCAACATTTTGGGGGTTGGAAACTTGCTTTCCGTTTACACTGAGAGAGATGCTTTTCGCTTTTCTCTTTGATGAAGTGGTGTTAGCTTTTATGACATTCCAGGAAGCGCTGCTTGTGTTCGGCGCACCCGCTATGAATCTATCATTGCTGCTTTTTTTGGCACTTTGCAGACTTCTCCGGTACTTCCTCTTCGCTTCTTTATATCGAGCCGCATCCACGCTGGTCGAACCTGGTTGCTTCAACTCAAAGAAAAGAGATCTTAAAACACATGCCTCGTCCTTCAATTTCTGCGATATCCAGTTATTTGTTTTCTATTGAAATATTGACGCAGTTAGTAAAAACAACAAAGTTCGTTAAATTATTGGAATTCGAAAGAAATATGGCTGGCCATGTCCCGATGTGAATCCGGTTGCCTATTGTGTGCTTATATTCTTATATTCTTTTCATTTGATTATTTTTCATTCCATTCAATTCTTTTAGTTCCATGCAATTCAGTTGCAGTTAGTGTGTAACCTAGTTTCAAGTTATCGAGACAAAGTGTTTGGTACGACTGAGTTATTGATCAAGTTATTAACGTATAAGAACACAGATCTTGAAAGGTCTCGTTATATTTAATATGTCAGCTTTTTTCCGAAAAAATAATCATATTCTAGAATATTTTCTCCTTTTTCTGCTGAGCTATCAAAACGTGCTAGACGTAAGCTGTTCTCCAACTTATACTTCTAAAATGAGAAAACTGTTATCGTCATCTTTACGTAGCTTTTATCTGTTTGTCTTTATGCAGTGAAAGATTTCAAGGTAAAGGCGCCTCACATTTACTTAGAACATAATCAAGTTTGCAGAGCTTTAGTATTAATCTTATCGCAATCGCTTCTAACACACGAGTGCCGTTTTCTTGATTAGACCGTCTTGGGTGGACTTTATATGGCATTACGTAATAAACGTCATTTCCTATTGGTCCATTGAACGACCTAACTCATGACTTAAGAAGTCCCCATCATTCACAAACCCTGGTCTATGTATGCACTGCTCCTGGAAACCATCCAAATTGTTACTGCAGTCTCACGAAACTTTGCCAAAAGAAGAATCAATAACGGAATATTCTTTTTTTCTGAAATCGTCATGTCCATGTAAAAAGAATTTCAATTCTTTTGTGACTTTCCTTTGAAGTTTCGAGATGTAGCGAGTGGCTGCTCGTTTTATAAAGCTATAAGAAGTCTCCCTAGTTTTATTGTTAATCGGTGTACGTATAACTTCAACTCGCGTACACCTGTGAAGTAATAATTTACTCTTATATCTCATATAATAAATAGTCTCTAGCGTATAGGAAAATTACTTATACGGCAACGAAGAACGTGGAATTACAATAACACAAAGTATGTATATGATGTATGTGACGTTCAGCTATATATTACAGGATATGAATATGATTTCTCTGCTGTATAGTTTTTGTTTGGATCACCAAAAGCAGCAGGTGTGTACCACATTGCTACAATCTCGAAAACAAGCTGTCGTTGGGGAATATGTGTAAGTGTACTTGATAGACTTTTTGTATGTGCATGTACACACATAACTATAGATATATGCTGCAGTTATGTATCTTACCAATAGTGTAATCAATAAGTAAGTCCTCCTGTATATCATACCTTATATCCACAGACGAAGGATAGTACTTCAAGACATGTCGCGCAATGTTCAACTAGAACCAAACTGTATCAATCTTATGGTGGTTCAACTCAGCTGTCAATCTTGTTCTATTTTATGAGCACTGTCCTTGAACCTACCTATCTCTGCTCTACCTGTAGTGTACAATACTAAACTATGCGTCTTGCACTCTGCGATCCTCAAATATTGACATTTCAGGTGACTGTTGCTACAGCTGAGCCGACGTGAACGTCATTCTGTATACGAAGTCAGTTCCCCGTTTCACTACTAGATTACTCACGATCGGTAGGTTCAGGGATTTTGACGGTAAAGTGGTGAATATGTTCAACATTGATGCAATAGGGAGTTGAGCCACCATAACACACGGGCAAACCAAAGCAACCCTCGATTAATTTTGACTTGAATCCATCCTCAAAGTTGCTCATCGTCAATTTTACCTCCTTTACTTTATTACCGCTCCCTTTGAACGCGTTCTGTAGCGCCCTGTAGTACCTAGTCATACCGCTAGAGAGCACCACAAGTGTGCTATCGCTCAGACCGTATGCCACTCCTTCAGTGGTCTGGGTAGATACTAATTGCAGACGTTGTTGAGGGGAGTGAAGGTGTTCAATGGAATTCATTTCCATTCAGCTTAATTGTGTGACTTCTCTTCGTGATATATATTCCGTTGATACTCTACAGTAGGCCTCTATAGTACAGACTCCATTCTCGTATCGTCGGCGAGGATTTCGAACCAAAATTTGGAGACCGGTTTTCATCGTAACGATTTTTTTTTTTAGGGTCCCGACATTTTGTGTGTATCTACGACCTTCTTAATACTCGTGGTTCCTTCAGAATGTATCCACGACCCTTTTAATACTCGTGGTTCCTTCAGAATGTATCCATCTTTTAATCAGCAGAGTTGAAAATCACTTCCGAATATAATTCTGTATTGGGGAAATTCTAGTTAAACTTCATTGAACAAGTATATTTGTTAATAGCGATAGCTTCAACAACACTGTCATTTCTTCCTGGCCGGAGTAACAGCACCTGAAAGAAATATCAAGTAGCTATTTTGACTTCATTCCGTGAAAAATCACCTTTTTTTCTCATCGAAATTAGTGTAATTGAGAAATTAGAATTGATACCTGGATTCTTTAATTTCATTCCTAATATTTCCGTACACAGTAAAATGAGTCTTCCCTATCGAATGTCATTCCTTTTAATATGTATTAATTCTCCGTTCAACGATAAAAACGCATGGTAGAATTTTTCAATGGTAAAAAATATCAAGTATTTAAATTGGCATATCTACAAAATTAGTCTGATTAGTCTATAATTTGTTTTGATATTATTATCAAACACATCAAAACGAATCAACTGACAAATATTCATATTTTTTTCTTCATCACAAGAAGCCATGACGAAAAGACTTTCAGAATTTAAAGATTCTAGAAAATAATTATAATAACAATCCTGTTTGTCTCGTCTATTTCACTCAAACTGTGCGCCCGTCAAATCGATATTCCCAGCTTTCAAACTTGTACAATTTTCATTTCATTTTCCTCGTCCTCCCAACTGAGAGGGATTTCCATCGTTTCGCTCTGAGAGCTTACAGAGAAAGACGAGGTACAACATAACTTCGATCCATGTTATTGTTTACCAGGACGAGCCGCAGAATGTACTGTAAAACCTCGTCCACAATGGAAATAGTGATTATGGAATATAGAATATGGTATTGTGTTATAGTGGCATAGGTGGGCCACAATAGTTGTTTAAATCAACTCCAGGCTCGCCAGTATAGTTTATTTCATGAATTTACATCAGTGAATATTAAAATGCAATAATATAATACTACTGTGGATAATGAATAATAATAAATATGTTTTTTTATATGTTATTTAATATGTTATTCATATTTTTTTAATCTGTTATATTTTTAACCATATTTTATATTTATTTATATTTTTTTCTATTCACTGTATTTATATTTTTTGTATTTACTGTATTTTTGTATATACTTCAGTATGTACAGTGTACATACTGTCTTTTATATTTTATTATCAGCTAACAGTAAATTACTATTTCATGAATTTACGTTCACCACAAACGGTGGTCATTTGACTCCAGTAGTAACGTGATCTGATTGGTCAGAATTCGGCTGTTTCAAGGAATAGTTATAAAAAAAAGATATAATTCATTTCTTTCTCCTTTACACCATATCATTAAACCACATTTTCTCATTGTGAACGGTGCCATCATCCATTCCGCCTAAACACTATACCATATTCCATAGGCACTATTTCAATTGTAAACCAGGCTTAAAGTACCTGCAATTCCGTCGAAAACAGTCACCAGATCCATCTGAACCTTCGAAAACTTGTTGGCCGTGCGCAAAGTTCGAACTATAGTCAATCTACACTGTCAAACATTTTGTCTCAATAATGAATAGACAGTATGAGTAAAGTGTAGTGTGTTGAAGGTTGTAGTTAGGGTGCGAACGCATCTGTTTGCCTTAGGGCTTCTAGTCTCGTTAAATAACGATTTTGAATACTTGTGTAGTTGAAACTGTGCAGTATAACGCCTGACTTGGTTGGAATCGAGCGAACGATATTTTATCACCATCGTACAGTTAAAGTAGACGTATCCCCTGGCTTGTTGTTTTAGTAACGGGAGTCTGGTTGCACGTGGGTTCTAGCCCCGTATGGGGCATTCGGCATTCGTTCATCATCCGCTCATTCGAACCCCCATAATTATCAGCTGTTGGTGGTGTCGTTAGGCAAACAATGTGCATACAAAAAGTTCAAGCAAATAGCAATCAATGTAATAATATTATCGATATAGAACTGCGTTAGAACTGGAGAACATTGTCGACAAGTGTGAGTGCTTTCAAGTATATACATATATATTTTTCGAACTTGTGAATTCATATAAATGTATACCATATAATCGCACTGAATTCAGGTAGAATTGAATTCATGTCTACACACATTTGGGCTATAATGATGTGATATGTGAAACAATTCATAATAACTGTTATTCAATTCTCATGGACATAACATTGTCATTCTCATCACTTTTCGCTCTCAATACTGACATTTAAATCCGATAATTTCATAAACAACCTGGCCACAAGAGCCTGGCACCTCCACCAATGTGTAGGTATGTAATCAACAGATGTCCGGGCTCTTGTGGCATGTGTTTGTGTAGTCAATCCCAGATCATTGTGCAGATTCTGGGTCATCAGGAGTCTTCATTGAGGGTCCTGAGCAACCGTTATCTACAGCTGATAATAACTATTTATATTTCGATAAAATTTGCAAAAATTAGAAAATTCACTGAATTCTCGTTCAATCTGCTTCAAATGTGTGAATAAAATTAAATTGACCTTGAAAAGCAAGGAATTTTGAACTATAGATCGATCTCCACATGACTTCATAGCATGCCACTCCACGTGTCACCTCACAGTGTCACTCCACTCTGTCACTCTACCGTGTCACTCCACTCTGTCACTCCACCGTGTCACTCCATCGTATCACTCGCGTTGACGAGTGTTCTGTTTCCATGGTGACCATGTTTCCATGTTCTGTTTCCATGGGACACTATTTTCCATAGTGACCACGCTAACTATGACCTCAGAACCAAGCAGGGATTGGTTCCTCTTGTATCAAACGAGCGGGCGTCGTGATGTTAGCAAAACGCAGATTATGCGTCAAGTTGAGCGAGGTATTTATATGGAATGTACTTGAAATGTATATACACACCTGGGCCCAGATCCACAAAAGGTCATAACTTTGATCCGGCTCAAAGTTACGACAATTTCTAGAGATATCTGATCTATTATTTTTGATTTTTCAATCTCAATTTTTGCTCAAATTCATTATTATCATCAGTATATTATTCATTAGAATTGAAAAATGAGAAATAATAGATCAAATATGGTATTATCTCTAGAAATTGTCGTAACTTTCAGCCGGATCAAACTTATGACCTTTTGTGAATTCGGCCCCTGATCTTGCAATTCATCAATTCTGTCAAAACCAGAACCGGTTGAAAATGATAATAATGACAAAGTTTAAAGTTGATGGAATATCTCATTCATTATTCATTATTATTATTCCCAATACAATATAAATCAAGTACGACATAATTGAAATCATCAAAATGAATATTAATGATGAACAATGAATTTGTTCTGAATGAAACTATTCGCCAAAGAAAGGTATAATCAATCTGATGTATAATAGTAATTTAGTGCTGTCATTAATGAAGTTGAGCAGGGAATAATATTGAGAATAATAAAACCCACATAAGTCAATTCAATTCAAAAAATCATTCTATTCTATACATAATACATAGGGAATTACAGTTTTAAGAAATGTACATTTTTCATTTTTCACATGGTTAACATTATTACACATACCTTTGATAACTTATAGATAGATTGAACCCTGAGAAAGAAAAATTAAAAATGAAGTGAATAAAGATGAATTGTGTTCCTTGAATTATGGTAAGGTCCAATCTAATTAATAGATGATCAATTCACAAGTAGAGACTTGTCTTTGGGAAAGAAACCATCGGGAAGTACATCAATTATGGTGTAAAAGATATTCATATAAATTCGTGGTCTCGTTTTTTTGGTCCTAGATTTTGTTTCCCAAAAATATCATGAATATTCAAACTCGTATTCTATCTGTATAATAATACATTTTAACTCGATCATGATGTTATTGACAGCTGAACATCCAGTCTTCGATCCAAGTCAACGATCATTTCTCGTGCAGAAGTTTCAGGATAGGTCAATGCGAGACAGACGAGTGGTTAATTCACTGAACCGTCATTCAAGAGGACGTGGTTCGATTCCTTTCATGGTCGACTATCCTGACAGGGGTTTTCCGTGGTTTTCCTCTGTCTTTCAAATCAATACTGGAATGGTTGCTTAAGAACAGGCCACGACCGACTCCTCCCCTTATCCAAAAACACCTAATAAAATAACTTTTCATCTCATCATCTCATATATCATTCACCGCCGCCAATAGATCTTAGTCATCAGTACAGTGCGTCGGTCAACCCAATAGAAATGGAATAAAATATTAAATATGAGCGGAATGAACTGGTATGCCCGCCGTAACGGTTACGTGATATTCTAAGCAGGTGCGGAGTTCGGGTGTAATGGAGGTTTGGGTGATCGTCTAAAAACATCACAGTGTTGAGTGTTGAGTGTTGAGGTTTGAACCCCCCAGTGACCACCTCGACTGGTTCAATGTGATTCACCACATTTCCATCTCCACGTCCTGGAATCTTGGCCGGTTATCTTAACCCCAAGGAGATAATTTAAAATTCTGCAAGCGAGCTTTTCGTCGTGAACAGATGGTGAAGAAACTTTCAACAAATGATAGGATGAAAATGATTAAGGGGAACCTACTCACGTGATATTTTCAGCGTCAACGTGATATGTGAACGATCGTAATGGCTTTCCGTCTGAACATAGTGTAGTGATACTGCAACAAAAGATGGGATTAAAATGATTAAGGGGAACCTACTCACGTGATATTTTCAGCGTCAACGTGATATGTAAACGATCGTAATGGCTTTCCGTCTGAATATAGTGTATTGATACTGCAACAAAAGATGGGATTAAAATGATCAAGGGGAACCTACTCACGTGATATTTTCAGCGTCAACGTGATATGTAAACGATCGTCGTGATTTTCCGTGTGAATATATTGTAGTGAAACTGCTTCATACAATTCAGAGAAGTTTTCTCTGAAAAACACGTCGATCCATAATGAACATACACGTTGGAATACATGTCATTTATACGTGAAGGTACTAGGTGAGGTGAAAATCAATGGCAAAAATGTCGAGTGGTTCACTGTTACATACAAACTTTTCTGCGTGAACCACCTTCGTTTCATGAAATCTGAGTCAATATCATTTCCGACAAACATTGTCTGTATCTCATAACTTATTCATCAATGTTGTATCCCTACACTGTTCAAGTTTGATGATCATATCTGTGCGATCGCCCTAGCGGCAACTTTTTGCTCCATGAAGACCGAGATCTCGATCTTTCTGCAAATCTGGTCCGAACCCAATCCTCAAATTCATTCTATTACTGCATCAGTAAGAAGTGATCGGTACATTTTGTCAGACGCTGTGAATAAATAAAACTAGTATACCGTTCACTTCATATAAGAACGAAATTTCACTTTCTATCTATATCATTTATTGAAAACATATTTCCCTCTTCACATGCTGTTGTTGTGTAAACCAGCATGATAAATGTTGGTTCATACACAATACCCTATTCCATGTTCATCCATTTTTATATATATATATATATATATAATATATAAAAACAACGAGAGTGAAAGAGATAACGGTTTATGACTTCTTCCTTCATCCTCTTGTTAGAAATGGAGGAAGTCGGAAAAAGTCGAATAGAATCCAACAGAACTCTTTTTTTTGTGAAATTGTTTTCATTTTTGTAGAGTGGACGTGTTCCACAGTATCTTTATTTTATTGTCGAAGCCATTGAGAATGGCTTTACTGCTATTGCCTCCTGGAGATGTTTCAAACTCTTCCGGCCACGACTTGGCTTCGATATTATGGAGATTCAACGTGGAAGTCAAGAACGACGGAATATTCTATGTATATACTGCAGTCGATTCGATCAGCAAATAGAACATGTCAATATTCACACTTATTTGATTGTGTTGGTTTATTTGTGAGCACAATTCGTGCAATATCGCGAACAATTTAGATGAATGTGGCGTGATTTTCTTGGTGTGAAGTCTGGTAATTCTTTCAGTGAGTTCGAATTTTAATCTACGTGAATTGTGCAAGTGTTCATTGAAAGACAAGAGTCGGTTATGAGGTCAGAGAATATTGTCTTTTATGGTACTATATTTCCACTGGTATTATATGATATATTGCAATTGATATTTCGTGCAATTGTTCGAATAAGTTCTTATGAGGATTCTATTATAGTATACGAACCAACTTCTCACCGTCGCCTGACGTTAACTTTCCCATGAATTGCCTTTTCTGATAACTTTGTTTTCACGAATGCGTGCACACGTTGGTGTTATCAGATATAATACTTATGTATATATATATATATATATATATATATATATATATATATATATATATATATATATATATATATATATATATATATATATAATTAATTAGTGAGTTATTCACTTCATGTATTTGTCTGGAAGGCATATTGATATATACCAGAGTACCAGACTGATACTGATATGTATATTTATTCTGAGTTATGTGATATATTCTATGTTATTTAATCAGAATTTCAAAATCAACACACTTTGGTTTTGAAGTTGTTGAGTCTAGGCATGCACTGTCTCTGCTATGCAGTTATAATAGATTGTATTTGTTCATACTGTTTGAAGCTATATTTCTATATGTATTTGTTGATAATTTCAATTGATATAATCTTTATTTTTCCGTCAAACATTTTCATGTTCGAACAAGTTGAATCTTCGCTCACGCCTATCTATCTAATTGAATGAATAAATGAAATCATTTCATTTTTAAATCTATTCTGTTACTTTGCTGCAATCACAATACCTCCGTCGAATAACTGACATTGAAAGTGTGTTCAATAAAGCTCAATCAACAATTTTCTTCTCGTTATTATCTCACCGACTTGCAGTGAAAATGATTTTCCTCAGCTTGACTTCTTCTCACGCTTGTTTTGCCAGCGCCGACCGCTCGATCGAAAGTCTCACTCAATACCTCATATCATGTCGTCTAGAAGGCCGTGGGATGGATTAGTCTGACCGGATAGCTTTGTGGTCGATTCTGCTTCGTAGCATACGTATCCAACAACAATGAATTTCTCATCTCAATTCAGCAGTTTTTTCTCTCATACCACCGTTATACCACGCAAGAACATAATGACAATTTGTAAGCTGGCTCAAAAGTATCTATTCAACAAACTTACAAGAAAAATATCTTTTCAATGAAGCGTCTGTACTTATACCTATACAGGCGAGACCTCACAAGACCCGGATTTGCAGTAGTCCAATTGGGCTGATTCACTAATCGATCAATGAAATAAAACCGCTAATCAAGGAAGATGGTGAGTCAACAGTCGATTAACTTTTAACGAACACTCGGAAATATCGACCAGAGTTATTACCGTTTTGTAATAGACAGCTACTGAAAACTCGCGAATCTCAACATCATTTCGTATTCGAACCCCGAATAAATTACCTATTCAAGCTATTCTATCATTCAATTGTTATCTAAATGTGATGATGTAATTCATTAATTTATATTAATATAAATGAATCGTTAGATTCTATTTAATCTTTTATCTTTAGATTTTAGATTTTCATCTTCCATCCATAGCCTTGATTGGGAAACAATGATTTTGTATCAAGTTTCGATGTTATTAAAAAAAAAAAACTGCTCTTGTCGTTTGTATGCCAATGTATTCAGTGAAAAAAAAAGCATTGAAAAATATGTTCAGGCCTATATACATATTTTCTTCACAAATGAATACAAAACAAGCTCGAACAACTGTATTCATTACGTGCTCAACTGATTGAATAATTGCTACATACAGACTTGCTTGTAGTTTGCGTACCTACATCAAAACAAGAAAGGTTTTTTGTACACACAAAATAATTTATCAAACGTATATTTGAAATTGATTTGATTCAGCGTACAGCTCCGAACATATATATGTTTTGTGTGACGTTTTTTTCGTCACCATAGAGATGCTGTGATGTGAATGATGTATGACTAATGATCTTCTGGTTTCATCAATCATGCGACTAAAGCGAGTCTAGCGCGCTCGCGCGGCGATCGATGCAACTACAGGAAACGATTTGCGTACAAGTGGCGTCTGTGTCGTTGGATAACAGATGTTCCGAGCTGGTACGAAAATGATTCTATTATTTTGAAATTAGAACGTTTTTTCAGATGTATCTTCCACTTTGATATACACTTCAGAGACATAACTAGAAAACGACTAGGAGTCGATTAATTTCATGGAAGTGTTATATTTTTTGCGATAACTTTCGGAAATCGTGTTCTCACTCATTTTTATTTTTATCACATCTCATTTATCTCAGGAATAGGGGTCCTGCCCTACTGGTGAAGCCACGCCTATTCCGAGTGATCAATTGAAATGGTGATTGTTCATTATCAATCAGTAATAGTGTAATAGTGTATAAGCGAAATGAATCATGGCCTTCCCATCAAGTAAGAAACTGTGTTATAGTGTGCATGTAATAGTCATAAGAAATCAAATAAATCC
Organism: Brachyptera risi; assembly: GCA_964007535.1. Lineage (NCBI taxonomy): Eukaryota > Metazoa > Arthropoda > Insecta > Plecoptera > Taeniopterygidae > Brachyptera > Brachyptera risi. Next base: position 12,533,040 of record OZ023332.1, on the reverse strand, counting down.
ATCACTCATTACTATTTTCTTATAACCTTTATGGCCAGTCAAGTTCTGACCAATCAGGTGATGTTACTACTGTAGTCCAGTGACTGTGGTTCATGTATTTCGGGTGGTTTTCTCTTCCATGAGAGCCTGATCAGACACTCTCAAGAAACAAATGTCGAATGATTGTTGACAGTAGTTGCCAATGCCACTGAGACTCCAACCGCTCGAACCATTTAAAGCAAGATAATTATTCAGGTCGGCGGTGAACCATATCTTCCTGTAGACTATTGACGAACCCAAAATTGAAATAAAAGGCTATTGTGGCCCACCGGCCACCTATATGTCACTATATAAAACTTCATATCGACTACGGTACTCATATATTTCAATTACTATACTTCAATTGTGAACGAGGCTCAAGCAAACAATAACCATTCTTAATGCACTTTTTTTCCAGCAAAGTACTTGGATTCGACCAGACACATCAATGGCTCTCTTATAATAATCTCAGAGACTCCCTTCAGAAACATATTCTCGCACATGCATTCACTATCACAGAAAATATTCTCCATTATTTCTAGGATTTTCAATATCAAGTCACATTTCCTGACAAAACGAACTATTCGGACTATACTCATTATTCTCACCTCATTCACAATATATTCCCGGAGGTTTCATTCCAGATATTCTCGTGATCGTATCAGAAACTATTTAGGCCACCGCTCCTGCTCGCCTCTTCCCCCTTTATCCCCGTTATCCCGTTACATGTTGCAGCGGTGCAGCAGCATATTTCCACGTCGCGATGGCCTCGTATTCGAGAGCTGGGATTGTAACCAAATGGTGACAGCGAACTGTTAAATAATGGTACTCAAATAACGGACGGGGATCCGGTTGGTTAATGGAATATTTCATGGAATGAAAACTATATTTCGATGTTGAATTGTTATTATAGGTGTAGTGCAGAAATACACTTCTCGAATGAATAAGTACTTTTGAAATAGTTGAATTTTTTTTTTAAAGTCCAGAAAATTTCAGACCGAAACTTGTAATAGTACAAGTTGAAGGAAAGCCACAACAATTGAAGAGAGAGAGGTCGTTAGGAACTCTTGTCTGAAGTTAAAGTTATGTGAGAAATGAAGTATTTAATGCGCGCTTGTTTGGGATCATTACATGATGATGATTGTTGTTCGCTATTGAGACGAGTCGATCAGTGGCTAGCACATTGAACCGTCATTCAGGAGACCAGAGTTTGATTCCAGTTACGGTCGACCATCCTGTCGGAGGGTTTTCGTGATTTTCCTGAATTAACTGAAATGACGGTGAGAAAAAAATCAAGAAAGAATGTGATGATATGATGGAGATATTTTTTTACGATCATAGTTTCAAACTGGATGCTTTTAATTCATATTGCATCGTGTGTGATTTTTTTCCTTCATATAACAGTCAGGGCGCTCTACCGTTGTGTCTACGGAACCTTGAAACCTTGTGTCTACGTAACCTTGAAACCTTGTGCCTACGGAACCTTGAAACCTTGTGCCTACGGAACCTTGAAACCTTGTGCCTACGGAACCTTGAAACCTTGTGCCAACGGAACCTTGGAACCTTGTGCCCACGGGACGTTTAGAGTCCACGGGAGTCGATTTAGCGAAATATTAGTATCTTGGTGATAACTTTTGAACGGTATGAGATATCAAAATTATAATGCGCGAGTGACACAGATAATTATATAGCTTCAAGATTATATAAATTATAACAATTCAAGTCATGTCCCATAACTGTCAAAAATGCCAACAACTGTCAACTGTCAAACATCTAAAGAAAATGAGTTTTCTTTAGCTGTCGACGCTTCACAGTTATGCAACGTGACTTAAATAGTCATAACTTATATCATCTTGAAGCTATTATCTGTGTTTCCCCCGTGTATTATAATTTTGATATCTCATACCTTTCAAAAGTTATCTCCAAGAAACTGATATTTCGATAAATCGACTCTCGTGGAATGGAAAAAGATTGAGCGACAAATCAGTTTCCTGACAATAATATCTCAAAGGTATAATATATCAAAATTCTGATACGAGAAGAATATAGGTCTTGTTGATACCTTCAGAACGATCTGAAATAAAATAGATAATAAATAATTGAAATCAATTTTAAATAAAATGTATTTCCAAATTGAACCTCAGGTCGAATTACTTGAGAAGCTGAAATGTAAGAATTGGAGCTCAAAATTATAAGAACCTATTTTAATTTATTATTATAATTTCATATATTATTATCATTATCAATAGATTCACTTATTATCATATGATGTTATAAGCCACATTCATAAGTTAGTAAGTTGATAATTGTAAGCTACATGCTAACTATCTCGATTTCCTCGGAAGAGAGTTCAAGGAATAATTAAATAAATGAAATAAATAAAAATTGAAATCTTACATTTTCACAGGTATACTAAAAGATGTTCTTTCAGCTGCATATACCTGCATCAAGTCATGAAAGTCAAATTATTTCCACTTTAAGATATAGAAAATCTCTGTTTCCTAGGTATGAGTATTTTGGTATTGTAACGAATAAATGTAGTCTATAATTATTACAGGTTAAAAACTTACAATTACCACTCATAATCAGTGATAGGGAAATGTAACTCGTGCGTTTAGGAGTAATGGATGGCAAAGGACTTGGCAAAGGAGGTCATTCATGGATTTGGTCATGTCGGGTTCACGCAATATCTAATCACAGACACCAGTAATTCTCATACCGTTTTCGTACTCATACCGTTCATGCAATAGTTACGAAGAAAATCATACATATGAAAATTAAACCATACGCAGCTCGATTAATAAGTAGCACGGTTGCACGGTTCATTCCATGCCGGTGAGTGTAACGTGAACCTGTCAGAAACTTTACGGAACGTTCCTGACTTATCGGGAAGGAAATAACCGTACTACCGTGTTACTATGAACCAATCTTCAATGAGATTGTTTGCTATACGTGCTGAATAGAATAACCAATTCGATGTTTTGATAGTTAGCGGATTACCTTTGTTTTCGTACTCTCGGTTACGTATGCTATTATCATGCCATAACTAATAGTTGGCTAATTATTACTTCGGAAAAAAATATGATAATTTGTTATGAGTCCATGTAAGGCGATTTGAACGGTATGAGATATCAAAATTCTAATACGCAAGAAACACAGATAACTGAAATAGTTTCAAGATAATATAAGTTATAACTATTTGAGTCATGTCGGATAACTGTCAAGCGTATACAGCTAAAAAATATATTTGTTTAGCTGTATATGCTTGAAAGTTATGCGACATGACTTGAATATTTCCAACTTCCACGTCTTGAAGCTAGAATTATCATCGTTGTTTATCGCGTATCATTGCGATTTCTCATACCGTTCAAAAGTTATCATCCAAAAAAATAATTTTCGCTAAATCGACTCTCATATGGACTCTTGAGTCGACTCCCATGCACTTTTAAAAGCTCATCCATCCCAGAGTTCGAGACATGATATCGGAAATTGACCGTCCGTATTTACGGCGGATGAGTGCGAACGCCAAAAAACATCACCCTGGTCTTCTCGTTTCATTCACAATTTGACATGTCGAATTGGTTTTATAAATTGTGTGACCTGGCACAGGTCAGGTCACTCGTCTTACACGCCCCGTTAACTCGGATCCAATTTAAAGCTTCAGGTGAATGTGGAAACTAGAGGTTTCGACACGCTTGGCAACATTCTCGCCCCTCCCCCCTCCCCCCTTCCCTTCCCACTTCTCCCACACTTCTCTTCACTTCCCTTTCCGTCATCCATTTGTAAAACTTGAGACCGAACGTCTTCAGGAATGAAATGGTAATGTAATTTAACATTTATCGCTGCAACGTGTTCTTTTATGATATAGCGAATTGTGAGCATTTCTCTAAAAATGATGTACTTACAATTTACGAGCTTGTATCATCAAAGAGAAATGTTAATGAAGGAAAGATTCAATTGACATGAAAAGTGTATGCACTCAATTCTTTTCCATTAAATTTCAGATTTGAAATTGAAAAATACGTTTATAAAAGTATGAAACCACATTTAATACAAGAAGAGTGATTTTCATTTAAGAATCAGTGTAATGTGAGAAATACAATCGAATCATGGAAGTTGCATTAGATATTATGACCAGACAAGTATCTGGATCTATAGGCCTACTATTTGAGTTTTATCAACATAACAACATTTTATCATTATTGTCATCAACTTTTTATTTCACTTTATTTTACGACAATCAGATGGTGTTGAGTACTTATAAAAAATAACGCCATGCTGTGCATTATGAAATTAACTGTTATGGTTAATTTTGTATAACATAAGATGTTTGTGTTGACTTGTAGAGTATACGTGGAAATAACACGTTCATTGCTGTATCATTATTGATATATTTCATGTAATATTTCTGACCTGTCATATATGGTGCATTTACCTGATTTTTGCATGTTTACGTTAGTCAGAAATGTAACTATCAACTTGGAATAATAAATGAATGAAATGAAATGAAACTTGTGTGAGGTAAGGATGAGAATATTTCAAGGACGTCACTACCCTGGAAAATTTCACAAATATTGACGATATTCATTGTCCTCATTCCAGAGAAAACTAGCAATCATCATCTCAATCTGAGGAATGTTCATCAACTTATTTATCCTCCAGGACCCATCCCATCTTCCTGAATCGTGACGTAGAAATCACTCGATTATGTCCGTGTTTCTATACAGAATCAGTAATGCCTAAGTCACGACTCGTGGTCTCTGGAGGACAAACAAATTATTCATCATTTCTAAAATTGAGATGAAGATTTCTGGATATCTCCGGAATTAGGGGAATAAATATCATGATTTTCCGTTAGAATCCATTTCCAGGGTAGTAAAGTACTTTGAAGATGACTGAAATCTGAAAACTTTGTATACAGTGTTCGATCGGGGTCAAGTCGACAGAAACAAAGTTGGCCGCTGGCTGAATATTTGTTTTAGGGGACGATTGCTACCGTGGGCAAAGGAAACTCTCCAATACGGGCTAGCCGACTCGTTCAAAGTCGAATATCCAATATCCAATTTACTCGCCGTTCTGACGTACCAGCTTGCAATTCCTGACAGATATATGTAAGCCCATATACCCCGTCAAGCAACACACACATATATACTTCACCAAGTCGAAACTTCATTTCTAAATCTACCTCTTTGAGTTATTACGCTAATTGAATCCGCCGTGGAGACCCTTTACGCATAACTAGTGGGGGATTTCACCTTTGAATAATAAATGCTAACGAATGCATGACTTGATCCTACGGGAGAGATTTCGCTCCAGGTTCAAGTCAGATTCAAGGTCTCGAAGCAACGTCATTAAATGTAAAATTGTACATTTTCGATGTTTTATATTCGATACGTTTGTTTTTACATTGCCTAACGACCCTTACGAGAGCTGAGTTATACGGGGCTACGAATGGGTGGGTGATGGTAACCAATAGCCAATAGAGTGATTATTCAATCAAGTGAATCAACGATATTATTATTATTATTATTATTTTTAGTGTTTATTATTATTATTATTAGTATTATTATTATTATTATTGTATTATTATTATTCAAAACCTCTATGTATATATGAAATTGATTTGTTCGAACTTTTTGTTACGTAATATTTGTAAAAATGACTTTAATTTGGTTTATGTGTGAATAAGGAAAAATATATATATATATATTGATGATGAATGAAATGACATTCACAAAAACCGATGCATTAGACGGAACTCGAACCCACTTCCGACCTTATTTCAGTTTCTGACACAGTGCGTTAGCTGCCTGAGCCACCGGGGAAGCTCCAATAGAATCTTCTGACATTTTCTCACTGTAGATAATTTGCATTTCGTTCAGAGAGATTTGATTCATTTATTCTATATTCAAAGATTGTCAAAGAAAAGATCCACTTTTCTAAATAACCATCCAAAATTATATAGTTACATCATTTAATTAGTCGATCATTCACTAGCTCAATATATATATATAGAGAGAGAGATATGAATTAAGTACTTTTCTTCATTCGTAATTAATTAACGTCCTATCTTTTGAAGTTTGGTTCTGAACGGCGTCCTGTCACAATGTAGTACATTCATGCCGCGAACAAAAGGGGAGGAGCTTAGCAGTATTGTGTTCCAGGAAACAATACCCGACCACAACGTGATGATGGTCGAAAGCAATATCATTAGCCTCGCGTCGGGTGCATTGTTATGGAAACGACGACCGTCAGTATATGATACTCCATTCATTTCAAATCATTCTTGGTCTTATGTGTGGCACAGGATTCATGTCGGTGAGATTGTTCCAGTAGAATGTTGACGGAAGTCTTGGTGTGTTATATGAAGACATATTTCGTATTCCTGCTCCATACAGAAGGGTGGTTAGTAATTGAGTATATAATAAAGTAGCATACTTTTTTGTTTCTTGGTATTTATATGGATATATATATATATATATATATATATATATATATATATATATATATATATATATTCATACATATATATATATATATATATATATATATATATATATATATATATAAACATATGTTCAATATAATATATGTATATATATATATATATATATATATATATATATATATATATATATATATAAATGAATATATATATATATATATATATATATATATATATATATATATATATATTTATATATATATATATATATATATATATATATATATATATAAATGAATATATATATATATATATATATATATATATATATATATATATATATTTATATATATATATATATATATATATATATATATATATATATATGTATATATATATATATATATATATATATATCGTTGAAAACAATGGAGTGTTTCAATATATTTCTTCCTGAACGCTTTTCTCTGCTTCTTGGTTCATTACGGAATATTTTGATTTTCAGTTATAACACAACTTATAGGGTTAGTAGGGTATATAGACATATTAGCCCTATAGTTACTCCAATTGTGTACATGTTACCGGAATAAATCCATTATACTAACACGCTCGAAACAGATTCAAATTTCGAATTGTCAAAGTGAAACAATTGACTTGTGTTGCAATTCTGGCGTCCAATCATCCTAATTTCATCAAAATCCCATTCATGATCGTGTTACTGTGGAGTTAGTGTCGTGGACAGATATGTGTATTACCACAGATCCTAGTGACCCATTTAGTACAATCATATTCGGAATTGGTTTTGACTGATTGAGGCTATGTCCTGTGTTGTTCGTAAATTGGCACAAAGAGGGGGTGACAGGGGCAAATGACCCCTCCTTCCTTCCCGCCCACCACTCCATGATCCTCGACACCCGTACAATTCACTCACTTTCATCAAAATACACGTCTAGGTACGTTAAATATACTTCCAAGATGTTATTTGGGCAATGAAAGAGCTTAAAATTTTTCACCTTCGGCGGTTGGTGCTCTGCCCAGACCCAAAATGGGCAAACCCCCCCCCCCCCACCTCAATTAATGAAAGTACCTACACGTCCGACTACTATCACATGATTATTGTAGTAGTATCAGCAGTAGTATTATTGCCTAGCCTGCACTACAATACGTTTTATCAATATTGTACTGTACTAATATTTCTGTCAACTCCACTTTATTTCGAAGTGAACTAATTTTCAACTCCTGATTCGTATACAAAATGTCATTCTTCAACCGATTTCGTGCTGACGGATTAGAATTCAATAACTCGATTTCGTAAATTACTCCCCTATTGTCAATCAGGAATGGTTGTAGTTTCTCATTTAATACCTCTCTCATTGGTTAATGTATCTCGTGAGTAACACACGAGAGAAAAAAGTCGTCGAACTGAAAAAAAAAATTATTCGAATGTTTCAAAACTACTGTAAGATAACATACCGCTATCTTTAATCTCAATATTGCATCTGAATTACCTCAATTGAATAATTTGCAGCACATTGCATCATTAATATCGCATTACAGTGTAATTATTCTAAATAACTTGATGTTTTCATTTATTTCATATATATTGGGTTTAACGACGCACTCTACTGATGAGATACGATCTATTGGTTTATGTGAATGATGAATGAGATGGTGGGATGATGACATGGAAAGTTAATTCATTAGGTGTATTTGGATAGTGGCTGACCTGAACGACAGGGGACAATCACGTAAAACTTCTGTCAGGATGATCTTGCATGGAAGAAATCAAACTGTGGTCGCTTGAATGACGGTTCAGTGTATTAACCACTCGGCCACTCGTCTCAGTTCACTGAATCTGAAGGCTGAAGCTTTTAATTGAACAATCCTCTCTGGCAGGGCCGACTATATTGAATTAGTAAATAAACGTATAACTTATTGCATGCACTACACACTGATATCTCAATTATTTTTATGTAATGGTGTTTATTTGAGAGGAGTTGATTTTTCAGGGCAAGAATGACGATTAGAAACACAAGTACAGTTGCGGTCACATCAAGGCACATTTGAATGCATCCTGGAGAAAATATACTGATAATATACGCACCAATACTGGAAAACAGTATGCAAACGCACTTCACACATAGTATATGAAAACATTTGCGGTCAAAACTTGAATTTTTTCTGAATCGAAACACATAATTCTATGTATTGAAACATTTTATGTGACCGCAAGTGTACATGTTTTCTAAAGCGTTGAAAGTTCAAAGCAGCAGCAAGTTTTTTTCAGAATAGATGAGCTTTCACAATCATATATTTGGTAGTCTAGACGTTCTTACGTAAATACAAGTACACCTATATCGATTTCAGTGCGTCTTTCACTTCATTCCAAGCTCAATCCGTGTTAACAAACTTTCAAATATATTGGAATATCGTTTAATTACTGTCTGTTGAATGTGATGTAATGCAGTCATAAATCAAACATTCGTCGCCTTTAAAATGGTTGAAAGTTTGTTAATCAACGGCCAAATACTAAAAGCATATTAAGCAAATGTACATAAACTATATTACCGTTAGCGTCAGATCAGCAGCTTCATTGAAGAGTTTCACGATCAATCCAGATGCGGGATACATACCATCATTTGAGTCCGCTTCACTCTTTGAACTCGAAACATCAACGTCCATGATGACTTTGGAACTATGTCGGGCGGGAGAGTATACCTCACAGGCATTGCTGAATTTGGTTGGCTGATCAAAGTAGTTTAACCATCGTTTGGATATATCTTTATTCAGAACGTATTACTTGACGGCCTCGGATATAAAGCAATATAGTAGGATATCATATTTTTTTTGCAACCTCAGAAATTACTACCGTTTGCCTCTTTTTTTCCTGTCATCATAAAACGAGTCTATAAAAGTAGAGAGAAAAAGCTGTTTGATAGTATATTGACTCTGATAAAAAAAAAACTGTTCAGCCGTGAATTTCGTGAGTTCGATACTATTGGTTGAGGTACGATTTAGAGCTATCTTATGTATATATACTGGTATCGCCGAGAGTTTAAGATGCGAACCACCCGTGTGCTAGTGGTGTGAGATAGGGGGGACGGTCGATCAGCACCTTTATCTTTCGTGGATTCAAGTTTGTATATATATATATATATATATATATATATATATATATATATATATATATATATATATATATATATATATATATATATATATATATATATATATATATATATAGAGAGAGAGATAGTGTATATATATATATATATATATATATATATATATATATATATATATATATATATACTTGTGCTGAACAGCGTCTAAATCATTTGTTGTAATAGGAATACAAGATTGTAAGTATAACATAATGTGTGGATATATTTAAAGGTAAAGCAGAGAAATCGCATCCTTCATATACACAATTATTTTTCATTATATCCACTGACTCATTTCAGCCCAAGTATGAATTGTTAATTCAGTTCTATTTACGCAGTAGGCGTATTGTAAATCCAGAGTTTGTGTCAGTTGTCGTTTCAGCAGACATAAGTCTTTTTGGAAAGTGGTGATAAAATACACATAGAAACGCTTATTAAAATTGTATGAAACTTGAATGTTCATATATATATATATATATATATATATATATATATATATATATATATATATATATATGGTAAAAATGTCTTAACGGTAAATTTGCCACGATTAAAATGCAATTTGGGTTCTAAAAAGAACCTGTTTTTGCGACGTTTCGCCGGAATTTCACCCGGCATCTTCAGACGATGGTGGTAAGCAGTCGAATGGCTTGAAACGCTCTCCGGTGCCTTGTTTTATGCTAAAACGGTAAAATGATTCGGCCAATCAGGAGCGTCCTTCCTTCAAACGATGCGCTGGTCGATTCGTGCGGTGTTTGCAGGCGCTGGATGGCAAAGAGAAGACGGCGAGCCTGACCATGCTGGCAGTCATGTCCAGTAGGATGACTTGTATGGCTCTGCTCATGGTATTTGGACCGTGAGATGGTAGAACAGATCGGTGGATCACGATCCGGCCAATCAGGAGCGTCCTTCCCTCAAACGATGCGCTGATTGGTTCACGGGATGTTATAGCAGGTGCTGGATGACGAAGAGATGACAGCAAGTCTGATGAGGCTGGCAGTCATGTCATGTCGTGTCGGGCTTCTTAGTCAGTATGCAGTGTCGTGACAGGCGCAGGGTGAGCTCGTGTTACTCTGGGCGCCGGTCCCACGACGCTGGTATTGACGGCTTTTCGGCGCTTGTCGATTCTCGCTGGTTGTACGCTCGCTTTTAGACGGGTCTCATCCGTGGGCTCAGTGGCAGCGACCAAGATGGTGTCGATGACGGGCTTCCAAGCTGCTGGTAGGCGTAGGCCGTCGTCACGCTTATTCATGCAGTGTTGTCGTCTCTCAATCTCGATAGCCTCACGGATGAAACGCGGCGTGAAATGCTCGACAGATGCTAGTTGCCGTGTGCCCTCGAAGTAGATGTTATGGCCCGTTTCCATTGTATGCTGTGCGAGAGAGTTGGTCTTGTTGTTGGTTCTCACAGCATGCAGGTGTTCTTGTAGTCTCGAGTGAGTGTTCCGGCCCGTCTGACCGACGTAAGTCTTGGCGCAGTCGCCACAAGGAACCTCGTAAACGCCCTTGCCTTCGAGATCAATCCTGTCCTTGCTGGTACGTAGGCACTCCTCGATCTTCCGATCGGTGGTGAAAATGGTTTTCACGTTCTCTCGAGCCAACATCTTGCCGATGCGGTCGGTGACGCCGATCACGTAGGGCAGGGACGCGTAGGCGAGTGGTTTGTCGCGTTCTCCTTCATCTCGGTCGGCTTCGCTTCTCAGCTGACGGTTCCAGGCCTTAAGAATGGTGTGGTTCTGAAAGCCGTTCTTGAGTAGGCCTTCCCGGAGCAGAAGAAACTCGTCGTTGATGTTGTCTGCGTCTGCAATGCGGCGTGAACGAGTTGCCAAAGTGTTGGCCACTGACTTGATCTGGTTCGGATGATGGTGAGACCCGGCATTGAGGTAGCGGTCCGTGTGTGTAGGCTTGCGATACACGGTGTGACCGAGGCTTCCGTCGGGCTTCTTGTATGTCAGGATGTCGAGAAACGGCAGTTTTCCGTCAGTTTCCATTTCCATAGTGAAATGTATGTCTGCGTGGACGCCGTTTAGATGGTCCAAGAACTCGGTCAGTTTCTCGACGCCGTGCTGCCAGATGACATAAGTGTCGTCGACGTAGCGGTACCAGCAGCGTGGCTTGAGTGCTGCCGACTGGAGAGCGCGAGACTCGAAATCCTCCATGAAGATGTCCGACACGACGGGAGAGAGCGGTGAGCCCATGGGTGCGCCTTGCACTTGCCTGTAGTACTGGCCCTCGTATGTGAAATAAGTCGAAGTTAGGCAGTGGCGTGTCAGCTCGACGACGTGCGGCGCTAGCTTGTGTTTGTGCTCGATAATGGTGAGAGCTTCGTCCACGGGTACCTTCGTGAAAAGTGACACGACGTCGAAACTGACCAGGATGTCGCCGGGTCTCGTGGTCAGTTTGTTGAGAATATCCACAAACTGAGTGGAGTTCTGCACGTGCGACGCGGCCTGTTCTGCGATTGGCTGCATGTGTTTAGCCAAGAATTTGGCCAGGGCTTGAGTTGGCGAGTTGAAAGCGCTCACGATCGGTCTCAGCGGCATGTCCGGCTTGTGTATTTTGGGCAGCCCGTATAGCCTCGGGACGCGTGATGCTCTTTCCTGCGGCATGATGCGCTTTTGAACTTCAACGGGTATAGGCGAACGTCTTATCAGTGCACGGGTGGTCTTCTCGAGGTAAGTCGTCGGGTCACGATCGGTGCTGACGTAGGCAGGATCGTTCAGAATGTCCGCCATCTTCTGCTTGTAGTCTACAAAATCGAGCACGACGGTTGCGTTGCCTTTGTCTGCCGGGAGAACGATCACGTCAGCGTTGCTACGGAGATCTTTGAGCGCTTTCAGTTCGGTGTGCGAGATGTTTCTAGCCGGTAGTTTGGCTTTGCGTAGAATCACAGCAGTATCCTGCCTCAGCCTCTCAGCTAAGGCGGGCGGGAAATCACGGATAGCTGTCTCGACGCCGCAGACAATCTTCTCGACGGGTAGACGAGTCGGCGCAACTGCGTAGTTGAAACCTCGTGCCAGGGCCGAGAGAGCAGGCTCGCTGAGCTCGTGCGACGACTTGTTGATAACGACACAGGCCGGGTCGAGCTGCTCGCGTGTCGGTGCTTGTTTGAGCTGCAAGGCGTTGAACTTTTTCTTCTGTTTGGCTGTTGTCAGAGCTGCGGTCTCGTCAGCTCGAGCACGGGTGAGATGGTCGATTTGTTGGAAAATGACTGGATGCAGCTCGTGACTGAGGTCAAGATGGAGCTCGTAAAGTTGTCTTGTAGTGAAATCCAGATTACGATAAGATCTGGAGATGTTGTCTCTCAGAAGAGCAAGGCTGGCTCTCTTGAGTATTCTGCACGTTGCAGCAGTCTTGGTGTGGTAGTGTAGAGTCTGCGAGGTAGGTATTACGTCCTGGTCTCGGCAGCGTAAGAGAAAACTGAGTTCACAGAGAGTTTTCTCTTTTTTGACTCGAAGCTTCTCGAAAGTTCTCGTTCGGTGAAAAGTATCCTCCCCGTAGAGGCGAATGATGTGAGCGCGGAGATTTTCGTGACCGATGTTAGATGGTAAAAATGTCTTAACGGTAAATTTGCCACGATTAAAATGCAATTTGGGTTCTAAAAAGAACCTGTTTTTGCGACGTTTCGCCGGAATTTCACCCGGCATCTTCAGACGATGGTGGTAAGCAGTCGAATGGCTTGAAACGCTCTCCGGTGCCTTGTTTTATGCTAAAACGGTAAAATGATTCGGCCAATCAGGAGCGTCCTTCCTTCAAACGATGCGCTGGTCGATTCGTGCGGTGTTTGCAGGCGCTGGATGGCAAAGAGAAGACGGCGAGCCTGACCATGCTGGCAGTCATGTCCAGTAGGATGACTTGTATGGCTCTGCTCATGGTATTTGGACCGTGAGATGGTAGAACAGATCGGTGGATCACGATCCGGCCAATCAGGAGCGTCCTTCCCTCAAACGATGCGCTGATTGGTTCACGGGATGTTATAGCAGGTGCTGGATGACGAAGAGATGACAGCAAGTCTGATGAGGCTGGCAGTCATGTCATGTCGTGTCGGGCTTCTTAGTCAGTATGCAGTGTCGTGACAGGCGCAGGGTGAGCTCGTGTTACTCTGGGCGCCGGTCCCACGACGCTGGTATTGACGGCTTTTCGGCGCTTGTCGATTCTCGCTGGTTGTACGCTCGCTTTTAGACGGGTCTCATCCGTGGGCTCAGTGGCAGCGACCAAGATGGTGTCGATGACGGGCTTCCAGAACCCAAAAACCCAAAAACCCAGGGCTTTTTAGAACCCAAATTGCATTTTAATCGTGGCAAATTTACCGTTAAGACATTTTTACCATCTAACATCGGTCACGAAAATCTCCGCGCTCACATATATATATATATATATATATATATATATATATATATATATATATATATATATATATATATATATATGTATATATATATATATATACATACATATATATATATATATATATATATATATATATATATATATATATATATATATATAAATATATATAAATATAAATATATATATATATATATATATATATATATATATATATGTATATATATATATATATATATATATATATATATATATATATATATATATATATATGTCATATGTATATATATATATATATATATATATATATATATATATATATATATGTGTATATAACATATATGTATATATGTTCATATATAAATATATATATATATATATATATATATATATATATATATATATATATATATATATATATATATATATACATTTCACATAAAGTAGTTTATACAGTCTATACATATATATTATATACTTTGGTTCCATATGCCATGTATATTGAATATTTCATTACATCCAGTCTGAATCTATCAGAATGCCAGCTTATAGTATTATTGAATTCAGTTTTATCACGTGAATTAATTTTCTTCTCCAAAATCTATTAATTTAATCAACCTTTCAAGTGTTAGAACTCTACCTCCTTTGATATCATCTAGTTGAACAATCAGGCCTTGTTCGGTCGAGTTTCACTGATCAACTTGGCTGATGATTGAGGTTGTTCGTGGCTCATTCATAGATGATATTGCTTCCGGGCGACGTCCTCGTTTCCGGCCTGTAACCACGCATTTCGGCGCTACACAGTTTCGTCGGAGTGGATTGTCATAGACATGACCGGGCCGCGTATTATCAGCGCCCCTGGTGTTTGATATGTGTATTAACATATTAGTAGAGCGCTCCGGGCGGAATGTTCTATAATGTGTCGGGCTTTAATTAAGCGGGTACTAAAAATACGGGTATTATTACACACGTTGACGTGCTTTATGGTGCCGTATTGTTGTGTGCGATCGTTGTGTTTATCTGGGTTCAGTGTGTTCAAAGACACAACTGGGTCAAGTATATATACGTACCGGTATTTAGGCCTAAAAACGTTGTGCATGGTCATTTAGAAAATAATTGATAATATTGTGGCTCACCCGGATGAAATTTGTATTATTATCTACATTTTTCTTCCAGCTTATCCATTACCTATACAGACTTTTTTTGGCCGTTAGTAGGATATATTATTTCTATTTCAATAGTCGATTTTTTCATCAAATTTTTATCAAAAATTTTTCAAAAATTATCAAAACCTAGAAAAACGATGACTGCGAATTTTTCATAGCGAATGCACGAGTGACAATTTTCTGATTATTTTCTTTCGTCAGAAAAGATTCTAGATATCATTTTCCTATCTTCATCTTTCATCCACATATCTATTCCCATTGGCATTTCATCTCAAAGAAAAAAATAGTGAGCTTTTTCATATTCCAGAGCAATCATCTAGTCTAAACACTTCCAATTGAGCTGTATAGTATAATGTTTCTCAGTTACATTATAGTCGTCTCACGTACTGTTCTTCACTCTAATTGAATAAGTTCTCCGTGCACTAAACCATGATTATACCCCCCCTCCCCCCCTCACCCCGTAATACGCTCTAAATAGTGATTTTTATCCCTCGAAATCAAGTTGTAAAGTTCTATTTGCATAACGCACACAGAGTCTACGTTTAATAATTCCACCAGCTTTCTGGAGTGCCGCATAGCTAATAATAAATGAGCCATTTAAGCTTCCACCGCAAATCCTCGCAAACGGAATGTGTATTTTTGCTAGTTCTTGTTGAAAATAAAATCCTTCCAACCCGTCTCAAGCATATTGCATGTGCTCGTTCTGAACAATGGACCCAGACGACTTTCTACACATGTCGACAGCTTATACAAGGTTTGACAACTGAGGCCAACTCGTCGGTCCGTTGCTTGTTCGCCCGAAGAAGTCAACTGTGTAACGGTATACTTAAAATATTACTGGGGAAGAGAGTGGAAAACCGTGTGCGATGTGAATAAATAACGGTACCGGTACTTAATATTGTATTATGTTTTGGTCTCGGATGGGCAAAAAAGCTTGGACAGGCGCATTGAAAAAAACAGTGATGTCGTAGTGTCAAGCTCCGTATAGAATTTTAAATTATTTTTTCGGATAGGAAGAGAAAAACTGTAGATTTTTAATCATTCATTAACTGCGGAATAATGGGTTTGCTAATGTAAAATACATGGAGTGTTTTTCGGTTTTATACCACCGAACGGAAAAGGAGGGTGAAAGCTGTTACTATATACGCCCATACTGTCGTTTTTTTTTATTGTGTGTTAATAAAAGGCATCCTGTTTTATACGGATATGTGTTTTAGTCAACGAAAGAGAAACTGTACAGCCGCAATTCCCGGCGCCTCCACGAATTTAAGGACTATTTTCTCTATACATTCGAATATTTCTGTTATTACAATATTTCCCAGGAACAATGCTATAAAAGCCGATATGTTTTTTTATCTTGCTAAACATCTTGTTCTGTTCTTAAGGAAAGATATACTCTGAATGGTTATATATCTGTCCAACCTTCTATTCCTCGGAGATTTTCAATTTCACCAATCCAACTACATCTACTTCTCGGGTAGATGCCATGTCATGTTGTAAAAATGACATATATTGACTATCTTTTTTACGTGTCTCTCTCTCTTTCTCCATATTCTTTCTCTCTTGTTTGTTTCCGATTTTTATTACTGTTTCGAACATAATTACATTCTTTGGATGACGTTCTTCATCTCAACAGATCTCTGAATTGCCTCTTCAATCACAAAAATCATCTTCATCTTCTTTAATATCATTCATTTTATTCATGTCAACTTCAATCGGAATCACTAGGTTATAATTCCGCATCACTATGCGCAGCTTGCTGTAACCGCTGCCTCTAACTATGCTATTGCGACTGTCGGAAGAATGGCTGCTTACGTGTGCTTCACTGAATTAGTCCTCAGATTTGATGAGACAGCGATGAGCAGGTTTTACATGTGACCCTCCCAGTGACTGTTGACTTCAACACGAGAACTGAGTCATTCATTCACGTCTGATATTCAGTTTGGATTAATACATATATATATATATATATATATATATATATATATATATATATATATATATATATATATATATATATATATATATATATATATATATATATATATATATATATATATATATATATATATATATATATATATATATATATATATATATATATATATATATATATATATATATATATATATATATATATATATATAT
>OZ023332.1:12508776-12511276 GCA_964007535.1 Brachyptera risi | reverse complement strand
TAACTAAAAGAAAGCCACCAATAGCCAACTTGCAGGATCAACTAAACTCAGTTTTGTGACCATGGTTACCATCAGAGAATCACCAGTAGGCATCTTGCAGGATCAACTAAACTAAAGCTTTGTGACCATGGTATAACTATAGGAAAGCCACCAATAGCCAACCTGCAGGATCAACTAAA
This sequence comes from Brachyptera risi, assembly GCA_964007535.1. Taxonomy (NCBI): domain Eukaryota; kingdom Metazoa; phylum Arthropoda; class Insecta; order Plecoptera; family Taeniopterygidae; genus Brachyptera; species Brachyptera risi. The sequence goes on along the minus strand of OZ023332.1, from coordinate 12,511,097 downwards.
GTAAGCTTTGTGACCATGGTTACCATCAGAGAACCACCAGTAGCCATCTTGCAGGATCAATTAAACTAAGCTTTGTAACTAAAAGGAAGCCACCAAGAGCCAACTTGCAGGATCAACTAAACTAAGCTTTTTGACCATGGTTACCATAGAAAAATGGCTGGCTCCCAAGATCAACTAAACTAAGCTTTTTAATTAGATACTAGAATGCGTGTGTTCTCTCAAGCATGGAGAATTTAGGGTGTAATGTTTTTGTTATCTGTTCATAGTTTCACACATGAACATAAGGCGTAGGCCTACTACAATTACCAAATATACAGCATGAATATACGACAAGCCAACCACACAAAAATATTTTTTCCCTGAAATAGAAAAAACAAAAGTGAATTAACACCTTACTAAATCATCGCATATAGAGCCGTTGGCATTGTATAGTTGGAAACAAAAACAACGTTATCATCTAGAACTTTGTTGCTATAACTAGTTTATACAAATAATTATTTCAGTCGGTGACGTTTTTGAAAATACCATTATTTTCTCATTTCCTCTTTCGGTCCAAGCGGCACGGTGAGTGAGTATATTGTACGCTGAAACAATGTGCCGTTTAATTCGAGATGAGGCGCATTGAGGTTGATGCAAGCAAACAAACCAAGTCGTTTAAAACTTAAACAAACTGAGTTAGTCTCGAAGTCGTGCAGTTGAAAGATGAAACAAGTTTTGCTTTGTGAATAATTGAAATTGCCGTGAAGCGTGTTTGAGTTGACAGTATATTCAATAGTAAATATATACTAATGTACTCCAATTTATTATCAGTTAGTGAAAGATCTAACTCGACAGTTTCACATTCGCACAAGAAGTGTTACGAGTGTTAATTTATATTGGTTTCAACGACGCACTGTGGTGACATGATATAGTGATGCCAACATACTTTCAATTCAATTCAATTAATTTGTATTCCATATTGATTCTAATCACAATCACACTCTAGTGTACATTTGATTATAAAAGTACGAGTATTGAAATAAGTCAAGTTAAAAATGATAGGACGATGCCTATATACGCGTTGTTAGACGAGCGGAAGTAATAGTATGTCAACTTCTTTGCCAACTTCTGCCTAAATTTGCCAATTGGGTGACATTTAAGTTATAAATGGGTAAAAACTGCTTCGAGTGGTACCAGTTTAGCACATTTCATGTTTTTTCTTCAAAATGGCTGACCCAATCAAGCTGAGAATTTCCATAAATGTGAATCAAGTTGTAATTCAACTTCACACAGAATTTCATTCTTTTGAAAATGGAAATATTTCCATTTTTTTCCCACCGTGTTATTCTAATGGGTATTTTTGAAATTTATAAAATTCATAAAAATAAAAGTTACCACCCAATAATGCCACAAACCTATACAGATCTGAGTTAGATGAGGAACCATAATGAAAAAAAGTTTGAAGTTGATAGCTGTAGCCGTTTGACCTGTGGAGAATCGACAAAAAAACATAAAAAAATTTCAGTATGTCAAATTGAATCCTCGCTAAAGCTCGTCTAATAATATAGTCAATAATGTTATGATGGAAAAAATTAAAATTAAAATTAGAAAACAATCGTGTCAAAGTCTTATGTTTTTGTACATTCGTCAACCACATCTAATCACTATTCATTTCCTTTTATTTTCACACAGTAATCACATCTGCAAGAAGAAGCCATCCAAAAATTCGTTATTGTTATAAAATGAATGTGAAATTAGGAAACTTTCAACGCTTTCCTTGAATATAGTGGTCTGTTTTTCGGAAATAGTTGGTAAATTATTGAAAAGGTAGGTCCCAACAGTTATGGGATCCCTGTCAGCTATTTTGAAACTACTCTTTTTGGACCTCAAGTTTTCTCGACCTCTTGTTTTAGTTAACTTACTAGGAGGACGCGGGATTAGCGATGTGAGATGAGCTTGGAAATATAGAAATCTAGAATGAAAAAAAATAACTTGTCAGCTCAATTTACATCTACGGACCTTGGATTACTTCAAACGTTCGCAAATCCCACCGAATCAATGAAGTCCCGGCCTTCCAATTCCATTCATCATTTCAATCGTGACACTTGTTGCTATAGATTCAATTGCTTTGATTGATGTTAAAACGCGTTTTAAATGCGTTTTAAATGCGTTTCATTCGTTATTTCTCATCCGATTGTTGCAAAAATATCTGAGAATGTTCATAATAGTTTTTTTTACATATCTGGTGAATATTCTAGAGCTTCTGAATAATTCTTGTTTCTCAAGTATTCTTCCTTTGGGTTATTCTTATAGTGATTTTTCAAATTTTCTGATTTTTTTCC
>OZ023332.1:12483776-12503776 GCA_964007535.1 Brachyptera risi | reverse complement strand
TTATTTCTTTCTAAACATTCGGTGTACAGAAATCATCTAGACTGTATGGTCAGGACTAATACTCACCGGAAATAAAATGCATCACGATTTTATTTTCGCTGTTGGGTATGGCTATTGGGCATTTGAGATGTATACCAAATTGCTGGCTATCTGTCTACCTGTCCATATGTCGGTCTGTACCTCGAGTAAATTCACACACACACACACACACACATGAATAATGTATCTGTTGTTTCATGTACTTGGTGTGTAGTTGAGAAATGTTTACATGATCTTCAGCTTACTCGAATACATATAATTCATTCGATTTCGGCAATTAAATGTACCCTCGCGGTCATATAAAGTGGTCGATGAAGCCACATTGAAGAATGCATTATGATGAGAATTTACTGTCATTGTAAGTACTTGAACTAACACATACAATGTATAAACGCAATCCAAAAGTAATGTGCTAGATAATAGCTCGCATGGATCATATGTATATATATATATATATATATATATATATATATATATATATATATATATATATATATATATATATATATATATATATATATATATATATATATATTTATATTTATATATATATATATATATATATATATATATATATATATATATATTCATATATATATATATATATATATATATATATATATATATATATATATATATATATATATATATATATATATCATATATATATATATATATATATATATATATATATATATATATATATTTATATATATATATATATATATATATATATATATATATATATATAAATATATATATATATATATATATATATATGTATATATATATATATATATATATATATATATATATATATATATATGTATATATATATATATATATATATTGATATGGATTCTCCATTATCATGAATAAGTTATGGATATATGGATTACTTGTGCTAATTCCTAATGCAGTCTCTCTTCAGATCTAGGATACATGAGGCTGAACTGTCGCGATCTTTCAGTTTTCCATCGCGAATTGAGTTCAAATCATATCATGAATCGGATTATTGGCACCCTCGATGTTTTCTTGATCGAATAATGCACTTCTTTTTCCATTTTGTACTCAATATATTCTACGAAGAAGACCTCAATGTAGACAGAAGACATCTTGAGCGATGAAATTACGTTAACACGTATATTTGCCTCTTCTTTGTATGCTTAAGAAGGTTATAGTATATATCATTTCGACTCATATAATATATATATATATATATATATATATATATATATATATATATATATATATATATATATATATATATATATATATATATATGTTTGAACAAATTCACAATGGAATATATATGAAACTAGTCTAGTTTGTACTGTGGTTTTAAAAGCGGTTTTTAGTACATGACCGGTAGCACAGCTGTGGAAAGCTGCTGCGTGCCCATATGTACGATAAGCTTCAACTCAAAAAGATAAAGCAATGCTGAATGATCCATAATATATACGAACATTTCATTTGAATCAAAATTGAATGAAATATCGGAATAAAACCATTTCATCGTGTACTTCTTTTGGACTCACCCTGTTGATAGATGTAAAATGTTGTGCATCACATGTAAACCATGATGGAGAGGCAAAGTAGTGTTGACAACACACTCTAGCGGTATCGTAACGAACTGACAGCTCGCAGTCTCGGTGCAACGATCGATCATGAAGTTTCCGACGACGGTCGTAGTTGAACGCGTCGCCGCTAGGCTGCTACCACCCGACGTCTTCGATAGTCGACACGTCGATTTCAACTCTCCTAGCATGGATTTGTTTCCATTTCGACATTGTTCGTGTCTTTTATTTGTAGCTGAGCTGTGATATCTGGACTACAGCTATTGTTGTTGAGTAATTGGCTAATGGAAATATCTGATATCCAACTCGGCACTTCCACGAAAAATTACATGGCACTTCCACGAATATTTTTTATCATTCAAGGCCTTAATGAAGAAACCCAAGAAGAGCAAACTTGATGACGTGATTCTCTACATCAAATTTGTGTACCGGTATACCTATCAATTTCAGAAATTTCATGATTTTAGTGATCCGGGCACTTCCACAGAAAATCTTAAATTTGACATATTTTCCATCGAAAGCATCCCACATGTAATAATAGAAAACTTGAAGGAAAAATGAACGCTAATTATTGAAAATATCCCTCCATATGGAGTTGATATCTTGATAATTTAATGATGAATGCACATTTTAAATAATCGACCACATATTTGTGATGAACAATTCACACTGACGCGAATGCTGATCAATTTGATCGCTGTTTTTCAGTTCATATATCAGATAAAATAGGAATATCAGGAAAATAGCATTCAATAAGAATATATTCGCAATATATTTCATCGAATCAATTATTTCAGTAAGGCCCAGTATTACCAAGTCCAGTTAGTATTTATCTGAGAGTTGGTGAAAACAAATATCACAGGTAACCATGGTGATAACAACTTACTATCTGCCAGTTGGAGCTACTTCCACGTTGGTAATATCAGGTCTAAGAAGAAAAAACCGTTATTGGTCCCTGACTATATTATAAAACAGGATAGCAATCAATACAAAAAAATACAGCTAATAAAATAGAGAAATAGATTGAAAATATCACATATTAGTACATGAAAAGAGAATTGCAGTGATATTATTCTATAATTTCTCATCACAAGTAATTTACTCACAATAGTAATACTATATTGCATGGAGTGATTTCAGTGAGACAATAATATTATATCTGGTGTTGCGCCGTATCCACGGTTATTACCGGTATAACCAAGGCCACACAATGGACTGAAAGCTTATCACGTCTAGTCACTATTCTCTAGAGTCATAATACTGCTTGATAACGCAGAGTCTGCATTACCACCCGTTGTCCACTCTCACTACTCAGCTCAATCAGGCGATATTGTTACCCCTAATTTAATTAGCTCAGATATTATACTACCCTGTCCCTGGGCAGTGATTTGATAATATCATGTCTATATTAATTATGGTTCTATATTGTGTTTAAGCTTTAAGCCGCTCGTATTGGCGTCTTTCTCATAGCTCGTGATACCATGTATTGTATCACTGAGCTAACATGCGGATAACGTGTATATAGTTTCAATAGTCTGTATGATTTTGATTAGTTATTAATGGAAACTATATGAAGCTCCCCTAGTCATGCGCAGTACACACTTGAAATCATCCCTTAAGGGACCATGATGAGAGTCGATTCGGCGAAATATCAGTTTTTTAGTGATTATTTTCAAACGGTATGAGCTGTCGAAATTATAAAACGGAGGAAACAGCTATTTATAATACCTTCAAGATGGTTGGATGAACGAAGCGAAGACTCAATTTCACTATACCCGAAAAAAAAGGTTTTTTTCGCGCTCCACAGGTCAAACAAAAATTCAAAATGAGTCGAAACTTGGCATACACAATTTTCCTTATCTAGTTCGATACTGTGTAGTTTTGAGGCGCAATCGGTTGAACCACTTTTGAGAAAACTCATTTCAAAGTTGTCAAAAATCCCATGAGAATAACCCAGAGGAAAAATTGCGTGAAAAAAATTTCTCCGAGAGAATTCAAATTTTCAGGAAATTTCAATATAATTATCATACACATTATACCGAACTTTCAGTCGAATCAGATCAGCCGCTTCGCTGTAAAACAATTTGTAATCTTATTTTTTTGAATCACTCAAAGCTATTAAGATACCAATTAAATTCGAGCAACAGCTGTCACCACTTTATAGGAAACGATTAAAACGGAAGTCTTCTTTATTATCATATAAATCATTCAAGAAATAGGAGGGCAGTGACTCAACTGTTTGGACCACAAGGTCAAGGTGTATATATTTATATATATAACCAATCCAAAGATATGTTGAGATATCGTTCCAGCTCATCCATCAACGCGGAAACACATAACGCGTTTGCCTAGTATAAGTTATAACTGTATAACTAACTCATGTCGCCTAATTGTCAAGAGTATACGGCTAAAAAAAATACTCTCTTAAAGGTATTGAAAATATGTGTATTTTCTCAACGATAGAATTTTGATATCTCATACCATTCGAAAGTTACCATCAAAAATTTGATACTTCGCTAAATCAACTCTCATATACCCTTAAACATGGTTCATAGCCAGACTCAAGTTAAATGCAAATAAATACGCCCGATTGAATTTCTCAAGGCTTATTTAATATATCAATTAGCCTATTGTTTGCTTATCGACCCCATTTATAACCAGGGCCCAGATTCACAAAAGGTCATAACTTTGATCCGGCTCAAAGTTACGACAATTTCTAGAGATAATACCATATTTGACCTATTATTTTTGATTTTTCAATTTTGATAAATAATAGAATGATAATAATAATGGATTCAATCAAAAATTAAAATGAAAAAATCGAAAATGAATGATAAATATGGTATTGTCTCTAGAAATTGTCGTAACTTTGAGCCGGATCAAAGTTACGACCTTTTGTGAATCTGGGCCCAGGTTATTTGAGGGTACGATTGATCTGATGATAGATGAGTGATGTTCACAAAAATCCGTGCCATAATCTGGACTCGGACTCACGTTCGACTTCGCATCAGTTTTCGAGTATAGTATATATACAGGTTATAGTGACAACCTGGCTTCTCTCTTCTCTTCACTCACTGATAATTGTAATTATAATAACAGTAACAATAGATCATTTCCGAAAAGAATGAGCCATCTAGCGGCGATCTTCTGAACTAGAACGGGCTGTTATTACCCGAGTTCGAAAGTCCTATGCTGTCAATGCTATTCAGCATGTTTGATTTATATTATTGTGCGTTACAGTGAACGTATCAAGTTATAATATGATAGTAGTTTCAACATGTTTACTATATACTGAGAGATTCACACACTGTCAGAGTGAGTAAGATGAGAGATAACGCAAGTTATATATCTCGGTGCCTTCAACACTGTGGATAAGCGGACCGTCTTTTTGAACATTACTAAAACTCCCAGATTGCAATAACAGCGATCTCGGCTGCTAGGAGGCGTGACGCGCCTGCGCATTGAATTATGAAAATGGTCTATTAGATTAGCGTCTTTCTCTATTTTTTTTTCTTAATATGCTTCACATGTTTCTATTTGTAGAACCGAACCACAGAAAACTCTCTTAACATCACTCATTTTCTGACTCATATCTGTATAATTTTTGATAATCGATCGAGTGGATGGTGAAAATGGTGAAAATGGTGAAAATGGTGAAATGTCAAATGAAAATATATAACGTGACGAAATGTGTAACATTTATCCATCTAAACATTTTTTAATTATATATATATTCTCAGTCCTGAAGTCGACAATAATAGAAATGTCTGACGCCATGGTCGACCATCCTGACAGAGGTTTTTTGTGATTTCCCTCTGTCGTTCAGGTCAATACTGGGATGGTTCCTCAAAAACAGGCCACGACCGACTCCTTCCCACCATCCAAAACACCCAATAAAATAACCTTTCATCTCATCATCCCATCATCTCATTCATCATCCACCGACGTCAATAGATCGTAGCCATCAGTTTATTGTATCCATCCAAAAAACCCAAAACGAAAAAAAAAGAGAAATGTCTGACAAGCAAGCTGTATGAAAATCGTGAACGCGCCATTTCAAAATCAACGTGTGTAGAATCCAATCACATTTCATATTAACGTCTCGCTCAACTTGAAGAGCATATACTGCGTTTTCCTTCACCAGCAATAATAATAGAGTAGAGTTCGCTTCAAACTTGACTTTCGTATAATTCACTAATTTCCTTCTGTTTGATCGTCAACAAACCATTTGTTTGATACGTTTATACACGGTACGCTAAACGGTGCCGAATTGAATACATATCTCACTTGTTTGTACGTATTTTCACTTATAATGTAACTTTATATGAACTCAAACAGAATTTAGATTAAAACTGTTAATTCTAAAGTCAACATCCAGTACATGGTGACTTTTATTTTGCATTCGCTCGAAACTATACATTAACTTCGACCGATATACAAACACGTACGTTCTGTATAAATAGCCATCTTGAAATGTGTACACTGGCGTCAAGCTAGAGTTTAGAGGATCGAGGCAGATTATAAAATACACATGGAGAAGAGTTTACTCATTTCAGACGCACTGAAATTATTAGTCGATCTACACAAGTTTCCCACGTATATGAGGTGTGTTGAAATATGAGGGGAAAATGTACGATGATTTTATTGGATCAAGAATTGAAATTTTGAAGAAAAAAAAACTTATTTCAGAGAGCAGCAACGGCACATACGCTCATACATGTGAAATCTATCAAACAATTGACGACTCGCAGTCTCCGCCCCCTTGATGTCACAAATTATATCGTCCAATCGACAGGGCTGTTAGAACTGTGGTGAAATTGGAGTATCCAATCGGGGTATCTTCAAATGACCACAAAATGATATAGATCCAACTGGCTCACTGGTGAAGCCACGCCTATTCCAAGTCGTCAATTATAGGAGTGAAATATACGTACATTTTATTCGAACTCAAAATTCAAAAGAATCAATTCGATCTGACCACAAGTGGAAGTGATGGGAATATTCCAATTGATCAGATTGAAAACTGACAAGTTTGCTATCACAATCGACAGAACACTTCCAGTCTATGCTGGATTATTCATTACGAGGCAAATGTAGCATAATTATGCGCTGTGAAATGAGCGATACGTCTATACGAAGTATAATCGAAAACTCTACATACCTTGACTCATCTAAAATGTGGAACATTTTGTGAATGTCAAATCTCGAGACCCGTGAATCTCAGCAATGGCTCTGTAAAGCTGGATTCACAATGCGAACCGATGATTAGTGACCAGTACTAAATAATACAACTAAGAAACTGAGCATTCACATACATTTGAAATAGGAATTAATTTTGACAGAAATGACGTACTTTTCATGAGTCGTGGCTGCCTTATAAGATGACGGATTTAAATTGAGATCTACATATTAAAAGGCTGTAAACGAGTGGTTCATCGAGCGGAAAAGCTTCCTTTTGTATTGACTTCCTGTCGTTTCGACTTCACGACTTCTGATTGGTCAGACTGATGATTAAAATTAATGATTAAAGGTACGGTCATACTAATACGGCAAAACGTTTTTGCCGTCACGGCTGGTCACGTGAACCAATCAGAAGCTTGCCGTACCAGGCGATACGACACAGCCGTCTGAGTTGAATTAACTTTAACTTTCTGCCGTACGGCCAGCTCGCCGTGATGCGGTTTGTGACGTAGTCGGCGTAATCACGGCCCTGTGCATGCTCATACCGCTTTTCCTACGCACGGTGAGTGTAGAACCAACTGTTCAGCGGTCGACACTTTTGGCGCGTCAACTGTTTTGATTGTTCTCGTCCTCTAACCTCATTTGTGGTATGAGATTGTAATAATTACCGAATCTTTCTCGGTTTTAAAAGATTGGACGAGTACCCCATCTTCTAGGTCTTCTTTTTCTTTTTTTCCTTCTCTGTAAATGTGCAGTTGCAGCTAATAATAGTGCTTTCTTTTTCAAAAGAATTGGAAGAAGTAAATTTTCACTGTTGTCGTCCATTTTGACAGATAGCAGACCGTGCTCGCTTGCCGTCTGACGTTTACCGTAGTACTCTGAACGAAAGAAAAAAATCGTGTGTTTACCGCAACGGAAAAACCGTACATGCGGCAGGTTGCCGTAGTAGTATGAACGTACCTTAATACTAAAGTTGAAAGTTAGTTAACTTTCAAGGTCAGTCACTAATATTGAACACAATGTGAACGTCAACACTGATTCCGTATCTGCCAACTTTAGTTAATCATTAATCACTAATCATTAGTTCGCATTGTGAATCCATCTTTATAATATATATATATATATATATTTGTTGAATAAAATACATTTGTCAAATCTTCGAAACTTCTGGTTCAAAGTGCATACAAAATTACAATGATGTGTGTGCAACTATAACCAACTCTTCCAGATTCCAATCTTGGCGAAACGACCTCCAGAATTCGCTCTATTCTTGCTCAATCTGATGCGAAATTAAGTGTCCCCCCCCCTGGTTCCGTATTCAGCGTTACATTCTGTATCGAAGATTTGCCTCCACAAGTAGCGAGTATGAGTGACATGAATTGGAACAGTGAGGTTTCCATACCGATCCATCGATCCATCGATCCATCGATCATATCGATCCATCGATCCATCAATCATACTGATTCGACAATCCATGGTATGGCAATTACCATAAGTAGATGGTAGTGTTTTCCGTATTGACGAAAACTACAAAAAAAAGGCTGATTCGATATATTATGTCATGACTTATTTATGTTTCATAGTGTACAGATGCATCCAAAGTGGTTTCCTATGTAATGAATTGACGACTCGCAGTCTCCGCCCCCATGACGTCACAAATCATACCGTCCAATCAACAGGGCTGTTAGAACTGTAGTCAAAATCGAATATCCAATCGAGGTATCTTCAAATGACCACAAATGATATAGATCCAACTGGCCTACTGGTGAAGCCACGCCTATTTCGAGTCTACAATTGTCACGAAAAACTCATTCTGAACAATTTTGCTGAAATTACTGCAAAAAACTTATTTTCGAATAATGAAAGCTGAAAGGTTCGGAACTGAATATCTATTGCACGTACCTTTAGCTAGACGTAATATCTTGAGCGATCGGTTTCTTCGAATACTTTGCCTAGTATAATAGCACATATAATAATATATAATGTGTAAAACAATATATAACAATGGTATATAATGACTAGTATAAAAGTGGAAGATATCAACATTCGTGTGTTTTGTGTCCGGATACATATCACAGAAAGAGTTGTAATGTGTTCCAGACTTTCGTAAACTGAAAGACTTTTATATAATCAAAATGGGATGGTAAGGTCGCCCTTGTAGTGCCCCGTCCAAACGATCCCATCTTTCATCCATAGCCTTAATTGGGGAACAATGATTCTGTATCAATTTTCGATGTTATTGAAAAAATAATAATAATAATGATGATTATATATTATATTTCTTTATTCAGCAGAATAACAAGTACATATAGTTTACAAAAACCTCCACAAAGCCTGTAATGCAGGCTTAACTATAATAATATTTTTTTTTCATTAGATTTGAATAATACATACATACAAGATTAATCAATACGCTCTTCCACAAAGTTAAAAAGGCTTATCTGTGGGATGAGAAATGAAATTAATAGCTTGGACAAGGAAAAAATAAATGAAAACTTTTCAATAGTTAAGGAATATAATAATAATAATAATAATAATAATAATAATAATGATGGTTCTATAATAGTGTAATAGTGTAGAGATCGCCCTTGTGAATGTGATGCCCCGTTCAAACGATCCCACGTTTCCTCCATAGTATAGCCCTATTCGCATGAGCAACAAAGTATAATACTTATCTGACGATATGCTTCCACCTATAATGTGTATATACTTTTCATTTGTTTCACTTCAAGTAATCAAAGTTCTGAACTGCGTAGTGTTTGCTGGTAAAATAGCCCTCAGACATATTCTACTGGCATTGTTTGCATTTTAAAACATGCTGCGAAAATGTAAAACTTTCGATCCACGGATTTTTTGTTTTGTTTCAACTTCATTGCGGTGTTGCCAGAGCTCATATAGCCGTACGCTTCGTGATGGATTGAACTGATTGACTTGGCTACCGGCTTTCTCATATTTGATGTTCTTATTGTGAGATATACGAACACTACTATAAATGTATCAATAATGATCATTGGTGGTGTATTTTATCTATTTTATCCTGATCACGTTTCATAATTCATTAAGGAAGTGCAGGCACGGTGCATATACAATTGAGAAATTCGTCCTTACTATTTGTGTTCATGTTAACGAATTAATATTATTGAATGAAAAGTATATCAACCAAGATAATTACAAGCTCTTTAATTAATATGACATCCTATTTTCGTGAATTTAGTCAATTTCGAGATAATACGTTAATGAATTCCATCGCATTCTTGTTCTTCATTGATGAAACTGTTTGAATTCACTGAAATATAATGCCATATCAATTGGCCACGACCTTTAATTAGTAGAGTGATAGACCTAATTATAAAATCATAGGCATATCACTCATTTTTTTCTTCATCCATTTTGTATAATGATAAACTTTACATCCGCTGTTAATGGAAAGAAAAGATCATTGCCCAAGAGACTTAGTTCAAAGTGGAAGATCAGTGTGTGATCATTCGTGTGTTTTGTGTCCGGATACAATCACAGAAACAGTCATGATGTGTTTCGGACGTTCGGAAACTGAAAGACTTTTATCTAATCAAAATGGGGTGGTAAGATCACCCTTGTGGTGCTCCGTCCAAACGTTCCCATCTTTCATCCATAGCCTTAATTGGGAAACAATGATTTTGTATCAAATTTCGATGTTATTAAAAAAAAAAATTGAGTGGCATACAATTATCTTAGGGTTGATATACTTTTCATTCAATCACACACTGGCTTGTGAAAATAGAAAAAAAGAGGAAAGACGAATTTCTCCATTTTCTAAGCACCGTGCCTTCAACTCCCCGTTACTTCATTTGTTTACTTGTTCAAGTTATGAATGGACTCGAAATGTATTCAGAATGGACTCCTATACTTTTTGAGAAAAAAATCAGATGATTTTTTTTTGTATTGAGAGACTTATTGTCACTTTCATGAACGTCATACGAAAGAACCACTGATAATCAGGGCCAAAGAGTCCTATCTTTAGGGCGTCCTAAGTTAGGACCATTTCACTGAGTTGGGACCAATATTGGTCTCAAGTTGGGACTATTTCATAGAGTTATGACCAATATTGGTCCCAACTCAGTAAAATGGTCCTAACTTGGGACGTCCTAAAGATAGGACTCTTTGGGAATCCGGGCCCTGAGCTGTAACTGGTACTCTAAACCCATAGTTCACAGCATTTAGTTCAAAACACTTAGTTGGCTTCAAGTACAAAATAAAGCTGCATTTTCCATCAGAACTTCATTAGAATACTCAACAGATGAAGTTCGTCAGATTTGATCTGATCAATTAATGAGATTGGTATTCTTTTTTCTACCAAATCAAAGTGTTTTGAACCAGAGTGTTTCAACAGGGCTACTTACCGTACTTAAGCCCATCTTGCTCCGACTCTTGTCATGAAATCTTCCTGAAATCTCTTGAAACCCCTTGAAATCTTCTTGAAATCCCGTGAAATCTCCCTGAAATTCCTTGAAATCTGAAATCAGGTGTACATCAAATTGACTAGTTGCCACCCTTCGGATCAACCTGAAAGAGCTGCTGGTACGCTGCTATAGTATAGAAGAACTAAAAAAACTAGAACGGCCATCTAGCGTCTTGCCTCCAAAATGGCAGCTTTCTACTTGCAAGATGTACAGCAGTGCCGTGGCGTTTTCCATAACTATATACGTTATTTTAATTTATTTCAATATACTCCAACCTCTCGTTCATCCAACCACGCCTGTACTGCGTTTCAACATATCATTCCAGAATTAGTGTCAGATTGGATTTACAGTATATTATATTTCCCGTATTTCGTGTTGAGCATTGTGCCTGGCTGAGCGTGGGACACGACCCTCCCCTCCCCATCGAGCTATCATTCGACTAACTTATATAAAAAAAATGTCTATGTATAGACATAAGTCACATTTAATTTAAAATGTAACGTAAAATTATTTGCGTGACTAGAACTCATCCTTCCATATTTTATTAACGTAGCATGTTTTTCAGGAAGAAAGAAAACAACTGAAAATATATATTTTCCCGACTTCTTATACGATAGTTCGATTATTCATCTTGTTTTCCCCCCAACTAATAAATCATCCCCCGGGCTTAATAACCTTCGGGAACATGAAATATTTCCATGGATGTGATTTGTTTATTGCTGTCCACAAACATTATGCATCCTATTATCTTTGTCGTGTCGGCATTAAGCCGCACAAGGCCTCGTGGAATACCGGAGGAAACCGAAGGTAGTTTCACGGCGCCCACCACCCCCCCCCCCACCCCCCCGCACGAACCACCTCTCACAAACAAGCGTAACCATGGCGACGACGTGGTATGTAGGATTGAGGTAGATCTCAGTTGATCGTGGTAGTTGACGGTGTGTGGTTGATATAATTAAAACGTGATTGTCGCTTCTCATGTGCGAATAATCGGCCGAGTTCGCGTGACGTCATCAATAATTGACATTGTGGATGATTTGTGGCTGAGATCGATCATGCAGCAAGAGTCCACTGGTCGTATTATGTGACGAATTTAATTGGACATTAATCAGAAATATTCCAACATGTTGTGTTATGTAAGTTTTATTTCAATTCGGACATTTTTATTCCAAGTTTGATTACTCAATAACCCCCTTCTCGTTACAAACTTGAACTTCTTTCATAAACTTCATCGATATACGATCATTGTTCGCTATTTCAGTGTAAAAATAAGTTGGTGAAACATTTTAAAAGCGGCTCCTCTCGGTTGATTTAGAACTGTTTCAAATTCTACACGATCTTCTCACCAGACTGTTTATTATTTTTTCAGACTCTAATAAACTGATTACAATGAACTCAAATTTGTCAGACTATATCTTGAATTAATAAGTAAATGCACTTGAACATCGCTTGCCATCATTCTTTCTCGTTTCATTCTTCCTATTGTTATACAATTTAGTTGAACACATATTCACAGTTTTATTTTTTACATATCCTCCTTTTCGGTCGTAAATCATCGTCTGCTCTGGAACCGTCTCGGTACAATTAAATTAAGTTGCAACATCGTAACCCATCGTCTAGTCGTTTGCAAACTCCACTTCATTTTCGCTTTTATGTATCTTGGTGTAAGTAGTGTTGTTGTTTTTGAAGGCGGAATAGTCCTTTATGCTAGAGGTTAACGATGAGTTTTGTAACACTCCTACTAGGAAGTGCTCGGCAACATTCAACGCAGCTCCGGGGTTGTTAATAAGGGAAATAATGAGAATTTATTGCCACGGGAATAGCTGGCTATGTGGTTGTAAGCACGGCTGAGAAATGAGGTGGCAATAATAACCTGATATTCATACGAAGTCACTGAATGTTTATCAAGGTAAATACCAAATGTTACGGCCCACTCGAAAAACACACGATTTATCCTGAATGAATTGCAGAATGTGGTTTTGAACTCCCCTAAAAAGTATTGAGGGTTTTATGGTTGACTTCAGTAGTCAATGTTGGTAAACAAAATTGATATCTAGATTTCAGTGTTCATGTTTTGTTGATAAGAAGTGTGGTGACCAAGGTGTTAATCAGTAAACAACTAATATATAAGTTTCAGTACATTCATTTACTTTTTTCATTCATATAAGGCTTGAAACGCACTGTGCTGAAGACGAAGATCTTTTGACGGCGGTGAATGATGAGTGAGATAGTGGTTATTTATTTATTCATTTATTTTTAATCACATCGAAATTTGATACAAAATCATTGGATATTATTATCTTAATATAGATTATGTCGAGTGTTTTTTGATAGTGGGAAGGAGTCGGTTTTGGTATGTTGTTAACGAATCCCAGTATCAACCTGATATAAAGGGAAGCCACGAAAACACTCTTATCATGATGATCGACCAAAGCGGGAATCGAATCCCGGTTTCCTGAATGACGGTACAGTGTGCTAACCACTCGACCATCCAACTCAGTTTGGTTGATAATGAGTTTGGTGAACATGGTAACGTGACAGAAAATTACCAATAGACAAGTTTCATTATCAACTTCAAATAATCTAAACTTTTCTATAAGGTATACCAGAATACGGTGTTACGGGGAGATGGACACTTACTTGAAACAATATGGAAATTGATGAAAGTCTATCCGGGAATAATTACGCACCAAGACGCGTGGCCGAGTGGTAACACACTGAACCGTCATTCGGGAGACTGGGGTTCGATTCCCGCCATGGTCGACCATCCTGACAGGGGTATTTCGTGGTTTCTCTTTGTCGTTCAGATCAATACTGGGATGGTTCCTTAACAACAGGCCACGACCGACTCCTTCCCACCATCCTTAACACAGTAATAAAATAACCTTGCATATCATCATCCCATCATCTCATTCATCATCCACCGACGTCAATAGATCGTAGTCATCAGTATAGTGCGTCGTTAAAACTCAAAAAAAAAAATAGTAATAATAATAAGTACGTATAAACACCATATAGATTTGTATTCATAGATAATATTTTTTTCTGTTCTTCCATAATGTTTTCACCACCCCATTACGACGCCACAAAGCATTTAGAAAATGAAACCCGTTCCAGGTTCACTGATATTATTTTTTAATTATAGAGCTCCGATAATGATGGCAGGGTTTTTTAATTGTCAGGCGGTTGATAAAAAATAGAACCGTGTAGCTCGGAGCGACTCGATGTTCGCATCTCTTTGCCCGCCATTTCTGGTCCACAAATAATTGGTCGAGATCAATCGTATTACATACCATTTACGTGCCTTGTTCAGTGCAAATAACCTCGTCGTTGGCGCGCCGTAGAGAGCCACACAATTCAATTACGTGCCATGTTTTTCAGTTTTTATATTATATGTTTGGTACATTGGAGTCGATTTAACGAAGTGTCAATTTTTTTGTGATCAATCTCAAACTGTATGGGATATCAGGATTCCTATACGAAGGGAAGGAAACATGTATCTTTAATATCTCCTGAATGATAAGAGTGAGAACGATTCAACCCGTATCTCATAATTGCCCAAGATAGGCTCATGTCGTATGCGTTTGATAATTATGAGTTGAATATAGGGCTTAATCTGTGAATAAGGAGGAACCTCGAAGAATATCGTCCCTCAAAGACTCCCGCCCTCCTCCACTACCACCACAAAAGTCTACTGAAGAAAAATCAAGAAATTAATTAATTTGTTTTCAGAACGTATTTGAGAGAATTCATTCGAAATTGATAGATCAAGTCGAATCCTGATACGAACAGAAAGACATAGATTGCAATCAGAATACTGTACTATACTGCACGATAACCGCTATTTTTGATGAAAATAATGGAATACAAACATCAGAATAAGAAAATATTTATTCGTCTGTAAAAATGATATTGCATTTTGAAAGTACCAGTAAATGAATCAAAATCCGCCTTATCATTGTTTATGTATCATTTTAAAACCGGAGCTTGCGTACCGGTGTCAAAAAAGGAACCGGGACACCGTTCCGGTGCGATCCGGCACCAATTAACCACTGGACTCACTCACTTGGATAGATATAAATTATTCATCTATAAAATATATGTTTTTTCTTTGTATGAGAATGTTGATATCTCATACCCTTCGAAAGAGTCATCACAATGCAGGATGTCACTTCTCCATATCGACGTCTATGCACTCTTGATGGCTCAGTACGTACGTCGTCGTCGTTTGTACAGACTGACACAATTATCTTCCACTGTTTTTCTTCCATAATTTCCCGTACGAAACATTCTGATTGAAAAATCAATCAAAGTTTTAGTGTAATGTGACGTATTTGTTTGCCTTGCTCACTTCACAAACTAAATACAGTTGAGCTGTGTACAATAATGCAATAGTGGACTCCTGTTCATGAACTGTTCGACTCATGTCCGGTGTTGAGGTTAACTGGAATATGAAACATATCTTTCAGTTAAAGGCCTCAATTCAATATATTCGAAGACTTCGAGTGGAATATATATATATATATATATATATATATATATATATATATATATATATATATATATATATATATATATATATATATACATATAGACATATATATATATATATATATATATATATATATATATATATATATATATATATATATATATATATATATATATATATGTATGTATGTATGTATATATATATATATATATATATATATATATATATATATATATATATATATATATATATATATATATATATGTATGTATGTATATATATATATATATATATATATATATATATATATATATATATATATATATATATATATATATGTATGTATGTATATATTCATATATATACATATATATATATATATATATATATATATATATATATATATATATATATATATATATATATATATATATATATATACATATGAACTTTCAATTGAACTCGAACCATAAACCTTTGGTAAAGCCTGACCCTAATTTTGCTCGTTATTGAAATCAATTCATACCATTCTATCCTTTGATAGTTTTAATGATGTATTCTACGGTTTGTAGAAAACATTATCACAGCTATCATCATTATTATCGCTACTATCATTATAAATATCATAAACGATATTCAAATTTGACCCACATCATGGTATAGTGTAGTGTTGTTCATATAATCACTATCATATATGGGGTTTGGTTGAATTAATGAAGCAGCAGAAATGATCATATTCAATCATGGTAATAATTAACGTGGACCTGAAATAAGTCATCTCCGGAGTTCATGCAGAAATAAAGACAATCTAATTGAACAATTTTACATATTGGTGGAAGTGCCAGGTTTCTGAGAAATCCAATAACCTTCCAATTGTGCTTCGCACAGCATAACCCATATAAGCTCTTATGAAAGTAGCTCATATATTATCCATAGTGTATACCGAATATCAATAAATATTTCAATATGGTCGGAACACTTTTATTTCAAAATTAATCGTAAATCTAAGAATGCCGAAGCGGTGGATGTTTTTTCGTTTCGATACGACTGATAAATTATTCCAGTATGTATAGATAACGGTGAAGTTATTAAACCTCTAATAGACTGTGTGAGTTCCAGAGACTTATCGGATAATCCTGTGAACGAACGGGGAGAGCAGAGGAAAGAAAGGGAGGGAGGGAGAGAGAACTACGTCGAGCTGATCGCAAGGACGTGGCTATCTTCGTATTGCAACTCCTTAAAAACTGAGCTGAAATCCTATTGGTTAGAATCTTGGTACCCGTTGTTTTCAAACGAGATTCCCGAGGGTAACTGAGCGTAGACGTCATTTCGCTGAATCACATGACGTGTATAGGAATCCCATTGATGCCGTGGCGTATAGGACCTTGTATCGGATGGTCATGAGCAGTCGGAGGCCCACTCTTGATGTATGTGTTGGACAAAGCGTGAAGAAAATCGTTATTTGCAAAAGCTGTTTGCAAAGCGGGATACCAAAACAATGCAGCGTAATAAAATAAATATATCAATGTAAAATATAACAGGAATGTTAAAATAATGTTTTAAGACTTTTCATAATCACTATCACAAATGAATCCCGAAACGATATTGAATTAATATTGAAATATTGAACTGTATCGTATTTGAACAAAATTGGTGAAATTAAGCTCGAAAGTGAAAAAATGAATTTCATCATAGTGGGCGACCACATGTCATGAATATACTGGTATATTTAGGCCTGCATGAAAGAGAGTTCATTATTCACTATGAGTATTAGTGTAGCCTTTGTATGGACAGTAAAGGCAGTGCTGTAAAATTTCAAACAAACTTTTCACCACCGGGTTGACGATATCTTTCGATAAGGATTATCTTCTTTGGGATCTTGTGACTATATATAGAAACGTGCATACGAATCTAGGAATTGTGTCACTATTGTACAGTTATGTTTACTCTGAATTCTGATATTCTCACATGTATACATATATTCAAAATGAGTTTACACCCTCGGTCGCTCAGTCAGTTGAGGCACCGCTCCAAAAACTGAAGTCGCTGTTGGGCGTAAGTTCGAGCCCCGCATGAGGCATAGATTTTTGTATACGTTCTTTCACTCATCATCTCTTCATAGTTCACTGTCATCTGCTCATTCGTAGCCCCGTATGACCCAGCTGTTGGTGGGGTCGCTAAGCAAACAATAATCATCATCATCATCAGTTGAAAAATGTGTGAAAATTATTATATTTGAGCTGAGTAGCCTCTTGATTGTATTGAGATATCTGTGTTTCTCTGATATTCGAATGTTTTGAGCCTCATTCCGTTGAAATATTACCAACAAAGAATTGATATTTCGCTAAATCGGCCAAGACAAAATATTTTTAGTTCACATTACAGAAATGTATTTTCGTCCTATTTTTCTCTTGTTTGCTCCGTGACTGTGACGTGACGATTTAGCAGAGGCTTGTCGACACATCGGCTGAGACGAAATATTCTCAGTTCACAATACAGAAATATATTTTCGTCTTATTTTTCTCTTGTTTTCTCCGTGACTGTGACGTGACGATTTAGCAGGAGGTTGTCGATAGAGCGCTACCTTCAAATCCTATCGAATGTATCTCGGTTTCCGTGGTTTCTAAACGATTTCCCGCCGGTTTGTTACGACTTGAAGCTGATGAAGGCGTCTCGCATGCGACAAATGACGGAGCGCGTGCGTGACGTCACGGCGTCTTCTCAAACGCATGCTGTAACGGTATTAATATTGGATGAGGGGGCGGGGGGGGGGGGGGGGTGACCAGATGGTGTGGAACGCATATGCGTGAAAAATAAATGAAAATGTTCCACAGGAAACGTGTTCGAGTCACAAAATGGTGTATGCTGATGATATGAGAATGATGAAATTTCATACAAAAAAAAATGTAATGTAGGATAATATTGCGTTAGATTATTGCCGCGACAGAAGGTTTCCTCCAGGATTATAATGTGAATTTGAATCTAATCTGCGCATTTCTACCGCTAACGCTCCCGTCGACTTGGTGTGGAGTACATATGTACATCAAGGGGTCGTATTAAGGCCTATAGACCCATGAGGCTCGGGGCTATAGGGCGGCAAATTATCAAGGGGCATCAGCCTATCAAAACTCGAATAATACAAGTGAGTATATTATTAAAAAACTTATATTTTTTCATGATATATTTTCACGTTTTATACAAACTGATACGTATACAACCACGAAAAAACATCGACAATGTTCTGTAGGCCTATTGCTACAGTTGGGAAAGAAAAGTGCACAATATAGTAACAGATTGTATAATTTTCTTCCCGAATGCATTAAAGATTGGAAAAAGTTGGGTGTGGAAAAATTTAAAATTGAACTAAAAGTGTTTCTACTTAGCAAATGTTATTATTCTGTGAATGAGTTTGTTAATGATAATACGCACAATTTTCAATTTTTACATCAAGGAATTTTAATTCTGATCATTTGTGATTTATAAATGTGATGCACTCCATCATACATTTTATTATAACATATTTTTTGTATATTTTGGTATTTTTATCGATATCAAGTCAATGTTCTGTAGGCCTATTGCTACAGTTGGGAAAGAAAAGTGCACAATATAGTAACAGATTGTATAATTTTCTTCCCGAATGCATTAAAGATTGGAAAAAGTTGGGTGTGGAAAAATTTAAAATTGAACTAAAAGTGTTTCTACTTAGCAAATGTTATTATTCTGTGAATGAGTTTGTTAATGATAATACGCACAATTTTCAATTTTTACATCAAGGAATTTTAATTCTGATCATTTGTGATTTATAAATGTGATGCACTCCATCATACATTTTATTATAACATATTTTTTGTATATTTTGGTATTTTTATCGATATCAAGTCTTGTCAATTCTGTTATACTCTGTTTTTGACTCTATACATAAATAAAACAATTTGAATTTTTTTTTTTTTTCAGTCATTGCCAATATAGTCCCATATTTTTGTCTTACCATTTAATGAATTTCAATATTTTAATCTCAAAATATTATTTGGTAACGATCAAAGTTTATGAAATGGTCCTTCTCATTGATATGGGTCATATAATAGCTCAACACGATAATTATAAATGTGCTTTTGAATATAACCTAGAGCTCGTCTTATTTCTGAGATAGTGCAGAGTGCACTATTATACTGAATCAATAACTATACTTGAGAGGGAGGGGGGGAAATTTCGGGCCTAGGGGTGCAAAATATCTCGATATACGGCCTTGAATAGACATTGTCCGCTAGTTTT
>OZ023332.1:12376420-12483576 GCA_964007535.1 Brachyptera risi | reverse complement strand
TATGATCAAGTGTAGAGAATTCATCTTGACCTTTCAGAAATGGTTATACTGTTATGTATAAATTATTCACAATATTCATATTTCGAATGAAATATAATATATGTTATATAATTTTGAGCACTTATTATTTTTATGTAGATGGTTTATATTCTCACGGCCGACACTGTGTGAAAGTTTACATTTGAATGCAGTTTTATTACAATATTGGTGCCAAATATCAGTGTGAAATAACGAAATTTTACTGTTTTTTCATGTTCAAAAGTGGTACTATTCCACAATGGCTCTGTTTTATTCATAATTCAAATATTTATTCATTTCAGAAAACGAATTTATAATTCTTGTCTGCATGCAAGAATAGAATTCCCATAACTTCACTTTCTCTTAACTCTAGTTTTATTCTCATGAATCATACTTTATACTTGATTTATACTTGATCCCCTCATTGTAGTACTGGTAGACAAACGACGCTTCACTCTTCTCGTTCAGCTTCTTAGTTTTGGCACTTTGAACTTCCATAAATAGTTGACCGCTATTCTTTCCCTGCTCGCTATCTAAATCATCCGAATCCCAAAGTGCATCTAAAACACGGTATATGCTCGCAGATTACCGTCAGTTTACCATCCATTGACTCCATGTTGGCCGTGTGCCAAGTCTGTACAACCATTTCGCTTGATCATTTCGTCATTTGCAGCCTGGGATTTGATTGAAATTACGGATTACCCGCTATACAGGAGATTGATCACGAGTGATTTAATCTCATTTGCCTAACTTTGTTCAGTCAAATGCCTTTAATGACATTTTACTTCGTTGCTTTGTTTGGATTCGGTTGTACTTGTATGTAAACTTGTATTCACTAGAGAAGGTTGACAACCAACATAATAAACACAAATATCACCGTTTTCAGGGTATAGAATGATAAAAATAATTATTATTATTATTACTAGGAAGACGCTATATACGCGTTGTTAGACGAGCGGATAGTAATAGTATGTCGACTTTTTTGCCAAACGTTTACTTACATTCGCCATTGGGTGACATTTAAGCTATAAATGGGTAAAAACTGCTTCGAGTGGTACCAATTTAGCACATTTTATGTTTCTTCTTCAAAATGAACGGAGCGCTCAAGCTGAAAGTTTCCAGAAATGTGTATCAAAATGTAATTCAACTTCACGCAAAATTTCATTTTTTAGATAATAATTTTTTTCCAGCCGTGTTATTCTAATGGGTATTTTTGAAATTTCTAAAATTCATAAAATAAAAGTTATCACCCGATAATGCCACAAAAGTATACAGATCTAAGTTAGATGAGGAACCATGATGAAAAAAAGTTTGAAGTTGATAGCTGTAGCCGTTTGACCTGTGGAGAATCGACAAAAAAACTTGAAAAAAAAAACATAAAAACGAACACCAATTTTTTTCAGTAGGTCAAATTGACTCCTCGCTAAAGCTCGTATGATCATCATATACATTCACTTATTGTGACTGGACCATCACTCATGCGCACATTGATTCATACAATGAATCTGTGAAATTCGTCAATGTTGCATATTTACTAGGCAAACGCGTTATGTGTTTCCGCGTTGATGGATGAGCTGGAACATATCAACTTATCTTTGGATTGGTTATCATATATATATATATATATATATATATATATATATATATATATATATATATATATATATATATATATATATATATATATATATATATATATATTCATATATATATATATACATATATATATATATATATATATATATATATATATATATATATATATATATATATATATATATATACACACCTTGAGATCCAAACCATTACATCACTGCCATCTTATTTTCCATTATTAATCAATATGATAATAAAGCAGGCTCTGTTTTAATCGTTTACAATCAAGTGGTGACACTTGTTGCTTTGATTTAATAGGTATCTTAATAGCTTTGAATAATTAACACAAAAACATTATATATTTTTTTACATCGAAACGGCTCATCTCATTCATCATCCACCGACGCCAATAGATCGTAGTCATCAGTACAGTGCGTCGTTAAACCCAATATGAATAATAAGAATGAAATTCACGATTAGATGAACAAGAAATATTAGAAGATTAGAAGATGTCCATCTTCTGAACGCGTCGAACTCCCGAATAAGCAGTTAGATTTTATTATAACCGATTTTCTCCTGATTATTCTGTGTGGTTGACGACCTTCTCCTTCCGTAAATACAAGTATATATGCACGTGAAATCTCGGCTATCATATGAAATAAAGTTGTCTGGTGAGAAACTCGTTATCGCCTCCACTCTGCACTCCCTTTATAACTTCATAATCAAGTCAACTGTGTTTTCGTGCTAGACTCGAGAAGTCTAGTTTTGTTTCGTTGAATCACATCACATGCTCGAGTAAGTCAAAACAATCATACTTATAGTTGTGTAGTTGTGAATGTTCACGCTGTAAACACTGTTACTTTCGCAGCGTCGTCGGCGTCGCTCCAATCTAATTCCGTTCTGATGGGAAGTTCTGGTTCAGAAATGGAATACTTGTGGAGTTGTGTATCTGCATCATCTACGAAACAAAAACAGATCATTTTCCAAGCTGAGCGTGTGAAGCAGACACGTGACTATAGCCATAAAGTCGTTCATCAACATAACGAACACAAAAACTATCATTTCATCATTTATATATATATATATATATATATATATATATATATATATATATATATATATATATATATATATATATATATATATATATATATATATATAAGAATATCCTATACGATCCTATACGTCTCACCTTGGCCTTTAATGAACAATCAAGTCTCATGTTGATGGCAAAAAATTGAAGCCGTACTATTTTGGGGGCATTATGATTTTTCACGTCGAAGTCCACGATAATGAAAGCTATTACATCTCCAAATACCTCAATTATCCTCAAAGTTACAGAGACATTATATATATTTCCAATATATTCACAATAATTCAGTTCGTAGACCAAATTCTTCCTTGGATTCATTTATATGAACGTGATATAAATCAAGGCAGCAGTCGTTATCGAACCAGCACACGTGTATATATTCCCCTGAAAATGGAGCGCATTTCCTTGTCCAGTAAATCTGAGGCCACGCGAATCGTACGGGATATTCTCTGGAGCAGAATTGACGACAGTGCAACGTCTGCGATAACAGACGGGAACGAGACCATCGGGTCCAGACCTTTGGCCGGAACTTACATCGATTACAACATCCGGTGGGAATATTTTTCAGTGTTCCTGTCGAACTTTCTACAGGGAATGGCCAATCACGTCCACTTAACAATCGTCGGCGATGTTTATTGAAACTTTATAAATGCTCGAAATTGATTTTATTTGTATAATTTGGTCGACAATCATTATTCTATTGGTGTATAACCGCAGTATATAAAATGTTGGATTAATTGCTGGTTCATTTAGGTTATAGTCTGATAATGAAAATTACATCTGCCGTTCGAGATAATGAAGTGTACATTGCCTGAAAGACTTGATATGAGAGTGGAAGGTATCAGCATTGTTTGGTTATATTATATTGTCCTGCCACGTCACAAATAACTGTACGTATACATGTTTTCCGTACATGGAACGTAGAACAAATAAGTTTCCCAGGAAGTATCTGAAAACCGTCCATCGATTGCTCTATCTAGGACAATTAAGAGTGTTTAAAATAAGTTAGATTTGAGGTTATTATTGAGATTGAAATCAATGAGTTGGTGTCGAATTACAAATATAAGTTAGGTTCTAGATAAGTCTTCAAGATGTGTATAATCAAAATAATATTAAAAGTCAATGTAAAATGTGTATATTCAAGATGAAATGTGATATTTCCTACCGAATTTATACAAAAAATCGAACCATTGATGAAGTTTCATTTTAAATTAGGAACTTGAATAGTTTTAACAGCGTCTAATACACTCACAACAATCACAGTCCTAGTATTAAAGTCAATTGTTATCAATTCGTGATGGTTTAGAATACGTAGTCATATTTGATAACAGGGCTGTTGATCGGTTTCAATCATCCATTCTGAGTGTTGAGTGCGAAATAATGATTGTTTGTCAAATTTCGATATTTCACTTCTCATTTGAGCTGCAATATGCTGAAGCGAAGTATCAGTTTTCTGTGATTTCTTTCGGAAGGTATGAGATATACAAATTCTAACACGGGAGAAGCACAAATATTTCAAATTACCTCAAGTTATGACACTTCAAACGCCCAATTACGAGCGTATACAACTGAAAGGACATATTTCTTTAGCTCCAGACGATTAACAATCAGGCTATATAAGCTGAAAAGTGATAACTTATATTATCGTGAAGGTATTGAAAGGATCTGTGTCCTTGTTCTATTATAATTTAGATATCTCATACCGTCCGGATGTAATCATCATAAAACTGATATCTCGACTCTCATGGACTTCTAATAGCAGTAATCTGCACATACCATCTCTGATGTAGCTCTATATATATATATATATAATAGTCACCCCCCCCCCCATCCCCCCCCTTCCCTCCTTATAGCCTTTGAATGAATTGTTATCCTACCCTCGTAGTTGACTGTTCGCATAGTTCCACGCGTAAAAGCCTGACCGTATAGTGAAATATATTCCCTCCACATTCTTTTGTAAAAGGATAAGATCATCAGATGTAATCAATTACATTCCCACTGCCAATAAATCCATTGCGGCCGATAACAACGTTAAGGCCGGCTCTGATCTATCGGGTGAGATCGCTGAGTTGGACAACCGGAATGCACGAATATATACAAATAATAGATTGAATTGGCAACGAGGAGAATTTCAGTGTAAACAAAAAAAAAATGGAAATGGTGGTGAAACTCTAATTTATGTTACATGTCGGAAATGGACGATTTTATTGTTCGTCGATTATCTGTAAAAGTTTGTATTTGCCAAATTGGTTATGTATTATTCGTTGTGTGACACGCTGTAAAGTTTTTCGTGCTGTATATTCGAGAAATAACGGATGTTTTCGTTTGATTGGGAAAGCTCGATTTTGAGCTTCAGAATAATCGAATTGGCGCCACTGAAAGAATAATGATTGGAAAGTATTCATTTTTTCTGTGGTCACAGTTTGACGCAGAAATGGAGCTCCTTCTACGTGTTGGAATCTATCAACCTTGCGTTATTGCATTGAATCTGACAGGTATCACACAAACAGAAAAATGACTTTAATTTTTGGTTGAAGCTCTATACCTGTGCATGAACTTCATTTTCCATATATTATGTAGGAATTATTTTTCTCTCATCCACCAACCTCCGTGCTGTTTGGAGGTACAAATAACCAGATAATAATGAAACAATGACATTATGAAAAAAAAAGAAAAAGCTCTTACAAAAACCAATGCGTTATGCGGGTTTCGAACCCACACCCTACTAAACTGTGTTCTTTGAAGCGGTGTCTTTGCTGATGAGCCACGGGGACTAACGGGAGTATTCTCTCTCTCTCTCCCTCTCTCTCTCTCTCCCTCTCTCTCTCTCCCTCTCTCTCTCACTCTCTCACTCTCTCACTCTCTCACTCTCTCACTCTCTCTCTCTCTCTCTCTTTCTCTCTCTCTCTCCCTCTCTCTCTCTCTCTCTCTCTCACACTCTCTCTCTCTCTCTCTCTCTCACTCTCTCACTCTCTCTCCCTCTCTCTCTCACTCTCTCTCTCTCTCTCTCTCTCTCTCTCTCTCTCCATCTCTCTCTCTCTCTCTCTCCACCTTTCTCTCTCTCGCTCTAGGAATTGTATGTTGACTTGCTGTAGTTAACGCCAACGTTCTTTCACGCGTGAAACTAATTTAAAAGAGACTGCATTATTGGTCGCATAGAAAGAGCGTTACTTTCAGTTAAAGTGGATGTACGAGAAACGAAGCTGGGACGGTAATAGTATTATCCGCGAAAGAAGAAGGTAACTAGATTAGAGAGGGACAGAGATATCGCGTTGCCAACGCGCCA
Source organism: Brachyptera risi (assembly GCA_964007535.1). Classification (NCBI taxonomy): domain Eukaryota; kingdom Metazoa; phylum Arthropoda; class Insecta; order Plecoptera; family Taeniopterygidae; genus Brachyptera; species Brachyptera risi. The sequence continues at coordinate 12,477,583 of OZ023332.1, read as the reverse complement.
AAATACAAGTATTCGGAGACAGAATACTGTCCGCGGCAGGCCACGCTACGATACGCATGCGCGAGCTAGCGTCAAACTGTCATGTTGGTATAACACGATCTGCGATTGCCTGGATTTTCAAAAATATTGCAATAGAAAAATGGCAGCCGCTATTCTTTGGAATATCGGGCTACGTCACTACATGCATGTGGGTATTGTTGTTGTTGTTGTTGTTGCGCGCAGCTCAAACTAATCCAAATAACCCAATCTGACTAATGTAATAACCTCACCTATCCAAACTAACATTAACTAATTAACCTAACCAAGCGAATATCCCAGACTAATGTCATGACTCATTATTCAATCTTAAATAATACCAATCTAAACCCTTCTCCCACCGGGTACAAAAATACGACCACTATAATTTTCTGGAAAGAATAACAATATTAACGTGTTGTAAGGTATCATCGGTGTCACGTGACGTATCACCGTGAGAAAATTATTCGATTCGAGCACTGGTAGCTCAGTTGCTCCGAGTGATCGAGTATTGAGGGTCCGATTCAATCCCCTTCACCCTCCATCTCTTCACAGAGGTTTTACGTGATTTCCATTTGTAGTCTAGGCCGATGCCGGGATGGTTCCTACAGTATGGGCCACGACCGCTTCCTTCCCATCACCTCAGGAACCCTCATCCCACCATCCCATCATCTCATCAATTATTCATCAATCGACGCCAGTATATCTCAGTTATTATTACAGTGCGTCGTTGAACCCAATATGGATGATTTTTTTAAAATCATAGAGGCCATGTCAAGGAGAAATGAGTCTGACGTCAGAGCTTTTTTCCCCGCCAAGTTACCCCCACTACTCGCTTCGCCAAGGTACAGACCTCTCACTCCAACGAAGCGAGTAGTGGGGGTAACTTGGCGGGGAAAAAAGCTCTGACATCAGACTCATCTCTCGTTGACATGGACATTAGTTACAATAGATCCTTTTCGAGAAGAATGAGCCGTCTAGTGGCGATCGTTCGAACCAGAACTGGATGTTGGTGTCTGCGTTCGAGAGTCCTATGCTGCCAATGATTCACATCAACGTATGTTGTTACAGTGACCGTATTTACTCTTTACTCATAATATGATGGTAGTTTCAACATTTATATGTTTACTATACTGAGGGATTCTCACACTGTCAGAGTGAGTTGAATAAGAGATAATGCAAGTTATTTATCTTGGTGTTTTGCCCGCCAATGGATAAGCGGGCCTGACTGTTTCAACAGTTTAGGGGCCTACTAAAACTTCCAAAATGCAATACCAGCCATCTTGGCCGCCAGAAGGCGGTACGCGCCTGCGAATTGAATGGGGGGGCGCTGAAGAGCGAATACTGGAATAAAGATATTACCAAGTGTGAACGTGGCTTGGCGTGTTTACTTAGAAAGAGTATGGCCTATTCGAGGAAACGATCATAACCTAACCCGAAAACCCTGACAGAAGCTCCTTTATGCTATAACCAATTCCCCGAGAAAGTAGCTTGTCTACGGTATTCCTATACGCCATGCCCTCATTCACTCTTGGTAGTATTGCTATTACAGTATTCGCTATTCAGCACCTTCCTTCATTCCAGTATTTGTTCTTCAGCGCATCCCTTTATTCCAGTATTCATTCTTCAGCCCCCCCTCCCCCCTTCAATCCAGTATTTGCTCTTCAGCGCATCCCTTTATTCCAGTATCCGCTCTTCAGCGCCCCTCTTTATACCAGTATTCGCTCTTCAGCGCCCCTCTTCATTCCAGTATTCATTCTTCAGCCCCCCCCCCCATTCATTCCAGTATTCGCTCTTCAGCGCCCCCCTTCATTCCAGTATTCATTCTTCAGCCCCCCCCCCCCCCTTCATTCCAGTATTTGCTCTTCAGCGCATCCCTTTATTCCAGTATCCGCTCTTCAGCGCCCCTCTTTATTCCAGTATTCGCTCTTCAGCGCATCCCTTTATTCCAGGATCCGCTCTTCAGCGCCCCCTTTCATTCCAGTATTTGCTCTTCAGCGCCCCCCTTCATTCCAATATCCGCTCTTCAGCGCCCCCCTTGATTCCAGTATTTGCTCTTCAGCGCCCCCCTTCATTCCAGTTTTCGCTCTTCAGCACCCACTTCACTCCAGTATTCGCTCTTAAGAGGCCGCAGGCTCTCGTATTTCACGCCGCAAACTCTCACGACCGTAATTTGTGAGATATTAGTATGATTGTTTTTGCATTCTGTTAATAATTGAGAAACAGAGTTTACCGCATTTACAGAGTTTTGAACAAAAAATGTGTAATTTTTCAAATTCTTCAAATGAAAATGAAAAAAATTCGTGAATGCGAAAACCTAGATACATATTTTTGAATGGCGAAAAAAAATATAAAATGTGAAATATATCAAAAGTGTGAGCTGGGGAATTAACGGCGCTCACCTGAATCTGAGTTCGGCGAGCTAGTCCACGGGTTGCGCCTAGCACACGATGCATATTGAACTCGAGTCTGAAGCGAGCGAACAACGAGCCCGTGTAGAGCACCTGCGGCCTCTTAAGGCGCCCCATTGAATTATGAAAAGAGTATATATTATCCGTGTTTTTGTGTTGATGATTGCTCACTTGTCCTTGAACTCGACGTTTGTCTTGCTGCAGGCGCTGCTGCAAGCCCATGACGTGGTCGCCCACGAGATCTACGGCGAGGAGGCCGTCAGAGTCACGCCGCCTCCTCTGCTGCCCTACCTGAACGGCGGCGACGAGCTGGAGGAGCTCAATGGAGACGTGGAGATGGAGAACGTCACCAGAGTGCGCCTTGTGCAGTTCCAGAAAAACACGGACGAGCCGATGGTGAGTACAAAGAAGTCACACAGTTCATACAACGTTTTGATGAATCGTGATGTTTAGGTGACAGAGAAAACCCGAGACGAAAGTTTGTTTTTTATTTCGAAATGGGTTTTTTCAAAAGTAGTGCAACCGATTGCGCCTCAAAACTATAAAAACTGTACGGTATTGAATTAGAAGATGACACTTGTGCATGCCAAGTTCCAACTATAGGTGCTCTTTAGTTTGACCTGTGGAGCGCCAACAATTTATATATATATATATATATATATATATATATATATATATATATATATATATATATATATATATATATATATATATATTCATATATATATATATATATATATATATATATTTATATATATATATATATATATATATAAATATATATATATATATATATATATATATATATATATATATATATATATATATATATATATATATATATATATTTATCCATTCGTTTTTTCGAGTAAGATGAAATTGATTCTTCGGAATTGATTGAAATCTTCCCAATCCCATAACCAATGATAAAAAGCTTTCTTAGTAGATTTGCCACAAAAGAGTGGAGTAGGGTGAGAGCCTTCTCGTATTGCGCTATGAGTGGAATTGGCAGAACTCTCAATCATGTTATCTTCATCTTAGTCGTATAGTCTTAGTTATCTTAGCCCATACTTGACCAATATTGCACTGCACGGTGTCAATAAGTGACAACGACCCCTGGCGAAATATTGTAGGAACTTGGTTAATCAATTGTCTACATTTCAGATCTATAGGTGGAGAAGCGACCGAAATGACAATCATTCAGTCCCGATCAAATCGGATTTTTCCCTATTTGATTGGTTATTTTTATATGCGCTCCATAGTTCGCATTGCAGAACTTATCCGCGTGAAAATTCTCCAAAGCAATATACTCATCGTCCAAGATCCATTGTTTTTGGTAACAATTGGTTGAGTAGATTATGCCTGGTTCACAATTGAAATAGTGATTATCGAATATGGATTATGGTATAGTGTTAATTAAAAATGGATGATGGCGTTTCCATGTAACCGTTCCCAGAAGAAACTGGTTATAGTGATTAGGTCATAAGTCATAAGAAATGAAAAAATCCATTTCTTATGACTTATTCACTATAACCTCATGACAAGCCAAATTCTGACCAATCAGATGATATTACTACTCTAGTCAAGTGACTTACCGTGATGTATTTCGGGTATTTTATTTTTCTCTGAGACTCAAATCAGACATTCTCAAGGAATAAATGTCAAAATGACTTTTGACAGTTGCTGCAAGGCCTAATATATTATTTTGAAAGAATAATAATAGAATAATAATAGAATAATCTGGAAGGCCTTGCTTGTTGCCACTGCCACTGAAATTCAAACCGTTCAAGGCAAAATAATGATTTAGGTTGGCGGTGAACCAGTTGAACAAGATGCTATTGTGGCCCACCCATGTCACTATACACTATAACACTATTGCTATTTCATAATCACTGTTCCATATTTCAATTGAGGATCAGGCTTTAAGAGAAATTGATGGTCTGAACACGATGTGTATACCAACCAACATGCTTGACCATAATATAAAGAGGGTGTTCCGTTCGGGTCCAAATATCCCGATTGCCTGTCGCGATTCAGCGGATTTCCTTGTGTACTAGATGTATATAGTTATGGTAGAGTGCCTGTAGAGTGGCTACTGCACTGATGGTGGTATTATTGAACTAACAAAATCCATAATTTTCGTGCAAAACAAATCCAACTGCTAACATAATCATTCTACTGAGCCGTGTAAAGCATTGTTGAACATTGTCGTTTTATATAGTTCGGTATAGAAGTGATGGTTGCGTTACGGGCAATCGGGACCCTGGACTCAAATTCTGAGCTCGGAAATATTTCCCTTTGAAGACGCGAGTCGGTACACCTTCTCTATATCATGATTAAGTATGTTGGTGTGACTAGATCGTGGTCTGAATATAGGAAATACCGGTACTCATAAAAGTAACAGCAAATAAATCTGGGAAAATATTTTCACCGGTCAGGATTATCTGGATCAGTGGTTAATTTGTACCGGAATGCACCGGAACGCACAAAATGATGAAAAATCAATGATATGGCAGATTTATATGCTTTCATCAATACTTTCAACATGCCATATCATTTTTACAAATTAATAAATATTTCCTCATTCTGAGAATGTTTTTTTTCATTTCTATGGAAAATAGTAAGGGATAGCTCACGGTATTCGACGGTACGAGACGGTATGAGACGGTATGAGACGGTATGAGGCAGATGAGACGGAAGTTTGATTGCGATCCATCGAAGATGAGAATAATTTTGAATATATTCTCTTGAAGACAGTTCGATGACAAAAATATTTTTCAATTTATTGTATTTTTCCACTGAGTTTTTTTTTCGAGGTTTTGGCGGTGGGGGGGGGGGGGGGGGGAGAAGGGATGGTTTACTTTGAGGTGCGTTCCGGTTCCTTTTTATCCACAAATTAGGCCCTGATCTGGATTATTTTTATATGTTTTTATGACAAGTTTCATGATAACGGAAGATATCTCATATCAAGAAACATCTAGTATAAACCGCTCGTCTCACAACGCATGCGCCGCGTTTTCCCAGCGTGTTTACGTCATAGTTCAGACTAAAGTAGCGATAAATCGACTCTCTAGCTGCAGATCTAGAATGTCTTACAAATTGATAAGATCTGGACAAGGATTTACAAACAATTTTATCTGTGGAAATGTTTTATCTCGGCTTGGTTCAAAACGCTTCAATATCGATTTTCGATAGAATTGGAAGCCGCAATCGTTTTCTTCTGTACGTCTTGATAAAACTCGACCAATCGTCTCGACGTGTCGCTGACTAAGATGCAAAGAGCTTTGAAACGAATCTGAGATCAGTCGTTTTAATAATTGAATCGTTTTATCAATTAAATCGCTCTAATAATCAAATCGTTTTGTGAATAACGCCCTTGAAGATATAGAATACCTGACGTTGTCAATTCAAATCTCGGATTATTGCTATGGATATGCAACTCATGCATATTCCCAAATGCAGACTCTCTCCGGAGCCGGGAAACATGAGAGTGAGTTGTCGGTTCTTTCAGTTTTACATGATGAATAAAGTTCTGAATATATTGTGGACCGGATTATTGTGATCCTCTACGTGCACTGGATCGAGTAGTGAAGGTAAACTTCTCTTTCTGTACGAGATGTCATCTACGAGACAGAAGAAAATGCTGAGGGATCAAAATACAAGAACACGTATTTATATCTGCTTGTCTGTTTTCGTGTATGAAACGGTTCTGAGGCACTGAGACGAGTGGCCGAGTGGTTAATACACTGAACCGTCATTCAGGAGATCGGGGTCCGATTCCCGCCATGGTCGACCATCCTGACAGGAGTTTTTCGTGGTTTACCTCTGTCGTTCAGATCAATACTTCTTTTTTTTTTAATAACATCGAAACTTGATACAAAATCATTGTTCCCCAATCAAGGCTGTGGATGAAAGATAGGATCGTTTGGACGGGGCACCACAATGGCGTTCTTACCACCCCATTTCAAATGTTTATAATCAATAAACTTCAACACCAAGACTGTGCTGTTGGTGACCATAAATTTCCGCCGCAGATAACAGTCTTTCAGTTTCGGAAAGAAACTGATCACAGATCAATACTGAAATGGTTCCTAAACGACAGGCCACGACCGATTCTTTTCCACTATCCAAAAACACCTGATGAAATAACCTATTATCTCAACATCCCACCATCTTGCATATCATTCATCGACGCCAATAGATCGTATAGCCATCAGTATAGTGCGTCGTTAAACCCAATATGAATAAATAGGGTTATGAAGTAGATCTATATAATTTCAACTATACGTTAAACCCGTACTGCAATATAGGCCTACGGTGAACTTTTTTCTTCTAATAACATCGAAACTTTAAACAATATCGTTGCTCCCCAGTTAAGGCTATGGACGAAAGATATGATAAGATATGGCTGTGACCATATTTTTTCGCCTCAGATAGAAGTATTTCAGTTTCCAAAAGTCCGGAACACATTATGAGTAAAAACTAAAAACCGTTTTTGTGATATATCCTGACATTACCACCATTGGTGTTGAGAGTAAACAAGCAAAAACTGAACGATACATGATGAATGAGTGTGATTTGTACCTCTGAAACAGCACAATTCTTGTTATCAATACTTGGCTGGTTGCACAGCTCTAGAACGCTGTTACCTATAGCTGTAATCTGAGTTCAAATTTAACGATATTTTTTTCGTGACCTTATGTCTTAGAGCTCTACTCAACTTGTGATATGTATAAGAAAACAAACCATGAATACTTTTCATTTTTGAACGTCCATGAGATTGATCATGACGGAACTGAAATCCAATATTTTTCTTAACTAGGAAAACGCGGGATTCGCGTTGTGAGATGAGCTTAGAAATATGGAAATCTAGAATGAAAAATATTCTGTCAGCTCAATCCACATAATTATACGGACCTTGGATTACCACAAACGTTCAAAAACCTTACCTGCAACTTGTTGATACTTATAGTGCTGCAACCTGTCGCATATACACTTCACAAAACCAATTGATCCAAATATTCAATAAAATGTTCACTTTTATTGCGTTTTCTTTGGTATTTCTCATCCGATTGTTGCAAAAATCTCTGAAAAGGTGTATAATAATATTGTTCATATTCGATGAAAATTTGAGAGCTTAAAAAAAATTCTTGTTTTCAATTGTTTTTGTTTTTGTTTTTTGTTTTGTGAGGAGGGGAAGTCTTGCATAAATAAGCCCCCCCCCCCCCCCGCAAGTTGAATTGCAGGGAGTGTCGGATTCTTACCGACTAAAACACCTCCTCGTTTTGGGGTGACACGGACAGCGAGGTCATTTCATCACCCTTTCTTTGTTGTTGTTGTTGTTGTTTTTCGATGATATCTTAGCAAGTCTGATTAGGTTTCAGTGATGATTCTGAAATATTCAGTGGACTTATAACTGGATAAGATCAATCAAGTTCAAGCGTCTAAGAAATGCAAAAACCTTATCTATAACTCGACTAGGCCTATCTGGGTTACTGACTATCTGGACTATTCCTCTGGGTTATTCTCATGAGGATTTTTCAAACTTTGCGTTTTTTTCAAGAAAAACCTTCCGACCGATTTTTTGGAAAACAAACCCAGCCAATCTGATATAACAAAAATATGTAGCAAATTTTTCAAGTCGATAGATATTTTTTCCTGACCTGTATGCCGCGTAAAAAATTACAAAAAAAAACAAGCCCATTTTTTTTCGGTATGTGAAATGGAATTTTCGCTACGCTCATCTAATCATTCTGACAGCCGGCAGGCATTTTGAAGCCGACCCATTCGCTAAACTATACACCATGCACTGCCATCTAGATATGTGTGAGGCTTCCCAATTCGTGTGCATCTCTTTAGGGGTGAAATAAAGTGAATTGGGATTGAGACTGAAGGGTATCGCATGAAAGACCTTTGAAAGAGTCACAAAGAGCTGGCTACTATAGCGACGTGCGTTGCTTCCGTCCACCCTAACGGGCATGAGATTCAATCACCTTCTATAGTAGGAAATGAACGCGCTGTATAAGCCACGTCCGTCCTTTCGACTACAAAGTATATGTCAGTCCAGTCGAATACGGTTGTTTCAGATATATCTAACTGGTATGACTTCACATAAAAAAAAAAATGATCCTGCATGTATCAGAAAGTTGTTTAATCAGCCGTTTGGCTTGGCCAAAAACATTTCTATTTGCGTGATTATATTTTCCTTGGATTGATATTTTTTGTGTCGCGTGGCATATAACAATTTTATTCTTCAGAGACACATAAGTGTATAGGTTTTTTTTTAATCAAATACAGACGCAAAAAAAACGTGGTTAGAAAAATGTAGCTGTCACACAGCCTTATGCTGGCCTTCCATGAACGCGATTTGCGTTTCGCTTTCGCAAGGCGGTGGAATTGAGGCGAGCTCAACAATCAGAAATCGCGTAACTTTCGTCTCTGATTGGTCGTTTTATCATCAAGATGGCTTAAAAAACCGTTTAGCGAATCCGCAATCCGAATAACGCAGGTATGGGAGCCCAGCAGAAGTGATTCTAATGTTTGTTAGAGCTATGGCTCTTGTTTCAACGAATCCCGGTTCAGCATGGATACTGTAATAAGGTACTCATAGTGTCTAGTGAACCGATGGAATGATGGACTGATAACGGTTAGATTTTGATTGACAAAATTGTACTGAATGTTGAATTGAGTTTCTTGTCAATATTGAAATGAGAAATAGTTATTCTCATCTAAAACTCATCCGGAGGTTTTTCTTGAATTGAGTTTTCCAAAAGGAATGTCATTTGTCTCAAATTTGATCTGTCCGTTTTTACTCGAAACCTTTATTATCTGACTCAACAGTTCGGTACTGGCATGGGTTCTGTGATTGGCTACTCCATTTGACCCGTCGAACACACAAAACCTAGCTCACAATTCTTCCCAATGTGCGAGTCTTTGCGCTCATGCTCATCTGAAAACCACGATACAAATGTAGATCCTGAACATAGTTTTCCAGTAGTCGTTTGAAGCTGATGAACTGTTGAATTGTTATCTCCCTTAGTTACCTGTGATGTTTTATTGATGCACGGCCTTCTCAACGGACCATCACGAACAGAATGCTGGACCCTTGAGGACTAACCTCCAATTACCTCATTGTCATGAAAAAATCATGATTTTTTGTCAGTCGATTCGTTTTGATGTGCTCGATAATAATATCCAAACAGATGATAGACTAGCCGTGATAAATTTTGAGTTATATCACTTCAAATACTGGATGTTTCCCTATCATTCAACACGCAACCTTCAAATTTCATGCGTTTTTATTATTCAACAAATCATTAAAATATACTAAAAGGAATGATATTCAATCAAAGAACTTGTTTTATTGTAGATGAAGATGTTACGAATAGAATTATGCAAAAATAAATTTAGGTACCCGCTCTCATTTATGAATCACACTCATTTCAAGAGGAAAAATAGTTGATTTTTCACGAAAATGAAGTCAAAATAGCAACTTAATATTTCATTGAAGCGCTATAACTTCGGCCAAAAAAATATGACAGTATTTCTGATGTAATTTCGATTCAAGAATACACATGTTCAATGAAGCTTCACTCAAATTTCCCCAATGTAAAATTAATTTCAAAACTACTTTTTGACTCTGCTGACCAAACGGCCGTTAGATTTTAAGCTTAAGATGACTTGACTTGAGCTGGATTTTCATGCAAGTGTTATTCGCTAAGCGGTTTTATAAGCCACTTTGATAATAAAAAAAAATCAGTGACGAGAGCGACGCGATTTCTGATATGTTAAGCTCGCCTCAACTCCACCGCCTTGCGAAAGCGAAACCCAAATCAGGTTCAAGGAATGCCAGCTTCAGTAAAAGTCCTAAGCCTAGCTAGCTCCAAGAGACTTATAATTTGTATTGGACAATGCTCTCTAGGAGAGCATGGCAATACGGGATAATAACAGAGTCAATGTCTTTCAGAACGCAAAAATGTGACCTCCTATTTTTAGCCCATGTCAAGAGCAGAGATGGGATTTCGTGCTAACAACAATGGAAATACACAACTACTGGACATGTTGCCATGGAACAATTAGCTCCACTGGTGACTAGAAGCCAATCTCCTCAGTCTCTTGGAGCTAGCTTGGCCTAGGACGTTATTTCAAGTGGCAGTCGTGCAAGGAGTTCCCAATCTCATCGCTTACCTTGGATATGTTTTGAATCTCTCCCCTTTTATGTATGAAATTTGTCTTCTCAGCGATAAATTTTGGTCTCAATTTTGTTCTCATATTTCTGTTCTTCGTATTGCAGTATTTCTGTAAATTAGTTTAATTTTCTTTTTTTTCATCGTTTCCATTTAATAATTGTCAGTTGACGAAATGTAGTATATATACCGTATGTCATTATTTATTGTTCATCACCAGTCGTTTGTGTTTGGTTAATTCGATATATTATTTTTTTATTTTACAGCCAAGCCTTCAAAGGCTTTGTAGATCTTTTTGAGTGTGTATGTATGTGTTATTCTTTTATTGTGACAATGAAAAAGAAGTGTACCTGTAGCCACAATTGAGATGAAAGTCATCCACCAACGTAGCAAACACAAATATCACAGTTATGTTTATATAGCCGAGGTATTTTTAGTGTATTGATTTTTTGGGACGAGGTTCACAATTACAAACGCGAATGCATCTTTCAAAAGCGTTGAATCCTTGAAGCTGTGATGAAATTATGTGATTATTCAAGTTTTCACGATTATTTATTTGGTAGACTACCACCTTCTTTCGTGGATCCAGTTATATACTATACCGACACGCGTGGCCGAGTGGTACCACGCTGAACCGTCATTCGGGAGACCGGGGTTCGATTCCCGCCATGGTCGACCATCCTGACAGGGGGTTTTCGTGGTTTCTCTCTGTCGTTCAGGTTGATACTGGGATGGTTCCTTAACAACAGGACACGACCGACTCCTTCCTGGCCACCATCCAAAAACACCTAATAAAATAACCCATCATCCCATCATCTCATTCATCATCCACCGACGCCAATAGATCGTAGCCATCATTATAGTGTGTCGTTAAAACCCAATAGAAAGAAAGGTTTATACTAGGCATATACACATACATTAGGGGATGAGTTGCTGCATTTAACGAAGCGCCAAGACCGAAGTTTATTTCACGTCGACATTAAAAAACTTTGATCATTATGATGGATCCCCCCGCAGCGTATAGCATTCTCAGCGTCAACATCACATATAAACTATCGTATCATGGCGTTTTGTTTGAACATACTGTACTTGAAACTACAGCTTCCAGAGGAGTATTTTATCAAATACTGTCAATTCGTAACAGACATACACATAAGTTTACGTGTCATTTCTGTCTTGATTCATTTTTATCTCCATGTTTTGAGGTAAAATTATTTTTTCAAATATCTCATTTCACTATGTCATTCAAATAATCTTTCCACTCGAGTTTTCACGAAATTCACTTAAATCATATTGAATACAATTATAGTCTACACCTGACGACGTATTTATTAATTCCATATCATCATACACTGAGTAGTTGGTACACTGAACTGTCATTCAGGAGACCGGGGTTCGATTCCCGCCGTGGTCGACGATCCTCACAGGGTTTTCGTGGTTTCCCTCTGTCGTTCAGGTTGATACTGGGATGGTTCCTCATCAATAGGCTACGACCGACTCTTCCCCACCATCCAAAAACACCAAATAAAATAACCTCTCATCTCATCATCTCATCATCTCATATATCGTCTATCGTTGTCATCGGTATACAGTGCGTCGTTAAACCAGATATTAATAAATGAAACGACTTATAATCTACATCTCATTCAAATTTTGGCGGAAACTTTTGCGTGCTGAAACCCTGTTAAGTGTGCCAAAGTAATTCGATTAATTTAATCTTCCTGAGATTATAAAATGTCCTATTTAAGTGCGAAAACACGTACATTATCATTCTTCACGTCGGAACATTATTAACTAACAACGCAAAAAAAAACTTGAAGCCTTTTGTGTGACTAATCCGATTGTACGGTAATCTAGCTATACTCAAGTCCCTGAACATGACAAGACATCATTTACACTTTTTGCTCGAATTCATATAATTATTCACCTTGGATTCCACTCTTCCGAAACCATTCCCGTTCCACTCACCCCCACGTAGATGACGCTTCCCGTTTCCTCTAATTCTCAAAGGGGATGATTATAATATCTACTTTCTGCGACGCAGCTAATATGCACTGGACTTTATGTACATATTCAACCAACATTCCATCAGTCTTTCTGGTACGTGAAAATAGGCACGTGCTAGGCTTTCTTCACGAACAAACAAATGAAATGTGGTCATTTCTATTGTAGGTCCAACCCAAAATAAATTAGGGTACTTCAAATATTGAATTATTGCTCTTTTTTCATTTATTTGAGATTTGATGAAAAACGTTACAATAATTGAATTTTGTTGCCCCCCCCCCCCCCCTCCCTTCTCCCCTTCATCTTGCGACAATCGTATTTGCTTCATATGAAGAGACTATTGATATTGTCTAGAAATAAGGTACTACACCCCACTATTAGATATATATCCATGCAGCGTCAATGTTTGTACTAAAGTTATATTTTGTTTAAGTGATTATCATATATTCATTTTAACATCTCCCAAATATATATATATATATATATATATATATATATATATATATATATATATATATATATATATATGTATTTATATATATATATATATATATATATATATATATATATATATTTAAATATATATATATATATATATATATATATATATATATATATATATATATATATATGTATTTATATATATATATATATATATATATATATATATATATATATATATTTATATATATATATATATATATATATATATATATATATATATATTCCATTTATTTTGTGACTGATAGTTTCAATTAGACTACTTCCACAATTATCATCTACTCAGCTGCTAGAATATCTAGAATACACAAGTCTGCATTCAGAATATAAACTAACGAATTAGTCGTAAAATATTCAACTCTCTCATTTCATCAAACGAAAAGGAAAAAATGCATTAAATGCATTTCATGCAAACCTACTATTTATACGTTGAAATATCAGTTGTAATTACAAAAAATTGGTAGTTAGTTGGAATAAATGGTTGATAACACACACATTTGATCTCTCCACATGTATGTTTACAAAACATAACTCATTCGTATTTTGTATAATTATTATCCTAACCTCGTGACGTATGAATTTAGTCCGTAATTGCACTGCCAATTCGTTCCATGAATATGTATATACTTGCGAATTAAATCTCACTGGCGGTGACATTTCTCTCTGGAATGAAGCACATCTGCTGCAAAATAACATATAAGCTATGACTATCAATAACGTAACGGGATAAGCAAGTCATCCTTTTAACATTAGACCGTTCTCACCATGATGGAATCAGCGCGCTTTCGTGTACATTTCTGAGATTCGCAATTTCAAATCAAATCGTACGTGTTAGGCTCGTATTTCAATGTATAGTACATAGTTGTATACTTGCATTGTTTCTGATCTTTCTCGTAGATGATGAGGAATTATCCAGTTATCAAATGGTAAATATAGCAGTATAGGGCTTTTGACTAGGGTCTAAATGCTTTTACAGACGTATTTCAAATTTAGATTGGACAATCCAAATTAAATTTATTCCAATATTGCTTAATGCAGCTAGGAAGAGCTGAATTCACAGATTGTATCACATCTATTGCTTGTATAGATCAACATACAACAATACCAGCAAATTATCATACAATTTGTGAGGCGGCATCCTTTTGATATACGCATGGTGCGAAAGGAAAATGCCATGTTGCTTATCTCGTTACGTTATTGATAGTCATAGATACAAGTAACAGAGAGCATCTTACGATCAAAGTCTGAAACTAATATTATTGGATACAAGAGAAAAATATTGACAACATTTTGATAAATACGAAATGAAAAATTGAAAAATAATCTCACGGTTGGAATAAAAATATATAAATTATACGACACAAGCTTGTTTCAAGCGTATATCCACGAAAGTCCTGACCCATACCTCGACTGTCACTTGAAATAATGTCCTGGGCCTGGCTAGCTCCAAGAGACTGATAACTTTGGTTGGATAATGTTCTCTAGGAGAGCTAAATACCATGACAATACGAGATAATAACAGAATCACGGTCTCTTGGAACTGAAAGATGTGACCTATTTTCAGCCCACCTCAAGAGCAGTGCTGGGATTTTGTGCTAACAACAATAGATATACACAAATACTGGATATGTTGCCATGGTACTTAGCTCTGCTGGTGAATAGAAATATACAAATACTGGATATGTTGCCATGGTACTTAGCTCTACTGGTGAATAGAAATATACAAATACTGGATATGTTGCCATGGTACTTAGCTCTACTGGTGAATAGAAATATACAAATACTGGATATGTTGCCATGGTACTTAGCTCTACTGGTGAATAGAAATATACAAATACTGGATATGTTGCCATGGTACTTAGCTCTACTAGTGAATAGAAATATACAAATACTGGATATGTTGCCATGGTACTTAGCTCTACTAGTGAATAGAAATATACAAATACTGGATATGTTGCCATGGTACTTAGCTCTGCTAGTGAATAGAAATCAATCAAAATCCTAGCTTAGTCTGTTGGAGCTAGCCAGGTCCAGGACGTTTTCTTAGGTGGCAGTTGCGGTCCAGTTCTCGAACTAATCAATTTCAAAAACTTCACATTATTGAAACTTGGAGGATTCAATGCTTTTGTAAGATGTTGTTACGTTTTTTCATCGTAAACCTCGTCCTAAACAATCATCATATTCTGAAAATACCACAGCTATACGAATATAACATTAATATCAAGGGGATGCATGCTCGGTTCTTATACAAATGGAGAAATTAATCTCTGATATTTTTGTCCATGTTTACGAACCACAGTTTAATTTTATCCGCCCCAAGGTTATTGTATGCTCTACAATTGATACTGCATTATATTTTTCGAATCCAATCAGTTTCAAGATAACACTTCAATGAATTCATCTTAAAGTCTAACACCCGTTTGGTCAGCAGAGTCAAAAAGTACTTTTGAAATTAATTCTACATTGGGGAAATTTGAGTAAAGTTTTGTTGAACATGTGTTGTCTTGAATTAAAATCACATCAGAAACACTGTCAATATTTTTTTGGCCAAAGTTACAGCGCTTTAATGAAATATTAAGTTGCTATTTTGACTTCATTTTAGTGAAAAATCAACTATTTTTCCTCTTAAAATGAGTGTGATTCATAAATGAGAACGGGTACCTATATTTATTTCTGCATAATTCTATTCGTAACATCTTCATCTACAATAAAACAAGTTTTTTGATTGAATGTCATTCCTTTTAGTATATTTTAATGATCTGTTGAATAATAAAAACGCATACAATTTGAAGGTTGTGTGTTAAATGATAGGGAAACATCCAGTATTTGAATTGATATATCTCAAAATTTATCCCGGTTAGCCTATCATCTGTTTTGATATTATTATCGAGCACATCAAAACGAATCGACTGACAAAAAATCATGTTTTTTTCATGACCATGAGGTAATGGAGGTTAGACCTTAAACATGTTGAAAATGGCTGAAAATGTGTTTTTTTTAGCCGTATACGCTTGACAATTTTACGGTATGCGTATAATATTTATAACTCATACCATCTCGAAGGTATCAACGATATCTATGTTTCATTCCTATCAGAATATTGATATATCATACCGTTCGAAAGTTATCACCAAAAGATTTCACTAAATCGACTCTCGTGGACTCTTAATGTTTGTAGACGACCTAGGCCTATAGCAGAGGGAGTGAAATTGTTCTGCAGAACATTACGTAAGATATTGTTATGAGAAATATCACTATGTGCCCAGAGATCTGGCAAACTGGCCGAGTTCATTATTCATGACAAGATTTTTTGCCAAAAACGTGTCCAACTTTTGGTGGAAATTGAATTACATCTCGTGAAATATTTGTTCAACCATGGTTCCATTTCCTGTTTGTGTTGTAACTTACGATAATAGTCTAGAATGAATATTTTTTTCTGATACGAAAAAAAATGTTTTTATCGCCTTGAGAAATAATTCGTAATGAAATGAGAGAAATATAAAATGGATGCCTCGAGCTAGTTTTGAGCTTTAAATCATGATTGGAAAAATATCTATGAAATATCCTGAAAAACGGTTTGTTTTTTTTCTTCCGAAATTGAATTGTCAATAACAAATAAATCAGAGGGAGAAAATGCATCAAGCGTTATTTTTTCACACTCCGGATAATTTATTAAAATGTGTGGTGCCGTTTTGTATACGTATGGTGAATATGTTGTGAATCGTTCCATCAGCGTTCTTCATCTATCATCTATTAAAATCAAAACTATCATATTTCAACGAGTGTCGTAAATAAATGTTGATTAATGGACGTGTCGTCGAGCTACGATCAGTGTTCGTTGGTAGCGCAGTTCCTACAACGTGAGGCTAACCATTCGGGTGATTCCAAACTGGGTGAAACAAAAAAAAAGTCAATTTGACGGTAAAAAATTAATAAACACTTATTTTTACCTTATTTATCAAAACATCGCAAACTAGATACGAAGCCATTGTTTCCCAATCAACGCTCAGCAGTCACCACGACAAACTACAGGGGATCATTTGGATGGGGCATCACGTTGGATTTCTTACCATCCCATTCATATTATCACATCATATTATCATTAATAGGCCTATTGTCACCGTTTCATCATATCCTAAAATATGAACGGGCATTTTTTAATGATTATTTGCGTTCAATTCAGTGTGTTTTTTCATTTATATTGGGTTTAACAATGCACTCTACTAATGACTACGATCTATTGGCGTTGTCAAATGATATATGAGATGGTGAGATGATGATATGAGAGGTCATTTCATTATGTGTTTTTGGATAGTGGGAAGGAGTCGGTCGTGGCCTGATGATAAGGAACCATCCCAGTATTGACCTGAACGACAGAGGAAAACCACGAAAAAACCCTGTCAGGATGGTCGACCATTGCAGGAAACGAACCCCGGTATCCTGAATGACGGTTCAGTGTATTAACCACTCGGCCACGCGTCTTAGTCAATCGAATTTAGTATGGTATTGATAGTCAACTATATAAACATTTTGTCAAAACTGATTTTTTTCGATATTATACTATGGCCATATTGTATAACATCATTACTTTCCACTGTAGGCCAACATAGGTCTATACAATCGTCAGCGGAACTATACATTTCTGGACTATGACACTTGTCAGATCCTACGATTTTATTGATTCGTTAAATGATAATATGGTTACTGTTGACTGCATATTCATCAGCCTCCTATCCACCCCCGTGGCTCTTTCAACTATCGCACTGCGTTGGGAGCTGAAATCAGGTCGGACGTGGATCCGAGTCCCGCATAAAGCATGGGTTTTTGTAAACGTTCTCTCACCTATCATCATTTCATCGTTGTATTATAACCCACTCGTTTGAACCCCCGTATAACCTAGCTGTTGGTGGGAACGTTAAGCAAGTTTGGTTTATATATATTTGAACTGTTAATCTTCATCAGGAAACGTATGGGAAGATGTTAGCCTGAGCTCGGACATACACTGATACAATACACGGGGTAGAAATAAGATATATTTAGGTTGCTCACATAATACAGTAATGTACGAACAAGACTACTTGTATAAGGGCACGATTCTATATGAAAATGTACCTGACAAATTGAAAATGCAAAAGAGTACAAAGGTGTTCAAACAACAACTGGAAGATTTCATTATTACCGAACTAGTATAGCATGAAAGATTTTAATGTATACTGACCATGTTTCACCTTATATAACAGAGTTGGTCAATTTTATCCTGTTTTACATGTTTTGTTTGTATGTACTATAATTCAGGTTATATCCATTGTACATCCTTCTATACACTGTATAGAACATCATTTTTGTAAATTGACTTGCCATATATTTTGCATTCTTGTAAATGGTAAATCCTGTGAATCAATAAAGAAATCAAATCTATAATGACAATGATAATATTTTTTCTACTTCCAAATTTGTGTTTACCCTTTGTTTACCTTTTTAACACAAATGTGTGTTTAATTTAATTATTACCCATATGACAGGGGTGTTTGGAAAATCATATGGAAATTATATATCCGGTACATAATTATGTGGAAAAAATAAAATGAAAGTAACTTATAACATACACTGTACTTCCACAACAATATAAGAAACCAATATTGAAAATAATAACACAATGGAAAAAAAAAATAATAATCAACCACAATAATTGATTACAATAAACCAAATACCTCACCCCACGGAACCAGAATTAAATTGAATACTATATAATTCCATGCATGATAGACAATGATAGGCCTACATTGAATGTAATCAATCTAGAAAAAGACATTCATAAATGTAGAAGAAAAACCAAATTAAATTATAATTGTAATTCATTGTGAATTGTAATTCAAATGATGAAATTAGTTATTTTGATCACTTTTTAGTATCATTTGATAATTTAAATTCAGATTCATTCAATCTAATCTAATAATCAATCGTGACGTAGTTATACCACACCTGACCCGTGTTGCTCGCGCGTGTTACAGGGCATCACGCTGAAGATGAACGAAGAGGGCAAGTGCATCGTCGCGCGCATCATGCACGGAGGTATGATCCACCGCCAAGCCACGCTGCACGTTGGCGACGAGATCAGGGAGATCAACGGGAATCCCGTCGTCAACCAATCAGTCAATGCCTTGCAGAAGATTCTGGTAAGTTGTCTTGTCTTGGTGGTCCTCGAGAGGGTTCTGGCACGGTGCTCATGTAATTTCTTCAGGGTAATGGAGAGAGAGGGGGGATGGCGGGAGCTACATGAGTTGATAGAAAGAAATGAGTCAAAGTATGGAGGTAGGTGAGGTCATGATAGAGCGGTAGTTATAAAGGGGGCTAGATTAGATGTCGGTAAATTCTCTTTCTTGAATAGGACAGGTAGGGACTGGAATGGGCTTAGTAGAAGTGTTTTTGGGGGGGATGAAATAGGGTTGAGGTTATTCCGTCAGAGGGTGAGGGAGACGGTGAAATAGGGATAGTTAGGCAACTCGCCACCGCGCATTTATGTGCAATTGTAAGAGTTTCAAATAAATAAATACAGTGAGGAAGTTTATCATCTCACTATTTTGTTCTATTTTCACGAACAAGTAGCATTGAAAATAAATAAATAAACTTCAAGATAATTTGATGCTCTTAATTAATATGGCATTCTACTTTGGTAAATTCAATCAGTTTTAAGGTGGTAATTAAATACATACCAAGAATGTGAAGAAATTCCTTCAGTAGGTCCTGTCCTATACTATCTCGAAACTGATCGAATTCACAAAATTAGGATGCCACATCAATCAAATCGGGCCTGTCTTAGAGTTGGAATACTTTTTCATTCGATAAGCTTCTGTCACATTATCACATAACAAATGACGAGCAATCGTTACCATAGCAATACAGTGAACTGGTGAACTACCAAATATTCTGATTGGTTAATTCCAACTGATGGACATATGTTGTCTGTCTCTTTCAACAATGAGTGACGTCACTTGACAGAAGCCTATAGTTACCATAGCAATACAGCGAACTGGTGGACTACCAAACATTCTGATTGATCAATTCCAACTGGTGGACATTGTTGTCTGTCTCTTTCAACAATGAGTGACGTCACTTGACAGAAGCCTATAGTTACCATAGCAATACAGCGAACTGGTGGACTACCAAACATTCTGATTGGTCAATTCCAACTGGTGGACATTGTTGTCTGTCTCTTTCAACAATGAGTGACGTCACTTGACAGAAGCCTATAGTTACCATAGCAACACAGCGAACTGGTGGACATTGTTGTCTGTCTCTTTCAACAATGAGTGTCGTCACTTGACAGAAGCCTATAGCTACCATAGCAATACAGCGAACTGGTGGACTACCAAATATTCTGATTGGTTAACTGACATTGTTATTATTATTATTTATTTGATACACAATACATTATAATACATATGCATTTTAAATGTTGTGTATCGCTGGTGGTAAGAATAGAGCAAGCCCCGTGACAACATGTCCCTTACCACCAGCCTAAACTAAGATAACTAAAATAACATACTGGAATAATAAAATATAACATTTTAGGAATAGAAAATTGGAATAAAATAACATAATGGAGTAATACAGTGAGAAAAAACAAAATAAAAAACATATAAGTATCATTATAAAGAAAAAGAAATGATATAAAATTTGAAAAAGATGAATGCACACAGTCATGTGGGGCCAACTTCATTTTCACGTAGTAAATCTACTCTTAATAACATTTTAAATTTGGAAATATCATCTTCTTGACGGAATTTTGATTTGATTTGATTGTAAAGGTTTATAGATCTGATGTAGAAACCATTCTGGTATTGCTGGGTTCGAGCAAAAGGTGTCAATATTGTGGGAGAGCCACTATTAAATTATTAAATTGAAAATGTCTGTCTCTTTCGGCAATGAGTGACGTCACTTGACAGAAGCCTATCACACTGGTTCATGAACAAAATAGTAGAGATCAATTTCTCCATCGTATAAACACAGTGCTTGCACCCCTTAGCGTGGACTTCCACGAACGCGAAATGCTCCTAGCGGAAATTTTAATCGTCGTTGCAAAAACGACCAATCAGCGACTTTTGTGGCGTGGCAGTCGAATGTTGAGCTCAGCCTCATTTTTCTGCTTTTTCCTCTTTTTTCGGAAGCAATATGCTAACATTCACATATCTGAAAGGACATCTTAAAGCAGGCTTTACAAGACGCGAAACCTGTGCGGATCCGCGCCCGTGAAGGCACAGGGTTTGTGAGCATCCTTTCACTCAACACACCACATGGTTTCTTCATTATCTGCTGATTCGTACTCCCAAATAGCCTAGTGGTTGGCGGGGTCGTTAAGCAAACAATAATCATCTTGGTCGTCAATTTACTATACTTTTTAACCAAATGTTTGGACAGTTCTTACCGACTGAGAATTATAGTTGGACTTTCCTCAGGATATTTAGTCAATTTTCTAGATGGACTATTAGACCTTTCTTTGACCACTGTATAGACTTCTTGTCAATTTTCAATGTTTTGTAGCCCCATCTTTGTCTTGATATGATTATCAAATGCCCAAAACGATTGAAAATCATTCAAAATTGGACATTCACCGACGAACATTAATTGCTGCTAAAGTAATTCATTTCAGAAACCGGCACTTCCACCAATATGAATAATGTTTGTATCAAGTGTAATGTCCCGTGAGCAAATTCGTCTACCTAACAAAGTGTTTTGAGAGATGAACAACTAGACAATGCATTGAATCCGATAATTGCAGGTCTATCTCGAATCTTATTTTTATTATCTCATCATTTCGTATTCATTACTTGTACTTCTTCAGTTGTTTAACGACAGATCAGCAAAAACTTCGTGTAAATAATAAGCATCTCTCATTTTCACTCTCGTTTTCACAATTATTGTTTCGCCATCTATCGATGAAAGGTACGGTTTTACAAACTGACTGTTGGTAGATTAATCTGTAGTTAGCGGCTTAACTTGTTATCATCCTTGGTTACGTATGTTATTTTTGTAACATGATGATAAGTTAGTTAATTGATACTTCATCAAGAGTTGATAAAACTCGCTTCAAGTTCAATCTGTGTGGAAATGAGACCTATTTGAATCAACATTTCCTCTCATCAACTAAGTAATTTTCATGTCATCATTCTATAATATTCAATTAATCATTCATCCGACGCCAATAGACCTCAACTGTCATCTCAGAGCGTCTTCAAACCCGATATGAATAAATTGTAAAAAATACTTGCATGCTGTATGCTTGGTGGCATTGCCACTCCATCCTGATTTTGAAGACGTTTCACGTCAAAAATAAATGTAAGGTCTTAATGATTTGAGGATCAGTCAACTGCACTGAAAATCAACTGTCCTGGAAAAACGACCAACTGGCTTGAAAATCAACTGACCCTAACTTATATTTCATGAGCAACCTGTACCGAAGTGAAATTGAAGAGTTTTACCCCTTCCCCTTCACAATTTGTTACCACCCATCAAATGTTCTACATACTCTAGTGATAGTTGAGATAAGGTGAGTCGATAGAAATTGTGTCGATAGAAATTCCTGAAGGGGAGGAGTCAAATCTCCCACTTTAACTTCTGTAGGCCTACATGTTGTTCAAGAAGTTTGTTTGGTCTTTAGGTCACTTCGTTTTCAGTACAGTTGATTCTGAGGACAATTGGGTTTTAGCACGAAGCTCCCCTACTCTGCCCTGGTTTTTAAAGACGTTTCACGTCAAAAATAAATTACAATTCGTAATGCTTGTGTTTTCGTTTGTTTCCAGCGTGACGCCCGCGGGTCGGTGACCTTCAAGATAGTGCCGTCGTACCGCAGCGCTCCCCCTCCGTGTGAGGTACAAGTAAGCCCCGCTTCATTATATCCGTTCCTCGACAAGCTTAAGCACTTGCCACCGATAGACTGACAAGTAACCTCACATCTCTCGTCCTATCCACGTAGTTTAGCGTACAATCGTGCTAGTTTACTCTCTTTGCATTATAGAATTATAAATCATCGTCAGAATAAAAGTGAAATAATAAATAAAATGATGTTATATTATATACGTTGTTGTTTTTTCGTCGTCTCGTTCGTTTTTGAGAATTTATTTCACTGTGCTGATTTGTACAATGATTCATGGCTACTTATTACCATTCTCAAATTATTAGTGTTAGCTGGTTAAAACATGGAAGGTAATGGATTAGTAACTTATATAACAATTGATAGAGTCGGTATGATGGTACTAATAACTAATGAGAATGCTTTGAAGATCAAAGTATTCACTATAAATTTAACTTCAAATTTCAACCTCAACTTCAGTGGTAGCTTATATTGTGTTCTAACTCTTTCATTAGAACAGAAATGAATAGTATTGCCAAATTAAGATTTTGATAAAAACAGGAAGGGAAATATCACTAATTTCTGGATATTTATCTAATAATAGGCTATCAGATGGATAAAACTTTGTATCGAGAGATAACCATGCAAGGTGGAATATATACATGGTTATGTTTACGTATATTGTATATATATATATATATATATATATATATATATATATATATATATATATATATATATATATATATCGATATATGTATATATATCTTATATATATATATATATATATATATATATATATATATATATATATATATATATATATATATATATATATATCGATATATGTATATATATATCTTATATATATATATATATATATATATATATATATATATGTATATATTTATATATATATATATATATATATATATATATATATATATATATAAATATATATATATATATATATATATATATATATATATATATGTATGTATGTATGTATATATATATATATATATATATATATATATATATATATAAATATATATATATATATATATATATATATATATATATATATATATATATATACTGTATATATATATATATATATATATATATATATATATATATATATATATATATATATATATATATATATATATGGGCCTACACAACACTGTAACTTCACACTTGTATAGTAGACGTATCACTTTCTAGGACCAACAGTCACATGAGGCTTAGCTCTCTTCAAGTCTACATAGTATAGCTTTCAAGTTGGTAATAGTCAATTGAAACTCTCCTTGAATAAATCGTTTCTTTTAACTCACTCCACGTTTGCTCTGTAACTGTGGTACTACTCCATCGGTGAAGAGTGCCTCGCATTGGTCTATTTGCTCGGTTGGCAACTCTATCCGCAAGGTTTTGATTGATTAGTGAAATGTTCCATATTGACATTACTCTAGTTGCAAAATCCTCACCATTTCCCTCCACCCTGCCTTACCCACTTCCATCACCGATACTTTTTTACATTGTATTTTCAATCGACTTTTCACATTATTGACACGGGCTGCATATATTGTACTGTTCCCCCTTGACGCCAACTTGTGATTGGTTGTTTTCAATCAGAGTTTTGTCTGCCACCTCACTCCCCCTGCCTCTCGTACCCATCACGTGTCTCTCTCTTTCCCACCTGTCACATTATTTCCATCCCAGACGTTACAGTGATAGTGAAAGTTTTAGGCTCTCCAATATCACCAAGTCATGTTATTGATTAAATTCTGCCAAAGTGGGTCCTTTTGTGATATCAATATTTTTATAATATTGGACCTAAATTTGAATCCTGATAAAATGAGTTGAAAATATCGAGTATATTCTCAAAGTTATCACATGTTGTCAGTGCAATGTCTTTCATTTGTTCAAAAACAATCATAGATATCTCATATTAAGTGATATTATTTCTGTTATGTTGGTTTTTGTTAAATAAAATGATAAAATAAAATAAAATGTTAAATTTCTGTTAGTATTATGTTATGTGCTGGCTTCGAGTAAGGAGCGTGTATGTTGGGATGTGGCAGTAACACATCTTGTGTGTTTTCACTAAGCATTGTAAGGCTTCAACCAAAAGTGAAAGACAGTTTTTTGTTTGCCTGATACCTGACAAATCCTATGCAATATCACCAGGTTGACGAGTGTATTGCCAGGTAGAAGAAAAAACTTCAATTTCTGGTTGAAGCCATACATTAAATAATGCCATGAATGTGTTAATATTGTATTGTACTGTATTCTGCTTGTTGTGTCCTCAATTAAATCATACTTACATGAAAACGCATGTTACGCCACAATTTGACAACGTACTTGCACGGACACGTAGGATTCTGGGATAATGGTCCAATCATCGCAAAGGGTTCTAAAGATGTCAAAAAATAAGTGAATAATCTTCATCTCATTTTATATGTGTCGTCTTATTATTTTGTGCAATATTTGGAAATATGATTTTGTACATTACGTAGGATTCATTTTCATACGATTTTTTCTCTCTTGACGAATGCTATTGATTTCATATTATTTTTATTCGTTCTTGAGAGGAAATATTGTAAATATTGATTCAGTCATTTAGAAGAGGTACCTAAACAGACTGAAGAATGTCTAATTCTATGTATGTTAATTATCAATAATAGATGTCCATATACAAATATGCTGGATATGCAATTCGGTATTATCAGTGCCTAACTTTGAATGAAATAATATGTTAACATTGTAATCGCGAATGTTGTCCTGGCATTGTAATGCAATTGGTTCGTGGAAGATGGCATTTGATCAGTTTTAAGTTTAGTTGTGAAATCTTTCAAATAGAAAATCACCTCATACCACAAGAACAGATCATAATTACTCTATGGATCTTAGTAGCTCTCATTATGTTCATCCAACGATAGCTTGTAACCCAACACTGTACTCAAACAAGAATATTCTGTGTTGCATACTCATATGTGAAATCATATCTCTTCGGGTAATACATTATTATTATTATTATTATTATTATTATTAACTCTTGCAGTTGCACATAAATGCGCGGTGGCAAGTTCCCTATCAATCCTATCCTATCGCCTCCCTAACCTTCTGACGGAATAGCTTCAACCCTATTTCATCCTCCTCAAGTATACTTCTACTAAGCCCATTCCAATCCCTACCTGTCCTATTCAAGAAAGAGAACTTACCGACATCTAATCTAGCCCCCTTTATAACTACTGCTCTATCATGACTTCGCCTACCCCCATACCCTGACTCATTCCTTACAATCAACCTATTCAACTCTCCCCAGCCCCCTTCTCCTTCCATTACCCTGAAGAAATTACAGATCCGATCCTCCTTTCTCCGTATTTCCAATTCCCGCCATCCCAAGTCTCGGATCATCTCAGATGGACTCTCCAATATTCTCACCCTCTCCCCCCTTTCATTCTCCCCCCATTTCCACCTCCTAACCCTACCTGTAACCCTTCTAACTGCAATCCTTTGCACCCTTTCCACATCCCTTATCTCACCTAATCTATAAGGATCCCAAACTGAACTAGCATATTCCACCATGGGACGCACTAACGAGAAATAAGCCTTTTCCTTTATCTTCATACTTGTCCCCCTAAGCTGCCTCATTACAAAGTTTAGTGCATTTATACTCTTTTTTACTATTCTCTCAATCTGACTCCCCCACCCTAGACGTCTATCAAATACCACCCCCAAGTACTTGTAATTTTCCACTGACTCAAGTGACTTCCCTCCTACATCATACACTACATCAGCCCTCACTCTCCTCCTACCAAAGGTGACTAACTTACACTTCCCTTCATTTAACCCCATCTTGTTCAACTGAACCCAACAATTAAGTGCCGTCAAATCTGCCTGAATAGCTACTACATCCTCCTCTGTATTGATTTCCCTATAAACCACACAATCATCTGCAAATAACCTTATTCTCGAATTAACAACCCTAGTCAGATCATCTATATATAAATCAAATAATAACGGACCTAGCACACTACCCTGTGGAACTCCTGACGTAACCTTAACCTCACTTGAAACCTCCGAACCTACTCGAACCGTTTGAACTCTATCCTGAAGAAAGTTTCCAATCCAATTAACTAACCCAGCATTCCCAATGGACAGTTTTAACTTCCCTAATAGTATAGAGTGATCTACCTTGTCGAAAGCCTTTTCAAAATCTAAAAACACTGCATCAATACAGCCCCCCTTGTCTACTACCCCTGCCAGCTCTTCCGCAAAACCTAACAACTGTGTCTCACATGAATACCCCTTCCTAAACCCATGCTGCACTTCCGAAATACCCCTATGTTCATCTACTTTCTCCATTATTCTCTTTATAACTACCCTTTCCATCATCTTACATACATGTGACGTTAAACTGATTCCCCTGTAGTTGTCTACCCTGCTCCTTTGCCCTCCCTTTGAAATTGGAACCACCTCCGCTTTTTTCCAATCTTGCGGTACTCTACCTGCTGTGAGTGAGGCTTGGAACAACCTTAGCAAATAACCTACAACCCCCCTACCCGCTAATTTCAGGAGATCGCTTTGCACCCCATCTATGCCTGGTGACTTCCCACTTTTTAGTTTCCTCAATACATTCCACACTTCCCCCTCTGTAAGCAGGACTTCTTCCCCCTCCCCCTCCAGTGTTGTTTCTCCCTCCCCTATAAATCCAGTCACATTGAACACTTCCCCGTAGAATCTATTTAATGCTGCTGCCTTCTCCTTATCCGTTTTCCACTCATTCCCTCCCTGATCAACTAAGGTGGGCAACTCCTTACTACTACCCTTCTGATTAGAAACAAACCTGTACATTCTATTCCAGCTACCCTGTACATCACGTTCATTAAACATACCACCCATGAAGTTTTCTTTCGCCTCCCTCTTAGCCTTGTTTAAGTCCCGCCTCAGGTCGCTGATCGCTTCCTTTCCCTCCCCTGACTCCCTCAATTTCCTACTCATCTTTCTACCCTTTCTCTTAAGCCTCCTAACTGTACTATTATAGTAGGCAGGATCTGCATTTGCCTGCAACACCTTATAGGGAACCAACATATCTCTAACCTCCTCATATACTTTCCGAAAATTGAACCACAGACCTTCAACATCACGCTTGTCTATCTCACACCACTTCTCAAACCTATCCTCAAAAGCTTTTTGAACCTCTCTTGCCTGCACCCTTTTGTACCCCCAAACTTTCTTCCCAACGTTATCGGTTTGAACCGGAGCTAAAGCTAAGCTGACTATAGGTACCCGATGATCGCTAATGCCATCAACAATCACTGTTTTTGCCCACAACTCACTCGGCCTGACTAACACTACGTCTAGAATACTACGTCTAACATACATTTGAATAATATCATGGAATTGGTTATATCAATATATATATATAATATAATATATATATATATATACATATATATATATATATATATATATATATATATATATATATATATATATATATTTATATATATATATATATATATATATATATATATATATATATATATATATATATATATATATATATATATATATATATATATATATATATATATATATACATATTTATATACATATGTATATATATATATATATATATATATATATATATATATATATATATATATATATATATATATATATATATATATATATATATGAATATATATATACATATATATATATATATGAATATATATATATATATATATATATATATATATATATATATATATATATATATATGAATATATATATATATATATATATATATATATATATATATATATATATATATATATATGAACAAATATATATATATATATATATATATATATATATATATATAAATATATAAATATACATATATATATATTTTATATATATTTCTATGTATGTATATATATATATTAATATACATACATATATACTTTATATATATTTCTATGTATGTATATATATATATATATATATATATATATATATATATATATATATATATATATATATATATATATATATATATATATATATATATATATATATATATATATATATATACTGATATATGAAAATAAATGTTAAATCTGATAGAGAAATATTTGTACATTTCTGGGGATACATTTGGACCATTTTCTTCATAAATCCTAGTCTCATTTTTTTTCTGTATTTCTTTCATATAACCCTGTTGGACCATCACACCAGACTTTGAGTAGTACTTTCTTCCTTTCTCTCTTTCATTAAGCATGCCTTAATTACCCCTACCAATTAGAAGCTACATAATTAGTTGGTCTGTGGTGTTTCAAACACCCGTAGATCGCCTGCTCTCAGAAGCAGCTGCAAACTTTCCGAATCTTTCCAACAATGTCAGCGGAATTTAATTGTATTCGTTCTTTCCTTTCTCTTCGTCACAATATAGTTGTTCAGGATTAGGCCTCAGCCCGTGTTAGTAAGTACCTCACTGCAGCTGGTGTGATGTTGTTATTGTTCTAGTTCATATTTTACTTTGCACGCCGACCTTGTTTGTGTTTACTTTTAGTGCTGCTTATATATTTTTTGTTCATCTGTTTAATTATACTGTTGTTATTTATAGTTGTTATGTGCATTGCATGTGCTAGAATACATCTTGACTAATTTGCATTTGAATTAGGAAGTTGATTAGAATGCCTGGTTAGACAAATGAGTTGCTAATTTGAAAAATGTAAATTTTGTTAGTTTTTTGGTAGGTTTGAGATGCTTCACAAATTGCCGAGACAATTAGAGCATCGGAAAACAATGGACACTTAATTAGTGGCAGCGGCTCAGTTTAATGACATGGCATGATCAGAAGCGATGCACTGTAGTTGCTTGGATTAATTCAAGAACGTGACTGTAAAACTGAATAAATAAATAAATAAAAGTTTCTCACTATCTATTTCTTTATTTTAAAATAAAAAAGTCTATATTCTTTCTCTATATTCTGTTCTTTTTGTAGGAATATCATTGTATGATTTGTAATGATGATTTGTTATCTTTTATTTTTGTTTCATTGCTATTTGTATGTAATAATGCCAAAAAAAACTCCTAATGAATCCTTGACAATTAATATTGTTCTCAATTTATTATGTTGTACATATAAACGCAGTGCCAACTCTATAAAACTAAGCTGAATGTATTTTGTACGCTTTGCACGACTAGACAAAGCTGATTGTTGGCTGAACATCTTTTGTTCACACTTGATGTTCTGTTGGTACTGACATAGTTTGTTTGGTGGTTACAGATATTTGTACGAGCACAGTTTGACTACGACCCACTTGACGATGACTTGATTCCCTGCGCTCAGGCTGGTATTGCTTTCAAGACGGGCGATATTCTACAAGTAAGGCTCTTCGAAAAATAATGTCGTAGAAAAATATGTGTTTCGTGTTTTCACAAAAGAGGTCATCTACGTAGATAGATATTGTTATTAGCGCGCGTAGGAGTCAAAGTGATGAAATATCAGTTTTTGGGGGGATAACTTTTTAAGTAGGCCTACGAGATATCAAAATTCTAAAGCGGGTAAACAGATCTCTTCGATACCTTGAAAATAATTTAAAATGAATGTACAAACTTCAGATTCGTACATTCGTACATGTATATATCTAAACAATGTGGTTTCCAGCTGCATTCTGTTGGAGATTATACTGAATATGTTGAATAGTTCTCACTTATACCGTCTACAAGGTATTGAAAATGTCCATGTTACTTTTATATTAGAATGTTGATATCTCATACCGGTCAAAAGACTGATATTTTTCTGAATAGACTCCCATGCACTCTTAATCTGAAATGAAATCACGTACTCAAAACAATCAACCGAGATAAGCACCTGTTGGGATTGTTTCACCAAGGTTGTTGCTCCTGTCCACAAGATAGCCCACAAGTCCACAAGCAACCCGTTTAATATGAAGAAGAGTAACGATGACAACGGACAATTGGTTGCCAGATGTCTGCTTCACATAATCACAGTCGGATCGATTTATTGCCACCAGATTTCTCATCTGCTTTTTTCCACAAAATAACTGAATAAATGAATAATAAAACATTGATAAATAATCACTGTACTAAATGTACTCGATGAACTTCGATAATTGTAGGAAAACTCTCTGCAGCTTCAAGCCTTCATTGGTTTTGAAAGATGTATCTGTGTTTCTATTCTCGAATTTTCATCCTGGATGATTATGATACCTCAAAAATACCAACAGCTGTAGAAATAAAGCAGTGATATTTGTATTTATTATGTTGGTAAACTTCCCTCGTTTTTCGTGGAAATGAGTGCACTAATTAATACATTTCTTTCCTGTGGACTTGAACGTTCATGCAGAAACGAATACTCAAATAATTATTAATATTGAATGACTTATTTTTGCACTCCATAACTCAGCTTTGTTATTATGTTGTTAATACGGAAAACTCGCACAGGTCAAATTCTACAATTTTTACCGAGTTCTAATTGTAAACAAGACTTCTCTTTCTTTTTCATGTAAAAATAGTATAATTTCATTTCCAATTTCATTTATACTGATACATATATATCTCAATGTACTGTACATGTATCTATGTAACTTGATATCTTTGTTTGATAATAAAAAAAATATCATTATTATCATTCTCTCATATCAACTCATGATTATCAGTCAGCTTTAACGTGCGTTTCATTACCGCTCCAGATAATCAGTAAAGACGACCACAACTGGTGGCAGGCGAGAAGGGACAACGCCGCTGGATCGGCCGGTCTCATCCCGTCGCCGGAGTTACAGGAGTGGCGGACTGCGTGCATGGCTGTCGAGAAAACAAAACAAGAACAAGGTAAACAAACAAACGTCAGCTTTAGTAACCTTGTTTACTTCCAAGCTTATTATTGTGTGACTTACATGTTAAGTGGCCGGACGATGTTTGAACATATTTAACCTCCTTGTTTTTACGCTCCGTTGGAGTTTTGGTTCTTAGCTAATGGCTGGAATGAGAACTGAACCACCAGCTTACCTCTGTTATTAAGCACAGACTTTGTCATGTTGACTTAATAGATAACTTAAGAAGTGATGGTCCTTGGGAATTAAATTTTCAAGTGTACTGTTATATGGACACTTCAGCAACCTGATTATCATTATATTGAGATATAACTATATAACTCAGAATTGGGTAAATTATATAAATATTACATATGATATATTATATCATGTATATATCCCTATATCCCTACATTATATATTATATACTACGTATATATCAATGAAAAAATTATTCAGCTTTGTGTTTTTTCCATTATACTCATGAGTATGTAAATGTTTTTCTTATGTTTTTTGTGTTCATATCATTTCATCTTATATCTCACAGATTTCAGCTCTTCTATTTTGATTTATTTATATTTACGGTACGTACCTGTGTCTATTTTTTGATCGAGTATGCTGCAATTTTACAGACTACAGTGATTTGCTTGGGTTTGTTTTGCTTGATGATTATCCTTTTGATTCCTCAAACCTGGTTTGTTACATCTTACTTTTGAAGTTTGCTCATTTGGTTAACGAGGTTTTTGGTGCTGTAGTTCCTACTAGTTTTACTTGTGTTTAGATGTCATGATTGTATGAGATTATAATGTTTCCCTGTACACACCAATCCAAAGATTTAAACTTGAACTCTAAAAAATAGAATGTAAAACTATTATGCTAGTCCATAAACTGACTTTCTAACCATAACCGTTATTTAAAACATGCTTCTCTTCATCAAATTTAAAATGTATTCATAAATGCAGTGCGTGTATCAAAGACTAGATCTCGGTAAAAATGACGTATTTGTAACCTGGCATTTTCAGGATTATGTCAGGCGGTGGTGGACGATGGTTATCATTAGGGGGGTAAGGTTTAAACGGTGAAATTAGGTCTTGCTGTTTATAAAATACAAACTTTACCCTCATCATCATTCAAAAATCCTTTAAACTTGAAAAACATGAACCTAAACCTATATATCGTACTTAAGAGGCTACTTTACATCTTACAACCCATGAGTAAAACCTGCAGGGAACGAACAAAACAGGACAAAAAGCGTCAATACAGGCCTTAAGCTCCCAACAAATGGTGGGTAAACAGTGAAACCAATCAGTCTAATTCTTTTTGGAATAAAAAAACAATGAGTATATCTGTGCCTCTACGTTTAGTAAAAATCATAATTCTATTTTATATCACTCTGAAAAAAACGTAAAAACAATGAAAAACAGGTAGAAACAGGTGATTTTTGACAATTTTTTGGAAGGGTTGAAAACATATCACGAACTATAGCTCTTTGTATGAGCACGTATTGAATACTAGTGATCATCCAACCGAAAACTGTAAATTGATACGATGATTGGTTTTGCTTGGGCCCCGAACGTCTGCAATCAAGCCGGTAGGCAAGATATAAAGAGGCCTCTTAAAACATGAACATAACCATACATAACCTCTGAACCTGGCAGGTTATGTGTGAGGTGTGTGACACATGAATTATTCACCGCATCATCAATATAATTATATGAAAAAGATAATGCATCCGTATTTTAGACTGAACCTACATGATGGTGCGCATATTTCATCAATTATTACCTGCATGTTTCTCATGAGAATGACATTTCATTGAGCATTTGAGTGTACACTTCCCCATGTGTGTGGTGTCCTGTAATGTGTTGGATCACATCACACATGATTTGCAACAAACAAATGGGATTTGGTATAATAATCATTCAATAATCCAAAGTAGCCTCTGCTGTATCTAAAATGAATTCCCTTTGTCAACTAATAATCGTATCTAAGGGATCATACTTGAATTACGTTACATACTAGGCAAACGCGAAATATGCGTTGTAAGATAAGCGAGATATCTGAATAATATAATAACAGTCCTACATTAATTTTGCTACTTCATCGACTCTGGTATTCTACACACTTTGTCCTTCATTTAATTGCTACTTTATCTTCACTGGTATTCTACACACCTTGACGAATATGAAGAATAGGTAATTCTTGGGCAAATATCAAATCTAGGAAGCAGTGAATCTTTAATAATTTCCATATATTTGATGAATGAAAACAGTTATTTGAATTTTTTCTTGGAAACGGCTGGTTCGAATTGCTCACAAAATGATGGTTATGTGTATCATTCATGTTTGAACACTCAGAGAATTTTTTTTTTTCGGAGATGTTTCATTTTCTCGAATTTTCTTACCCAGCCTAATCTTATGGGGTTTTTAAAAACTTTGACATGATATTTCTCAAAATCTATCTGACCGATTCATTCCAAAAACTATACAGTTCTAAGTAGTAAAAGTTGGCCCGTACAAAATAGTTTCATGTTAATCAGTCTACCCATGTGACCTGTGCAATGCTTACAAAAAAAAACAAAAAACACATATAAGAGTGGGATGGAATCTTCGCTACGCTCATCTAACTGGTCAAACGCGAAATATGCGTTGTAAGATGAGCGAGATATCTGAATAAGGTATAAAAGTCCTTGAAGTAGTTTTACCCTTGCTACTTTATCGACTCTGATATTCTACACACCTTGATAGCTGAATAAGCTATAAAAGTCGTTAAAGTCGTTCTACTCTTGTCACTTCATTGACTCTGGTATTCTACACACATTGACGCATATAAAAAATACTTCATTGTTGGTCAACTCTTGAATCTAGAAAGCAGTGAATCTCGACAACTTTATAGTTCTGTCACAATTTTTATGATATATTTGATGAATATTATCAGTTTTTTTTTTTCTTCAAAACAGCTTATTGGAATTGCATACAAAATCGTGAAAATGTGTAAAATCTATGTATACACATTTAGAGAAAATTTCATCCCATTTGGAGAGATTTTATTTTTAACATTTTCGGCCCAGCCAAATCTTATGGGGTTTTTAGAAACTTTGAGATGATTTTTCTCAAAATCGGTCCGATCGATTCATTCCAGAAACTATACAGTTCTAAGTTGGATGAGTTTGCGTGTACAAAAAAAGTTTCATGTTGATCAGTCAACCCTTGCGACCTGTGGAGTGCTTACAAAAAAAAAAAAAAAACACAAACACAGACAAAGCCCCCTATAAGAATGGGATGGAGACTTCGGTAAATCATCAATTAAACTCAAATTTCCACTTCTACCATGTCACACTTTATAGCGTTCAGATAACGCGTTCCTTATCAATCTGAATATCTCTCCCCTTCAGAGGTTCTTATCATTCAAATACGATGACGGATGGACTCATTAAAAATAGTGGGAAGCTTAAAGAAATCTAATAATGTTCATTAACGTATTGCATGTGCTGTTTTCCATACCGTTTCAGTTTGAATCTGGATTGAAGAAAATGCGTTAAACATGCTGTGAATGGTTTATGCAATAAAAAAAATGTCTACAAAAAATGACATCACAAATTTCTCCTTAGCCACCCCCTTGGCTCAGTCAACTATCACACTGTGGTAGAAACTGAAATCAGGTCAGGCGTGGGTTCTATCCCGCATCAAGCATGGAACTTTGTGAACGTCTTTTCACCTATCATTCTGTCATCGTTTCATTATCACCTGCTCATTCGTACCTCCGTACAACGTAGCTGTTGTTGGGGCCGTTAAGCAGCATTACAAATGAGAGAATTAATCAAATGCCTCTCAGCTCCCCTCCCCAGAAAAATGTAACACCCTTCACCCTCCCAAAATGTGACGTAATTTCAGTACGACCTCCCCATCCCATTGCCTTGGTGATGATGTTTTGTAGGCCTAGGGTGATGATTGTGTCTGTGTGCTAACTGTGACTGGTTTGTATGTCTCTGGTTGTTGTATGCCTGTAGACGGTGAGGCAGATGCGGGATGCTCATCTCATAAAGAGGGATGCGACGGCACCACAGGTATGACCCTGCCCCTCACCACCCACCCCCAACCATACTCCTCATTAGCAGACTGGGTCATGCATGTGTGTTCTGATCAGTTTTGTTTCTTTTGTGTTTTGCACTTGTGTTATTTTCTTGCTCAATATTACAATATTGATATTTATATTGTGAATAATGAATATATGAATATATATATATATATATATATATATATATATATATATATATATATAATATATATATATATATATATATATATATATATATATATACATATATATATATATATATATATATATATATATATATATATATATATATATATATATATATATATATATATATATATATATAATATATATATATATATATATATATATATATATATATATATATATATATATATATATATATATATATATATATATATATATTCATATATATATATATATATATATATATATATATATATATATATATATATATATATATATATATATATATATATACATATATATATATATATATATATATATATATATATATATATATATATATATATATATATATATATATATATATATATATATATATATATATATATGTATATATATATATATATATATATATATATATATATATATATATATATATATATATATATATATATATATATATATATATATTTATATATATATATATATAGATATATATATATATATATATATATATATATATATATATATATATATATATATATATTATATATATATATATATATATATATATATATATATATATATATTTATATATATAATATATATATATATATATATATATATATATATATATATATATATATATATATATATTTATATATATATATATGTATATTTATATATATTTATATATATATTTACATATATAGATGTACTAACTGAATTATGTTCTTATTTTCATTTCAAAATGAAAACTTTGAATAAGATTGCAAATAACTTATTGCTTATGTTTTGTGAAGGAGTTGTAATGTTTTCATTTCTTTTTCTAGCATCATGCTCGTGAAATGTATCTAGTACTTGTTTTCTGCAGTAGATTCGACGTGAGGCACGATTTTGAGAGTTTGGTTTTGTGTAATACCCTCGTGTATTGTCATTGGGGTCTGCTGGCAAAACGGTGAAAACAACTCATTGATGATATATTTTTATGAAGTGTGTGGTGAACATTTCCATCACTGTACCATTCGGTACCATTTGCTTCGCTGTTGAGCCGAATGATAATTTTGATCCCTTCTCATCCAACCTGCTTTAACCCTCGTTTATATAGTCGGATTGTTTGAATAGGTAATCATTTTATGCTGACTTGGTTTTCTTTTCTTCTAGTAAATTGCTCAATCTTCGGACGTAAGAAGAAACAATATAAGGACAAATATCTGGCAAAACATAACGCCGTCTTCGACCAATTAGATTTAGTTACGTATGAAGAAGTTGTCAAGCTTCCATGTAAGTCACGTTTTGGTATTTTCTTCATTATGACTGGTTCTTCACCATGAAATGAGTAGTTCAATGTAGCACCTATGTTATGTAGAGCTTGAAGCATAAGTAAAAGTATGTTTCTGTCGTTGAATACATGTTAAATCCTATGCAATATAAGACGGTCAATTGGTTTCACCAGGTAGCAAAGAGACTTTTACCTATGCTTCAAGCTGTACTCAAGTATCAAGATATAATCATTCACTAAATCTATGTTCGTATAATGTTTAAAATGTAATTTAAAGTTTTCGATATTGGGATATATTTCCATCAGTTACATAATATTTGTCTGTATTTCTGTCTCATGGTATCTGTTAGAGAGATCATATGATTAAGAAATGTAGCATGAACGAATCGGGTTCAACTTTTCAGTACCATAACAAGATTCTACGAATGTTGATGTAGTGAAGAAAATGATTTGTTAGTTACATCTCTGATTTGTTTGTGCCCAGTATCTGACCCAGCATTCCAGAGGAAGACGCTAGTTCTCTTGGGGGCTCACGGAGTTGGTAGACGCCATATAAAAAACACACTCATCGCTAAGAATCCTGACAAATATGCGTATCCAATACCTCGTAAGTATTTCTATTGTAATTGCGGCTAGATGACAAACAATCACTTTGATTATTCAATCATTTTTCAGGATACTCGATTGTTTTACGAGTAACAAATCGATTATTCAAACAAATTGGCAAAGGTGACAAAAAATAATTATATAAATATCATTGACTAGGCCTATGTCCAAACTATTGCAGACCGATGAAAATGTTCTTACTCACACATATAGCTGTGCTCCATTGATACCAACCGTAAACTGTTTCGTCTGGAAGCAGAGCTTGAAAACGTGGATAAATAACTGAATGAATATGCCTGATAATCAATTATCGATTACTGGTTCATGTAGATCAATAAGTGATCCAAAGTCTCACAATCAATAATCAATTGATAAATCAATGATCAGTGGCATCTTCAATTTCTGCTTCAGGTATTGTTTATTCCTCCTTTGTTTTTACAATCACATCAAAAACTTGACACAAAGTCATTGATTTCCTGTAGTGGCAAAGGATGAGTGTTCAGGATCATTTGAACGGGACGCCACAGGGGCGATCCCACCACTCCATAGAAATAGTTAGAGATAGAATAGCTCATTGAACATATTTTAAAAATTCTAGTAATAAGTCAAATGATAGGTGATAAATTCTAAACTCAAAACAATTCAAATAGATATCAATTCAAATTCAATTCAAATAGTTCAATTCTAAACTATTCACTCTTTTTTTGTAATTGGTTATTTTTAGTAACTGGTTACCAGTATTTGTAGTATGTAACATGACTGTATCCTACTTGCAGATACAACCAGGCCACCAAGAGCCGACGAGGAAAACGGTAGAAACTATTACTTCGTATCGCGAGACGAAATGATGGCAGACATTGCTGCCAATGAATATTTGGAATATGGTAAGAAAACAATTGATAACTTCCATCTTGAATTCATCAATATAGTTTGTCTGTCCTCAATTATTTGTCAATAAGAGTTTCCAACAAATATAAATTCACCAATATCATCAACCTATGAGTAATCGTATTACGTCATAGAGTCAGATTACCTCTTTGCTGGAAGTCCGAGTATGCAAAGTCATTTCACTGCCATTTATGATGGAAGCTGTCATGTCCCTTCTGTTACGTATAAACGTACGTTCATAGAGCCATGGCATTTTTGCCGGCCGCCAATCTTGTCGCGTGCTGTAGGACGTCAAGTAATTGTACCGTTCTCACCATCACGGCAAATGGATCGGTTATATCGCGGACTAAAGGCAATTATATATCGAATCAATGCGATAACCATGGCAACGTCGACAGTGATCGAGCTTGACAGTCAATAGTCCGTAAGCAAAACAAACAGTTTCAGTATAAAAGTGGCCGTGATATCGTCTACGTCATCACGGCAAGTCGGCCGGCAAAATGTTCAACTTCAACCAACTTTCAAGGTGACAGTTAACGCCAAGCCCGGCAAGTCTGTGATTGGCTCATTCATTTTGACGGCACGGCAAATTCGTGTTGTCGTGGCTCTATGAACATACCTTTAGTTAATTACTTGACTATTTGAATCAACAGACCATTTCCGAAATGAATGAGCCATCTAGCGGCGATCGTTTGAACTAGTACGGGATGTTATTACCCGAGTTCGAAAGTCCTATGCTACCATTGCTATTTAGCACGCTTGATTTATATTATTGTGCGTTACAGTGAATGTATTAAGTTATAATATGATAGTAGTTTCATCATTCATATGTTTACTATATACTGAGAGATCTACACACTGTCAGAGTGAGTAAGATGAGAGATAATGCAAGTTATATATCTTAATGTTTTGCCTTTAACTCTGTGTATAAGCGGGCTGACGTTTTGAACAGTACTAAAACTCCCAGAATGCAATACCAGCGATCTCGGCTGCTAGGAGGCGAGCCGCGCTTGCGCATTGAATTATGAAAATGGTCTATTCATGTATGCAATGCAGGTTTGTTTGTTCCAACAACTTGCTTATGTTTAAGAACGAGAAGTACTTTTACAAGGAGTTTTTTTTTTTTTCATCTGTTCACATCACTTGGTGTCATCCAACTCCCTCCTGATTGCTCAACATTGCAAAATGTATTCAGTGAAAGTGAAACGTCCATCTATTGTGTGAAGTGTGCTCACGGCAGCCTATAGACTAGCACGCCGAACACATTCTAATGTAAAAGCCACTAATTTCCTATCTCACTTGATGAAATATTTAATATTTCCCATTGTAATTCAGAATATATATCTATGTTCATGCCAACATGAATATGTCTTATTGGTTTTTCAAAGAATGAAAAAGTTCTCAATCTGTTCTTGTCAAAATTTTGTTTCGAGTGAACTTTTTTTTATAATTACTAATATTGTAGAATACGAGGCTGCAAGCACTCAGGTTTTCAAGCCTAAGCTTTCACTAATGTAATTATCGAGATATTATAGTTTGATTTTTTTTACACTTGTGGAAAATTTGTTTACAAATTGGGAAGAAAATCCAATGGATATCTCAATCATTACAATCACTAGAGTATGTATCTTGAAAACTTGAGCACTCGCAGCCTCTCATTCCATAATATTTGTCATCATTTAGATATTTTGTGAAGATTGAATATTCCATCTCGTTGATAAGAAAATGTCAGTCCTAAGGCCTTCAACTTGCTGGTGCCATTTTCTGAATTAGAATTTGTATCAATTTGTCGCAGGTACTCACGAAGACGCAATGTACGGGACTAAACTCGAGACGATCCGTAAAATCCATCAAGAAGGGCGAATGGCAATCTTAGACGTAGAGCCTCAATCCCTGAAACTACTTCGGACGGCGGAGTTTGCGCCTTATGTTGTGTTCATCGCCGCACCCGTACTTCAGAACCTAGCCGACGTTAGTAAAAACTTTCTATTGTCTGCAGAGAGTGGAAATTTTCCGATGAAAAAAATTCAAGTTTGCTCGTTTATGAGCTATTTTTCCAGAAATTTTATAGCACACTGTAGAGCTACATTGAAGATTGTATTCAGGTTTACTCATAGCTGGTTGTTCCAACTGATGATTGTAGTGAATTGAGCAATAATTGATTAACTAAGTTGTCATCAATCACCATTGGTTACGTATGTTGGTTAATTGCATTCATTCACTATTAATTAACTAATCAATGCATAATTAAGAGTTTGCACAGCCAGCCTTGGTAATTTTGATAACTCCATAAATGTTTTCCATCTGTAACTAAAGTTTGCTGACATAGTAACTCATGTATTGTCGTGGTATTTAATATTTGGTTCATCATTTTGTTCTTGCACCTTACGTGCACCATTTTGGGAACTAAAGAAATTGGCCTAGACGTCAATACGTCATGAATTTCAAAGATCCATTCATACCAATATGAACATTCAAAATTAGGCCTACACTTTTTCATGGAAAATACACATGAGATAATAATGAATACAATCTTTCAACATAACAGAAATGTTCTGCAAAAAACTCTTTACTATGAGCAAATAGTTTTAGGTTGAAATTTATCAACTATGGATGTAGAATTCACACCTCAAGTTAGTATTGTTAAATCGACTGAATTGTTTCCTCTACACATACTGGTATCTTTAATATCGTTGTTTTGGAAGCGATGACATAGCAATAGATTTGGCACCATTATGCTTAGATCTACGCATAGTGAATATAACTTGAATTTAACGTGAATACTAATCGAATGTTGTACTATTCTAAAATAATGGCCAACTTCCAAAGGTCTACCCAAAGTAATAATATATTCGTTGAGAAATTTCAAATTGTGAGTGTAGGTATCAGTCTTGTAGTTGATAATTATAATAATGATGACTATTACCATTATCATCAATTCCGTTATCATTATTTTCAAGGTCATGGTCATTATTATTATTAGCACTATTATACGATGATGAGTATTGTAATTATTTCCCTGGAACTTCAATTCTGTATTGATTATTATTATTTGTAATTTTATGTAGGCCTATGCTTATGACGACCCCACCAAAGCTCGGTTATACGGGGGTACGAATTAGCAGATGATTATGAAACTATGAAGTGATCATCAGTGAAAGGACGTTCACAAAAATCCTTGCCTTATGCGGGACTCGAACCCACGCCCAGCGGTGGCTTCAGTTTCTGTTGTGATGCCTCAGCTGACTGAGCTACCGTACACGGCTTGATTAGTATCATTCAGTAGTAGAGTACAAGTACACAGTACAGTACTAATTACAAGTAACAGTAATCCAGTTGTGCTCTGTCATGAACTGATCTTGATCTTCGAGATTGTAACAACTGTCATTGAAACGATAGGATGTTGATGGATAGGCACTACGGAAAATATGCATTTCAATATGTGATGTGAATGAAGCTTTTGCGTATTGTATAATGTACTACCATCATCAATAACATTTATTTTCCATCAATAACGTTAATTCACTTCCTAATTTTTGTTAAATATCAATATTTCAGTACGACGGCAGCTTGGAGCGTCTAGCGAAGGAATCCGACCTGCTGCGTCAGGCGTACGGCCACTTCTTCGACTTCACTATCGTAAACAACGACATCGAAGACACGATCGCAGCTCTGGAGAAGGCGATCGAACGCGTCCACACGACACCTCAGTGGATCCCCGTGTCGTGGGTCTACTGACAGAAGCTCATGCCGGGGTCCATGGCGTCACTCAAATAATAGGACTCGAACCGTTTCACGCACCTAACACGACGACAACTTTGCTCAAACAATAACTCCACTGCATATCGGGTTTAACCGCACTCAAAAGATCGTTACAAGTTTGGCCAGAACTTCCCTCGAATGAAAGATACGACAGCACAAACATTTACGTATTCACGTTCGAACTTTGTAACTCTTTAGT
Organism: Brachyptera risi; assembly: GCA_964007535.1. Lineage (NCBI taxonomy): Eukaryota > Metazoa > Arthropoda > Insecta > Plecoptera > Taeniopterygidae > Brachyptera > Brachyptera risi. The sequence continues at coordinate 12,434,761 of OZ023332.1, read as the reverse complement.
ATTCCGATTGCTTTAATACACACAGGTAGCAGAGTTAAGTAAGATGTCTCAATAACGGTGAAACTTTGACGGTATTAAGAATACTGTCGAGTATTGTACGTGTACGAAGACTAACGTTGCGAATGGGCTGGCCCGTTATTAGCACTCAAGGTTGCGTGTGCAGGTAGATATTAGGCGACCAAATGGACGAATTAATCCAGCTTTGCTAGCAATTCTATTACTTAGTTTGATTAGATGAGAAAGAAGTGTCACAGCATCAGAAGGTACCACTGAAGAACTTGTCTGCTATGGGCTGTGAGTGTTAATAATGACAGTGATTGTTATGAGTAGATGGGGCTCAGTTGTAGAGGGAAGATTTGTTATAGATTTAATAGAAGAAATTACTCCGGTGAAGTTGTAATTTTGTTAATGTGATTAATGAAATAACTTAATATACCAAATAATATACAATAAAAGACTAACGTATTAATTCTGGTAATAATAAAACAAGAGAATAAATGAAAGTAATTAAGTATATAATGCATTAAGTTTATGCTCTTTAAAAACTTCCATTATGTCGAAAAGTTAACTAGGAAATTTTATATGAAATTAAAACCATAGGGGATTAACTGATTGTGTACATTTGTGTAAACCGATGATTTGGAAAAACGTAAATAGGTTCAAATCTAAAAACTTTCTAATGCTAGCTGAGCAAAAATTAAACAACTTCAATATAGGTATTGATCTCTTACTTGAACTCCCTTGAAGCGGGGACTTAATTTCAACAAAATAAATAAAAGACTAACTTCGTACTGTAATCTAGATTCAGTGACCGACTTTACGAATAAAATCTGGCACGATTTCTCAACAGCAAACAATTATTGTACTTCATAGAGTGTTTTTGTATGTGGTGCATCTGTACAACAGTACATATTGCAAACAAATGACAGCAACAAAAAATTAGGTCAAGTGTGATTTTCTACAATGGTACAGTGATGGCACTCGCCATATTTCATCGAAGAGTACACACATATACACGCACACACACTCATATTGAGACCTATAAATAAATAATCCGTGAGTGTGTGTGTGTATGTAATCTTCGAGTCGATTTTCTGTTCCACTTTTTTTTACATGTCGACGGTATAACTCTCCGCTACGATACATTCATATTGGGATAACGTATCAGACAATGTTTGTTGGTTGTAGCAAGGTTTAGTGAACGACAAGTTGCATTTTGAAGTGTGTGAAAGTACAAAAGTGTATTCGTGATTATGGATTTGAAGATTGATTAGTTACATATCAGGGAGTCTATAAAAATAATTTCAGCAGAAATATACTCGAAGATAGAATGTATGTTTAAAATGCAGAGTTGTTCAGTTAGGCAATCTTGCTCAGACGTTCGTTTGAATCATGTTGTCGTACCGAGTACAGACTTATTACAATCATCATTTAATATAGCATCATTACAGGCACTGGATTAATCTGAAATATGATGTAGTTGGTTTCAAGTACAAGTAGAGTATAGTGTGATTAAGTTGCCTAAACTAACAACTCTGTAATCTCTTATAATAAGAAGTTAGATTTACAGAAGAGCTAATTTGACGACTCTTCCGTTTCAACCTTAACTTGATCCTAACCACTGAACTATATGACAATTATTGTTGCGTGGGATTGCAATGTACAGTGCAGATGCGCCCAATTTTCAGCATGAACATTCGTTATTATTTCCACGAGTAAAACCACTATCACACGACTGCAAAACGCGCACATTAACGTGCCCGTTCCAACAGTTTGTCGATGCTCGTACGTCGCGTTTTATCGTTACTGTTGAAATGGTCACGTATATCGATCTGCCTTCGTAAGCAGATAAAGTCAAATGGCAATCAGTACAATGATAGATACTTCTATCATTGTCTTCGTCTTAGTAAACAGGTTTGATAAGCAATGTTGAGCTTCGAGGCATACATTTTCATTGCATCAAATGTGTTTGGTTGGTTACTTTCAAGATCATTCGTAGTTTCAACTTTTAGCAAAAATATTATATTAGGGCCTATATTTCAAAATTATTCTATTCAAGCAAGAAGAAATATGTTAGTTTCCCTCAATTATAATCATAATGATACATCTTTGCTTTCAATCTACAAATCAGCAAACTGTAGCTGTAGCCCAAACAAGATTTAATAATAAATTATGGTTTTTAGGTGCTCGTGTTTAAATAATATTTGAACCATTGTCATTCCTTCGCTTGACCCAACACCCATATTTCCATCTCATGTTAGCCTACTATGGATGATTTTCATATAAATTATGCCCCTCATTTCTGCCCCTTAATTCAATATATAATTGTACACCAATCATTGAAGTGCTGAATTCTCATGGTGCAGCGTTGTGCCAAAGATGTGAATATAGGCAGCCAAATATATTGTCTTGTTTCATTTATGCTTTGTCATTTACAAACGAGCCTTTTCTAATTCCAACTCCAGTGATGTATTCGGATATAGGCACGCCTAGGTGGTGCCTGAGTACCTTCTTGTGATGGTCAGACGCACCTACCTATGGTTTATTTAACTCACTTTATCTATAATACTCTTTCATTCAATTTTGTCTGATGATACAAATAATGATGTCAACGACCATAACCTAATTCCATATGAATACATTTTATGATTCATTAATTTTTATAAAAATGAAATTGTGTCAATTTTTTATTTTCAAAGTTTTTTGCCCTTCAGGCAGAACCACTTAGATACCACCTAGGTACTTTTTTATGCACGACTACACCACTGGCCAACTCCTTCAACAAAACACCACCTTTATATATTCGTACATGTAAGCAATAACTAAGAAACACAAACAGGAAAGAAATGAACGCTGTTTGAAGCTGACTAAGAAGCTGTCACCAGCACCACTGATCCTTGACATGGCACAGTGATTAGGAATATTAAAACATACACATTTATTCATTTATTCAATCCAAAGATTTGCACATTGTACAAATATAGGAAATATAAAAACTTACAACTAGATATAAAAATGAGTAGATAGAAGAATATGATTAGAAAAGATATATATATATATATATATATATATATATATATATATATATATATATATATATATATATATATATATATATATATATATATATATATATATATATATATATATATATATATATGTATATATATATATATATATATATATATATATATATATATATATATATATATATATATATGTATATATATATATATATATATATATATATATTTATATATATATATATATATATATATATATATATATATATATATATATATATATATTATATATATATATATATATATATATATATATATATATATATATATATATATATATATATATATATATATATATATATATATATATATATATATATATATATATATATATATATGTGATGGTGCAATGATAGTATCATGTGATTTTGAAGTAAGGGATTCATTGAGGTCATAGAAGGGGTTCTGGAGTAGGAAAGATTCACATTACCTAATCACTTAGGTTATAGGGAAACGAAACGTTCATACATGTATATTATTCATACACATGTATATTATACTTTCGATAATATTTTCAATTCAAGCCTTGTGCAATTGATGGTTCAAGTTCAAAATATTTCATTTATTTTGATCTCATTAAAACTATTTTCATATGTAATATAAAATGATTGGAATTAAAATATTATAAATAAAATGTTACATTTCTCATTGTTACGTCATGTTGTACAGGGTACATTCACGTATCTAGATGCAAATTTAACCTAATTGTTCTGTTTTTTTGTTTCACACGTTTTGTTGAACCTCCCCAGTTGTGTTCATCGGACATGTCGGTTTAGCTTGACGTTTGATAGATTCAGCCATTTGTTCGCACGTTGGCGTTGCAAATGAGAGCGTTGCTTCTTGCTGTTGACCTGCCCCGTGTTGTTTCACGGTCACTCGATACTTGCATTGGAAATTCAAATCGTAGACGTCGAAACTCGGAGACTGCAATCAAGAGATTTGAATTATTTTGTTTGCTTTATTCCTGCAATTTGGGGCTTACAGCATTTGAGGAAATTGTCTTCGACATTGTTTTTTATATGCTTGTTCATACTGAATATATATATATATATATATATATATATATATATATATATATATATATATATATATATATATATATATATATATATATATATATATATATATATATATATATATATATATATATATATATATATATATATATATATATATATATATGATACATATGATTTTCAATCTTTTGAGTGGGCTTCTAACCAATCTCGAGCGTACCTCGATCAGCACTAGTTTGCAGTGTCAAATACTCATGTAATGTCATGTTTCAATGTAGTGTAGCTCAACTAGTGCTACATAGTGGTCCTACTCAAATATTTCTATGAAATTTACATTTGTTTATGATTCATCATAAAATATATTGCTTATGGTACTTGAAAAAATGGTGGCAATTAAAATCTATAAGATTGTGGCTTCTGGTATGAAAAATTCTACATCGATGAGTATTCATTACTGAATATTTCATTTCATTTTTTACTATTCATTTGTACTGAGACGAGTGGCAGTGTGGTTAATACAATGAACTGTCATTCAGGAGACCGGGGTTTGTTTCCCACCATGGTCAACCATCCTGACAGGGGATTTTCGTGGTTCTCGCTGTCGTTCAGGTCAATACTGGGATGGTTTCTTAACAACACGCCATGACTGACTCCTTCCCACTATCCAGAAACAACTAATAAAATAACCTCTCATCTCACCATACCATATCTCATATTTCATTCACTGAAGCCAATAGAACATAGTCATCAGTAGAATGTGTCGTTAAACCCAATATAAATAAATAAAAAACTATTTTTTTGTGATAAGTCTTTCCCATTCCAGCAATTAGAGAAATAGATAATTACATGAAGCCAATAGGTAAGTATCTGATTTAATATTTTCAGAACTTGAACACAATAAATATTGCTAGTTGGGAATTAGAATTACTGTTGATTACAATTTCTCACAATCATAGTACGTATCTGAATGATTGTGTGTGCTCAAAAAGATATTGACAAGAACTCATAGTTGAAAAGATGAACCGCTTCGAAAGTTCAACAATGTCTAGCAGCGGCCGCTACATGGGGCAGTACTTTTCTATATGAAATCCACCACAAATAACAAAGTCTGGGTTAATCACACAAAATTTCGAGGTCATGGTTAAAATTTACGTCACTTTTTGAAGAATAGTTTTTTGCTTCACAAACCCATCGACAGCTTGGTTATTGGGGGTATGATGGATGATAGATATAGGTTAGGTTGAGATATGTTGATAGATGTATATTATTAGCAAAAATATGTTAGTCTTATGCGGTTTTTGGACCCACAGCCAATTTGAGTTTAGTCTCTAAAGCGGTGCATTAGCTGAGTGAGCTACAGAGGGCAAGTACTGCTTCTTTCACTTAGGCCCGGTTTTACGAAACTGGACTAAGCAATAGTTAGTGGATTAACTTGTTATCACCATTGGTTACATATGTTATTTTCGTACCTTTAATTAATAGTTAAGTGGATTAGCACCCTAACTAAGATCGGTAAAACCTGGCCTTGGAGTAAGAGTCCTTCATCGAGAAAATTTACAAACATTTGTTAAAATAATAACAAATTATTAACTGAAATGTGATAACCAAGGTAAACTTGGTTCACTTGGCGGAGATTTGTAACAAATCATGTGAGTCAGAGCCTTCAGACAACTATGCCATATTGATGATATTAAAATATAAAATAAATATATTTCATCCTCAGCCTTAATTGGGGAACAATGATTTTGTATTATGTTTCGATGTTATTGAAAAAAAATTATAATAATAATGTCAAGTTTTTACAAAATTTGAACAAACCTCGCTGTCGATTCGCCTTGAAACTTTAATATTCATTCATTCAAAGCTGCTGAGGAAGTAACAGTTTTGAAATATTTGAACATTTTGAAATTTAAAAAAAAGTAGAATCTTGCATTTTTAATACCACTTATTTGACGAGTTGGGTAGGGACTAGAGCGAGGACATACAGCATTGCGCAGAAATCATAGATAAGAACACATTCTTCATACCGGGTTCACTTTTTTCTTTTTGAAATCAATAAATAATTATTGATTTTGGGTATATTGCAACAAGTTCAATTGTGGAACCTAGTCCAATTTAGTGAACCAGATGTCAAGGTCTCACAAAAAATAATAGCTTTTTCCACACTAGCTTACAGAGACTCTAATTTCTAGCTCCATATTCAGCTGTGAACTTTACTGTGTTCACAGCACTTGAGAAGTTTGGCTTTTTGCTGACTTGAGAGAAAAAGAGTTCTAATGATTACCAATATGATCTCAGCTTAGATGATCGCATCGAATTGAAAGGTTGGTTTTTCGTAAAATTGAAGTTGTTAATTGGAAAAGAATTCTTAAATCAAAAGATTTGAATTGAAATTTCCCACAACCAAAGAAACAATTCATTAAAAAAGCAAATTGGCAATTTTCTCTCACATAAAAAGAAGATATAGGGGAGAGGCACCTAAAGTGGAACGGGTGTCCAAAGTGGAACAGCGTTAGTTCTTTTATTAGGAGTGAGGTGAAAGCACTTTCTTATTTTCATAGTAAGAGTACATGAAACAACATCTATGTTACCATAGAGAAACTTCCAATAACTTCCTGTGGGCGTTCACAATTGAATATTGAAGAGAATAGTATTGAAAAATGTTATTTCGAGGTAAGCTATTTTCATAAATATTCTTATGATAATTATTACTTCTGCAACATCTCAAGTATTCAAAATCTAGATTAATCAATGAACAATATGAATAATAGCCTGCAAATTCGTTTGAACTTCAATTTTCATAAGCAATTAGTGATTGAAGCTGTAAATGTGTGAGGCGTTCTAAGTGGAACACGACACTTTTGGGTTAGAGTTGGCCTAGACCTGATGTTACTGTGCATTTTATGCCTATATATACCATCATATCATTTCTCACCGGAGTGTTGATATGAAAGCAATATATGAGAAACATTTGAAGGTTAGGCCTATAATTTCATTTTTTTTTAATATCTGCTTTAAATATCTGCTTTGAATATTTAATTTCACTTGTGTTCCACTTTGAACACCATAAAAATAAAACTATGAAACTGCACTCATTCACTAATTAATTTCTTAAGTAAGCTATAATCCCACTTTTCTGTCCATTTTTTTATGACTACCTTATGACTATAGTTGTAACTTCTCCTGTGTTTTCAAAAACTTTGGTCAAGTAAAGTAAAAGAGATTTTATGATTTTTTTCTAAAAAGTGTTCCACTTTGGATGCCTCTCCCCTACGTCATGATTCATTGATTGAGAAAAATGTCCGAAAAAAAGTTGGAAGAAATTAAAAGATTGTGACTCTAGATAGAAAATGAAACTGAAAAAAATGTAACCTTTCAAAGAGTTTCCAAGAAACACATATTCGTATATGCAAAGCTCGTAAGAATAGATTCATATGAATTGGTTTTATTTTTCATATATTTCACTTAAATTGCGTGAACCGATCGCTCTTTCCTTTTTTTTTCAAAGCATCGAAACTTGATACAAAATCATTGTTCCCCGATTAAGGCTATAGATGAAATGTAGGATGGTTTGGACGGGGCACCACAAGGGCGATCTTACCCCCTCATTTTAAATGTGTATAACCAATGAACTTCAACACCAGGACTGTACTGTTGGTGACCATGAATTTCCGCCGCAGATTGAGTTTCCGAAAGTCCAGAACACATTATAAGTAAAAACCGTTTCTGTGATATATATATCCGGACATTATCAGCATTGGTATTAAGAGTATACAAAACACACGAATGTTGATATCTTTCACTTTGAAATAAGTCTCTCGGGCAATGATCACTTCTTTCCATTAACAAACAGCTAGCAGATGTAAAGTTCATCATAATACAAAATGGAAAAAAATAGTGATAGGCCTAAACTGTTATAATCAGTCTTAGATTAGTTGGAGTGCACACTCAAGTTGTTGATCAGCTTTGATAGCAAATTTTTTTTATCACTATTTCTAGGATTAACGACAATTCTCAGATAAAAACAGGCTAGACTGACACTCGGTAAAACATTGTATCCTCAACTTTTCATGAACATCATCAATCATGCGCTCATGCGCTATTGAAATCCTCCCAATCCCTCTTTTTAGTAGCAGTTTTACCAATCTTAGTCAGGTACTAATCCGCTAACTATTAATTAAGGTACGAAAATGAAATACATGATCAAGGGTGATAGCAAGTTAATCCGCTAACTATTAGTTTAAGGTGCAAAAATAACATATGTATAACCAAAGGTGAAAACACGTTAATCTACTGATTATAGCTCAATCCACTAACTATCAAGACTTGAAACTGGGCCTTAATTAAATTAATTCCACTGAGACCCGGTATAACCAAGTCCACTTAGTCTTTATCTGAGAGTTGGTGGGAACAAACAGCATTGTGTATAACCATAATAACTTCAAACCGCCAGTTAGATCTACTCCCACATTGGTTATACCAGGCTTCATCTCATTCCCTTAATGATTAATACTCTCAATATTCAATGAAGCTATATCATCTCCTTTTTGTGACCACAAATGCACTAGCAATATTCACTTGTGTACACCTATCATGGATCATCAACTTACGTCAGTTGTTGCTGCTAGTTGCACTTGTTTACTATTCGCATTTCCCTGGCACGTGCTCGTCGCCCAGGTGACCGTATACCTTGACCTATGACCCGGGCCCGGAGCCCAGACCAGGCGGGCCAACAGCTGACTGTCCCGCCAGAACATGCGCTGAACGCGGAGGTTCGAGATGCGGCTGACGCTCCTCTTCGAGCCTCCGTCGGCAGGCGCCGGCGACGACATCTCGCCTATCGCTGGGAAACAATTATACATAGAGTCTTCCAGTTATGTATGTCCGTCACGCTGCTTCTAGAACATTCTCGAACTTTCTCGAACGTCCTGTGGAATTCTGTGAAACTTTCGATTCGAAAGCAGTAATACGTGATTGAGAGAGAGAGAGAGAGAGAGAGAGAGAGAGAGAGAGAGAGAGAGAGAGAGAGAGAGAGAGAGAGAGAGAGAGAGAGAGAGGGGAGGGAGGAGAAGTAGAGGGAGAGGGTAGGGAAGGGGGTAGGGAAGGGGTCAAATTGTTCGTACAAATCGCAACGTTCAAGCTTGAACGACATTTTAAACTAATATCATCTCTAAACCATAGCAATGGACATGTGAGAGATCCCAAAACTCTAAAACTCATCATTTAGTCAAAAATGGGCGAATAAGTTCAATCACGAAGATGAAAACAATTCACAGTCATCTAAATTATGCATTAAAATACAATTTCATACAAATTATATGTCGTCAACTGATTTTCCCAAGAATTGAAAGAAATGAATAATATGCATTTTGTGAATAGTGACTCCCTCCCCTCTTGTCACACGTTGTCACATGGAATTGTGTACGTCATTCATGGACAGCGTCATAGACCTACGTGCAGTATCGATTCATAGTGGCCCGTTCAGACGAGGCACGATCGTGCCAATCCTTCGTTGTCGAGCAATGAAACACCCCGTGTGAACGCGTGAAGGTCAACACTGCGTGCCTGAATCACGTCAAATTTCGGATAGACAGGAGCTCTATATTTCAATCCTATCGTGTTGGTTTATGCATGACTGGCCAATAGGAGAACAGTATTTTCAATTCGAGTGATCGATAGTCACAACAACGCAAATCGATTGAATATGGCCGCTTAGACAGAATCTTCTATTGGTCCATTTATCACGTGACTGTGACTTTCCAGCAACGCGATGCGTGGTGCTTAACTTGTGTATGAATGCCTCAAAGCTCGCATCGTATTGCTCGACAACATAGGATTGACACGATAGTACCTCGTCTGAACAGGCCATAACAATGACGACGCGTCTCCAGTCTAATATAATATTAATATTAAATATAATAAATATATTACAATATAATATCCGCCATAGGAAGTTGCAGGTACTCTGATAGTGTTAATTAAGGAGTGAAACTAAAGAAAAGTCACAAAATAAAGCGCGCATATTATCAACAATGACATTGATTGGAACATCACATTGTTGACTTAACTAATGTAACCATTCGTCGGCCATATTGAGATTCAGAAGCGCATTCTGTGCTGTTACTTTTCGTGTCGATGAGTTACTATTCCACTGAGCTTCGACTGACAAATACTTGCATCGTTACCAAGAAGTGCAAGAACCATGAACTCGCAAGATTGGTCAGTTCAGTGTACCTTGTCAGGAGATCACGTAAAGATCTTGAAATCAAACATTTTTACTTCTTCTATAAATATCCTCTCCCACACACAAGCACTGCTTATGTGGGTATTCCATTACCTATCTTATATGTATTTTAAATTACTATTATTTTAGATTACTACTATAATTTACTGATCATGTACTATGTAATACGTTTTTTATAATTATGTGATAATATTTGATAATCATGTAATTTACATTCGGAATAAAATTGAATTGAATTGAATTGAATAACGTGACAAATATCACGTGACAAATATAGATAATTATATTCGATACTATTGATAATAAGGTGTCCCCAGTCTTAGCCGGGGGAAAAGTCACCGAAAGGGTGATTTCACATATACACTAACACATACATAACACTTCAACACCGCGAGATACAGAACTAACAAATACAATATATATATATATACATCATATATATATATATATATATATATATATATATATATATATATATATATATATATATATATATATATATATATATCTTTATTAATACATAAAGACTCTGCCTTTGCCTAAAAGGTTGCCATAGGACACAGAATGACAATGAAATAACATATTAGAATATTAAAATTACAGAAAATATCAGAAATATACAACACAATAACTATAAAATCATGTTAAATTAAAATAATATACCGATTGTAGACGTGTTACCTGCGACTAGTGTCCGTATAAATAATTTCTCAAAATCAATATTGAGCCTCTCAATGCGAGTAAACATATCAAATCTATAAAATCACTACGTAAATGAAACTTTTTACAAAAATCTACAAAGAATCTGGCTATAGTGCCCCCAGCTCCGATGAAAAGTCCAATAACAGATATCTCATTGAGGTTGTATATTCTTTGCAAATATGCAATTATTTGCAAACAGACAATATTTTGCCGAAAATACTAATGACTCAAATTTTAAAATAACAACGATGGAAAGATTAATTTTTGCATCCAACATTAACAATCGATAGTTTTGCCATCGATTTTCATCTCATCGCCTACCGTTACCATGATTTTACTACACTTGAAATCCCCAAAATGTATTTCGTTGTTTTATTTCACTCGTGCTTCACAAGCAGGTTGGAGAGAAAACAAATTGTGCTGACTCTAGAGATATTATTCTCAAAAAATGTATTGGAAAATAGATACTTGAATATGGTTTATCTATAATTACTGTTATCTCAAATTAAAGATGTACTATTTAGAGTGTGTTACATCTTTCAGACTTTGGTCTTCTAATTTTACTTGCTATTATAGCATATTTCATCATTAATGAGAAAAATGGGTTTATTCGGTCCTCATTTACTTGCTCGTTTTTAATCATCACTGCATATCTTTTTTTATCTTCATTGTTACTGGATTCATTTTTTCCTATATGTTGCGGTCACATCAAGTTTTCGATCAAGCTCTATTTAAAATCCATCCTAAATGAATAAACTGACATAATACGCCATAAAACTGGAAAACAATGTGCTTACGCACTGTAAAGCTGGCTGGCCTTCCATGAACGCGGAACTCGACGAAATTCGCTTAGCGGTTTTTCCGGCCGCCATATTGGAAAAACGACCAATGAGCGACGAGAGCGGCGCGGTATCCGAATCCGCCGGACGTTCATGGAAGGACAGCTCAAGCGTAGTCTGTGAAACCACTGGAGGTTGAGTGTGCGCACATTGACTTTTTAGTTCTGGATGAAACTATTTTCTGGTAATGTCATGCCTGTACCTAATACTATTCAAACCAAGGTGCATTGAGGGTTGCGTTGGTTTGCCGGTTGGAGATGGTGACTTCACTCATTCGAAAACACGTTCTATTTCCTGAGTACTTTTCTGAAAAATATTGATCGTTGCTCTATCTGATGTTGTTTTGTAGAAACGGCTGACAGGCTGGGAAACTTGAACTATTAGCTGAACCGACGTGCATGTAAAGTTAGTTCCTTTTATCACCACTTTATCACTTTAATCACGGTCAATAGTTCTTTAAACGTGAACCGTGAATTGAAACATATTTCAAGATGGGAGGGATAGGAAGTGATGACACCATCTCCTACTGGCAAACTAACACAACCCTCGATGTATCTTGATTCGAACCATCTCTTTGACGTTTTATTTTGTGCTCACGTTTGTTTGTATTCATTATGTTTTCACAGTTAGGCCCAGATAGGCTTTGGGGGCTCTATTGTAGGAGCTACAATGAAGTTTTCAAACACATGTCTGAAGCTCCGATTATTATTCAAGTTGACCGACGAAATTCCGGCTGAAATTCCTCTTTGTCCAACTCCAATCACAATCCAGAATTCCACCGGAACAAGATTTCGTCAAGAAATTATTTCGGAAAAGTTGTTCTGACTTCAATCATTTCGGCTGAAATCATTTCGTGCCGACAAAGTTGTTATGTTCCCATCACGATGTAGTGATACCAACCTATTTTATCATAAAATCGAAAAGGTGTACCAACTACCATTCTAATTACATAGACGGTATTGTTGTTTCTTGCGGTCAGTTCAGGACCAAAGGTCCCGATTGCCTGTCGCGATTGAGCGGATTCCTTTGTGAACTAGATGTAGATAAGAGTGACCACGGTACCGATGGCATTGTCGAACTTACAAAATCTATAATTTTCGTAAAAAAATAATGTTACTCCCAACATTTATATAATTCTACTGAGCAGTGTATAGATAGCATTGTTGAATATTGTTGTTTTATATAGTTCGATATAAAAGCGACAGTTGCGCTACAGACAATCGAGACACTGAACTCGGGAACTGACCCCGGCAATATTTCACTTTCAAAACCCGAGTTGGAGCACCTTCTTCATATTATGATAGAATAGGTTGGCATCACTACATCGTGACGAAAATGTTCTGTAAACAAATCGGAGTGAGAATTTTAGAAAATTTTAGAAAAATTCATAGTTAATTGAGACCAGGCTTGAAGTGGGACTCGAATATTTTTATAAAATTGTATAGAAAAATACTTTACATTGCATTGTTGTGTTGAGCACGAGGGCTGTCTTCTCTCCTTTCAGCCTCTCACGTCCATACTGTGCCAGAGCCTGGACCTGGAGGAAGTACATCGAGTCCGCTTCCAGATGCTTCAACGAGAATTTAGTCACATCCTACGAGAAACACAATAATATCTTATAAGACGAGTGGTCGAGTGGCAACACACCGAACCGTCATTCAGGAGAACGGGGTTCGATTTCCGCCATGATCAACCATCACAGAAAAGATTATTTGGATCACTGCACTACCAATAGGATAATGACGCTTGCAAATGCAAACGCTTGGTAACTGATCTAATATTTATGTATAAAGTTGTAAATAGTTATATAGATTCATCTTCAATTATTAGTCAATTAAACTTCCATGTACGACCTCGTGTAACCCGAAAACAGTTTAAATTCCATCCCCAAATAATAGCAGAATAGATGTTAGTAAATATGCATGTATGAACCGGCTACAGAATTCATATAGCTCCATTTCCCATCTAAACACTAGTTTAGACTTGCATTTCAATCATCTTTCACAATTTAAATCAATTTCAAGATATATACCAGATAGGCTAACTTAGTGTACTTTCATGATTCACTGTTCAATTATTCAACTATTGAACCCTAAATTTACCTGTGTTTATGTTCTTGTTTGTGTTATTTTCGATCTCATTTTTATTGTTTGTTTTCATGTATGTGTTGTTCTTTTATTAAATTAGCACTACTGAGAATGTATTTTTCTGTTGCTAATAAAGACTAAATCAATCAATCAATCATGAGAGAAGTTTTTCCCTCTGTCGATCAGGTCAATACTGAAATGCTTTCCTAACAACAGACCACGACCGACTCCTTTCCACTATCAAAAAACTTATAATAAAATAACCTCTCATCTCATCATCCCATCATCTCATGTATCATTCACCGACGCGAATGGATCTTGGTCAGTGCGTCGTTAAACCCAATATAAATAGAATAAAATGAAATAAATATGAATAAAATGAGCCATTAGCGATATTGAAACCAGAAGAACACCCACGCACTCATCAAAAGAGTTGATCCTTTCGATACAAAGACTGCTAACACTGATATTTGGTGTAACATTTTCTTCTTCGTCCCTAATGGATTTACTGGTGGACAGACCATTGTTCGGGAAGAAATTACGTGAACGTATTATTTACTTGTTCTCTTTCACCCACTCCGTATCGTCATGCCGTTTATAGTCGTGTGATGAGGGGGAGATGGGGATGATTTATAAGACAAGTGAGTTTCATACTTTGATCATCATTCCTCATTCAACCGAGCTCGTAGAATCAACAGCGGGAAGGTGTTTATTATTGGTGGATTTTAAGGTTGTGCTAGTGAAGTTTCTTCAGGCTTATGCATAAGCCACTTGTTAGAACTTTTACCTTGCAGGTAAATATTTATTCATTATAGATTTAGATTTATTTATTGACCACAAGATTGAAATTAATGGAAATGAAAAAAAATATTGCAAGTCAAAGTACAGAGTAAAGATATGAATAAATGAGTGAGCTCATGATAAATCATAGAATCACATACTTCTATAGAGTGAGCGTGTATACACTTTATCGATTGATATATTGATGATGTTTCTGTTTGTATTTTATTAGTTTATGCAATATACATTGTTATCAAGTGATACAAAGTTGATAATAAGTTGATAATTCAATACAATTTGTATGACTTTTTGATAGAGAGAGAAATTAATTGGATATAATTAATAGATTGAAGAATCTAAAGCATTGAATAATGATCTCTTTCATGGAACTCATATAAAGTGAAGAACAGTCGCCGTGGGAGAGAATCGATATCATTCTACAATGATTTTCAATTTTATTTTCAACAATTTGAAAAATAAAATACGACTGAGCAGCACTAAGTTGAAATTATTCACTTCATATAAAAAAACTTGCAAATACTACTTCTGAAATTAACTATATTTTGATTAAACTAGCTCAGCACCATAACAAATAAGTAAATTGATATTGAATTTTGAAAAACTAAAACCAAAATAATGTTTCCGTTTATTCCAGTGTAATGACATATTTTTCTCGAGATAGATCCAGGAGTTTCACGGAAGTAATTAAAAACTTTGAGCCTGTCATGTGAGAAAATTGTCATGAGCACGTATTAAATAGATAAATGAATAAATAAATCTTCTTTATTTGCATATAAGAATACATATACGAAAAGGCGATGTTCAGTGTATGACACCAGCTTTCATTCTGGTGTCACAGTGACTGGTCTACCACATAACCCTAAATTTTATTTTATATTTAATATGACCAAAAATTTTCTTCACTTCTCCTTTGCTGTGCCAGTAAGTTTGATTTTATTCATGATTTAAATGCTTGATATTCTAATTTCTTGTAAGTTGATGGAATCTCGTTATAGGCTATTGTTTCGGTGCAATGTATGAAAACGAAGATTGAAATTTAGCTGTGCGGTGAAGTGGCATGTTGAGTGTTTCCTTATGTCTGATGTTCGCAGCATTGCGTTTGACAGATACTAATGTTCGAGTTAGCAAGGAAGTGTCATCACATCTTACAGGCTTTTAAAAATGAATCTGTAACAAATGAAACTCATAAGTGAAACTTATATGTTGAACTTGGTTAAAGTTGAACTTATTATGAAACGCATAATCCAGTGTTATATGAATACGGCTTGTTACAGGTTATTACAATTATTTCCATAAAGAACGAATATCAGTCATTATTAATACAAAACCTTGTATCGTTGATACTTTCGTAACGTTACTTTAAAGTTCGAACGTATTTACAAAATTTCTCGCGTAAATAATGCCAGAGATTTCCCTTCACAATAGACGGTTTCAAATGAATCAAATGAAAACAATATGAATAGATATTACATCAACAGCACTTCTTGGATGAAAAATAATATCTGGATATCTAATAAATGATAATAATATAATTCATGATTCTGAATAATCAATAACAATATCACATAAGCGTACGACCAATGACAAATAGTCTTGCAATATTGTTGTAAGAATTACATGATTTGATTGAGACGCACCCTACATCATTTGATTCTTTTTTTGTTCAATTCTTTATTTGAAACTATTTTTTTCAATAACATCGATTAAAAAAACATTGTTTCTCAATTAAGGCAATGGTCGAGGGGTACCACACTGAACCGTCATTCGGGAGACCTGGGTTCGATTCCCGCCATGGTCGACCATCCTGACAGTGGTTTTTCGTGGTTTCCCTCTGTATTTCATCTGTAGTTATTCAAAACTGAATTGAATGAAAATAACTTCACGTGAAACTGTTAATTAATTCGAGCTTTCAACTCCAACGTTTGATTATGTTCATTAAAGGTCAGGCAAATGAACACAGGAAGGCATATAATATATGTTCAAGTAAGCTTACACTCACACGTGTGAAGACATACATTGTTTCCGTGACTGAACATCTATGTAGAGTAATGCGGGGCAAGACGACGCACTTAGTGCAGGGAAGATTGGAATAACTTTCATTTCTGAGACTTGTTTCTCTCTTTTTCATCTTTATTGATTGACTGCATCATCTGTTCACAGTTGTAACATACTTTTAACAAATATGAGCATGTAGTTTTTTTAATGAAAGAGTGAATTCTGAAGGAATGTATTTGAGTACTCTTACCCCTACCTACTCTACTGAACATCCATCAACTCAATAATTATCCAATACTGAAGCACAGATTAAGGACGCTTCTTCTATCTGTGAGTGACTGAAGGTGAGGTACTTCAATGAAATATGCGTTCATTTCAAGTACATCCATGCTTTGATTTTCTTCACTAATTATTTCTATTTGGACGGGGCACCACAAGGATCTACTAAATTTACCAAACGATCTTACATTTCATCCATAGCCTTATGCTGGCCTTCCATACCTGCGTTATTCGGATTGCGAATTCGCTAAGCGGTTTTTAAGCCACCATGATGATAGAACAACCAATCAGTGACGAAAGTTACGCAATTTCTGATTGTTGAGCTCGTCTCAATTCCACCGCCTTGCGAAAGCGAAACGCAAATCGCGTTCATGGAAGGCCAGCATTAATTGACGACTCGAAATAGGCGTGGCTTCACCAGTACGCCAGTTGGATCATATCATTTGTAGTTATTTCAAGATACCCCGATTGGTTATTTGAAATTCACTACAGTTTTTAACAGCCATGTTGATTGGAAGGTATGATCTATGACGTCATGGGGGCAGAGACTGTGAGTCGTCAATTGGGGAACAATGATTTTGTATCAAGTTTCGATGTTATTTTTGAAACAATCCGTTGTATTATCCAGTTTCGGTGGCCGCAAAAGCGTATAATATCTACTGTGAACGTCTAGTGGACACAAAATGCTGAGGGAATATGGAAATAGTAGGCCTACAGTTCAGCATTTAATACTGGGAAATACCAAATGCCTTGTGAGATGAACTGGAATGTAATCGGAAGCTTGATTTTGAAACTATCAAGTATGTCACTGCATTCGTTATGCAGCCGTTCTTGTTGATCATCCCTAATGATAATGAGCCCTCTATATTTGTAGGTCTTACAATAGAGTACAATCATTTTCTTGATAACGACGCTACCAAATTTCTTTAAACATGCATGGACAACATGAATAATATATATTCAGTATATGTAGTATCTCATATATTTATATCCTATATATTCATCGACTATATATACATATATATATATATATATATATATATATATATATATATATATATATATATATATATATATATATTACATAGCTGGTTGTACAGCTAGTTATCGGTAGGATGGTTAAAACTCAAGGTGAAATGGAAATATAATTTAATACCGAAGTGGCTTTAGACACTAATTTTCTTGTCACGAAAATCTTGATTCTTATGGTTTCCAGGTAAAAAAAAAAAACACGAATATTCGTGGGATGTCGGGAAAGTTTGGTTAGCTCAGATCGATTAGATCAGTTGGATTAAAACTTTATTTTCCGAGGTTATTGCCTGGCAGTCAAGCATGTACACTAGTGTCACTACTGCAAGAAATTCGTTGCTATAAGTACTGACATCTGATGAATTCCTGCCATCCTCGGTAGCTTGGTCAGCTGAGGCACCGCTTCAGAAACTGGTCACTGTTGGGCGTGGGTTCGAGTCCCGCATAACTCCATGCCCGCATAAAAGCGGGCATTTTATGCCCGCATAAAAGGCATGGGTTTTTGTAAATGTCCTCTCACTGATCATCACTTCATACATTCATTATCACCAGCTCATTCGTATCCACGTATAACCCAGCTGTTGGTGGGGTCGTTAAGCAAACAATAATCATCATCTAATAAACCCTGTTTTCTCTTTAAAGGTATTGCTGTTAACATTATTAATGGTATTCACACATGGAAGTGGAGGTCGCGGATTGAGTGCCATCTGGGGCGTGAACAACGCTTTCGACGACTGCCACGACTGCATCACAGACGACGGCGGGATCGACGCCGTCGTCTTGGCAGCGGACGCCGCCGCGCTGGTGTCGAAACGTAACGGACGCTACTTGACCGCACCGTCGACTTGTTATTGTGCAAGTTTTGCGAGCAAGGTGGGCACGATAAGAAAGCTTGGTCACGAACATTACCCTCGTTATGTTGCCAGTGGGCATTGCGATGATAACAGTTGTAAGCACTGTAAATTGCCGTATCGTTGTCAACCTTTGAACTATACTATCTATGTATTGGCTAGGGTATTTCCTGGAGATACTCGTCCTGTACGCACTGATATTCCTGTTCCTGACGACCTTAAGGAGGAGTGGAGGTTTAAAGGTGTGAATGTCACTGTTGGTTGCAAATGTGGCATTCAATTTTAGGTAAGAATTAATTTGGATCATATGACATGCAAATAATATGTTGTAATTAAATATTGTTTTGCTCAGTATTGATGAGAATATTCTTGATGAAAGATAGTATTTTTATTAGCCTTAGTATATGGCTAAATACAAAGGTTGATGGCATGTGGAAATATCCGAATGGAAAACGCATTGCCTCCATTTATTCTGATCCGTTTGCTGAGATTTATATGCGTATTCTCGTATATGTATTATTTTTAATCATATGACAATGTTGTAAATGAAAATAATGTGTGATAAAGAAATTCAAGTTGATTGACGTATTTATAAAATGGTAACGTAATCAACATTATCCTGACTGATGTACAAAAATATATCCTTCTTTTGAAATATAGAAATGAAGTTATACTAAGTTATTCGAATTGAGAAAGGTTTTTCGTCATTTTATATTAGTTGTGTGTAATTTCCTTCAGTTTGAAATTTGAACTCGACTTTATTCGGTGAAATTTGGGGTTTTCATGAACAGAAAAACAGTTTTGAAAAATATGAATAATTGCAAGGCTAGAATTCAATATTCATTTGCATATGATATTATGTGGCAAACCAAAAGTCTCGATCATTTTACATAGAAACAATTGAAAATATCACATTCTCGATACACTGTTTCTATCTCTTGATCAGAATTGAGCAAGAATGAACTTGAAAATTGCTCGTTCATTTTATTTTCAGTGTCTACTCTGTTCAAACGTCCCGTAATTTTTCAGTGATATCCACTTACATATTGGAAAATAATGAAGAAAAACAGTAGAATCAATTTATCACATATTGAAAAGAAAAAATACGTATTCTGGGAGAAGCGTGTGAGTGCTCTTAACGGTCATTCAGGAGACTGGGTACGATTCCCACCAGTCGTCCAACCTGAAAATAGTTCTCTATTATCAGACCACGACTGACTCCTCCCCATTTCTGCCTGATCACTTCATAGTATGTAATAGAGTTATTTCCAAGAGACGTGAAAATAATCTATTTAACTCGTTCACCCTCTCAACTGTCTGATGATCAACCAAGTAGTATCACGCCACGACCGACTCCTTCCCATTTCTGCCTGATTATTTCATACCAGCACAAAATACTGAGGGGTAAACAACTTACCATCACATTTGATGTACACCTGATTTCAAATTTCAAGGGATTTCAGGCAGATTTCACTGAATTTCAATAACTTTTCAAGGGACTTAAGGAAGATTTCATTTCAAGTGTACATCATATTCCAGGAGTTGTCAACCCCACGCAGAATACTTCTCGAGAAACTTGAAAAAAATAACTCTATTTAATGCGTTTACCTTTCCGACTGTCTGATGGTTGACTAGCACGGACACAAGCGGGCCAGACGCCCCTTGCAGCTGTCGGCTCCAGAAGACCTTGTACCTCTGGATGGGCAGATCGGAGGACGGCGCCGACCACGATAGCTCCCCCACGTACGAACCGTTCACTTGAGACAGGGAGGTCACTGCTAGCTTCTCGGGGGCGCGAGGGGCCTTCGGTGCTGAACAAATACAAACAGAAATGAGCTCTCGTAATTTGTAGGCCTATATATTCATTCATTTATATCAGGTTTAACGACACACTGCAACGATGACTTCGATCTTTGGCGTCGGTGAATGATATATGGGATGATGGGATGATAAGATGGAAGCTAATTTTTATTATGTGTTGTTGGATAGTGGGAAGAAGTAGTTCGTGGCCTGTTGTTAAGAAACCATCCCAGTATTGACCTGAACGACAGAGGGAAACCACACAAAAAAAACGTGTAAGGATGGTCGACCATGGCGGGAATCATAACCCAGTCTCCTGAATTACGATTCAGTGTATTAATCACTCGGTCACTCGTCTCAGTGTCTGTCCCATTTGGTAGGATATTTGAGTAATTGGTGATGTGATGTGTAATGGAATGAAGCCGTATTTCATGGCTCATTCACTTGGGGCATAGGGGGCTTATTTCCATAAGTTGTGACTATCGTCTGTGATCAATGTACCTAAAGCTGGCCTAGAAACCCATTTTACATATAGGCCTATATTGGGATCAACGACGCACTATAATGATAACTGAGATCTATTGGGATCGGATGGATGATTAATTAGATGATGGGATGATGAGATGAAGGTGTCTTAGGTAATGGGAAGGATAGTGGGAAGGAAACGGTCGTTGCCTATATTGTAGGGACCATCTCAGCATTTGACCAGACTACAGAGGAAAACATCAAAAGAAGCATGTGAAGATGGACGGTAGCAAGGATCGAACTGGGTCCGAAATACCCCTCACTTACACAGGATCTCATGAAGCGAGCGCGTTAACCACTGCGCTACATGTGCCGGTCTGTCGAAAATATAATTTCCTTTTAAAGAATATATAGAAGCGTGAAATCTTTGTGATTGTGTTTCGTATAATATAATGAAAATACTTTACTCAAATAAATCCAGTCCTGGTGTCAAAATGCATAGCTTTTTATCTGAAATTATTGAAACAGGGTGGTGAGAACAGGTTGAACAGGGTGAAACAGGGTCTTATGGGCCCCGTCGAAACGATCCACTTCCATCCATAGCCTCAATTGGGTAACGATGAGTTTGTATCAAATTTCGATGTCAATAGAGAAAAACTTCACTAGGTACCATATCGTATATTTATCTTTACAATTCACGCATAAGTATAGGGTATAAAAGAGGGACCAGCTAGGTTCTCGCAATCCATTAGTAAAACCTGCAGGGTACGAACAAAACATGTCAAAAAGCGTCAATACAGGCTTTTAGCTCCCAACACATGGTGGGTAAACGGTATGACCAATCAGTCTAATTATTTTTGCAATGAAGCAACAATGAGTATACCTGTGCCTCTACGTTCACTAAAAATCATATTTTTCTATTAAATTACTCTGAAAAAATCGTGAAAACAATGAAAAACAGGTAGAAACATGTTGATTTTTGACAATTATTTTGAAAGGGTTGAAAGCATACCACGAACTAGAGCTCTTCGTATGAGCACGTATTGAATACTAGTGATCATCTAACCGAAAACTGTGAGTCTGATGAGACTGTAAGATGATTGGTTTTCCGTTGCCAACTTGGGCCCTGAACGTCTGCAATCAAGCCGGTAGGCAAGATGTAAAGAGGTTTCTTAAGTGCTCAATTACAACCGTCACAACGTACATGGATGACGCTCTCATGGTCTCTGGAGGAGAGAAGAATTAATTTCAATTCCTGAAATTGTGATGATTATTTCTAGTTTTCTCTGGAATTGGGGAAAGGAATATCGTAATTATTAATGAAAATCTAGTTTTCGAGTTGTTCCTTTAAGCACAACTTTTTGAAAACATGTAACGTATATTTTAATAAGATGTAGGCCTATCTGATATCTCAATATTATTTTCAATCAAATTATAAAATAGTATGATTTACATTCATTAATCAGTGTAAATATGACACTTTCAAAATATGAAACAAACTTGAATACCAATTGAGAGTGAGAATTGCTGCGAAGGCTCGGAGAATCCCTGAGTTCCTCTCTCATTAATGGCTGCCAACCGAAACTGGTACCAACGTCCTGGCCTCAGGGAATGTTTGAGCACAAGGTTGGTACGCGTGGTCGGCTTATGTTTCTGTTGCCAACTGCTCAGGCGCGACGCCGAAAAGTGACGACCGACGTGATGTCTCTCCTCTAGCAAGTAGACGACGGGCGTCGCTTGGTCGTCTTGTTCCTCCTGACCCGACCATTCGATGAGCACTTGGCGTCCCCGGCGTCGCTCGGATACGGTGATGTTGCCAGGCATGTGGGGCAAACCTGGGAGCAATAAGTGGCCACATATCAAATCTCCGTCAAACTATACTTTTCAAAATATTTGTATTCAAACAAAATATTTAAATTAGGCTATATATAAATGTAAATATATATTTGGAACATTCATATATATATATATATATATATATATATATATATGAATATATATAAATATATATATATATATATATATATATATAAATATATATATATATATATATATATATATATATATATATATATATATATATATATAAATATATATCTTATATATATATATATATATATATATATATATATATATATATATATATATATATATATATATATTTATATATAGAATATATTTTTCAACCCTGAAACTTTTTTTGTTTGATAAATTTATCGAATATCGATTATTCCAATCTGATATCGGATCGAAGTCCTAAAATAATGAATCGATCAAAATGATCGAAGCCGGAGGGCAACGCTATTATCTATTTTCGTTAGGTTCGCGCACATAACAAATACTAAGAAAACGCCACATAAGCGTTGTTAGACGAGCGGATAGTTATAGTATGTCGACATTTTTGCCAAACTTCTGTCTACATCCGCCAATTGGGTGACATTCAAGTTAGAAATGGGTAAAAACTGCTTCAAATGGTACCAATTTTGCACATATTATGGTTTTTCTTCGAAATGGCTCACCCGATCAAGCTAAAAGTTTTCAGAAATGTGTATAAGAATGTATCTCAATTTCACGCACAGTTGAATTTTTTTTTTTTCAAATAAATTTTTTTTTTTCCCGATGTGTTATTCTAATAGGTATTTTTGAAATTTCTAAAATTCATAAAAAAAATGTTACCATTCGATAATGCCACAAAACCATACAGATCTAAGTTAGATGAGGAACGATAATGAAAAAAAGTTTCAAGTTGATATCTGTAGCCGTTTGACCTGTGGAGAAACGACAAAAAAAACATTAAAAAAATAAAAAATAAAAACATAAAAACGATCAATCCGATCACTATTTTTTTCAGTATGTCAAATTGAATCCTCGCTAAAGCTCGTCTAATTAATTCGAGACAATTCATGCAGATTTATTATCATAAGAACATTTCTACAAACATGTGGTGAACATTTCAACAGTGTATCTTGAACAGTTATTGAAATAAATGTACCTAATTAGCATACAAAACTACATGTTGAATCTTCGGGCTACGGTACCCTTAACAAATGGCGGGAAAATACCACATTTTCAGGCATACAACAATTTGTATTCCCAATGTTATTACTGACATGATAAAATAAAATCTCTACACAAATATGACATACATATTTCTACACGTGGTATGAATTTGGAGTGATTTTCTTCAATGCTTCCACAGATAGAAAAAATATTATTTCGAAATATCAGTATTTGAAAATATTAGTACAGAAATGAATCGTACCGAAATATAAGAAGTGACCCCAAAAAGGGTCAAATGAAAGAAATAATATAATTATATCCATTCCGAATAATTCGGTGATTTTTTGCAGCATCCAAAAAAAAACAATAAAACATTACTTCATGGATCTAGAAAAAAATTAAAATTAAAACAAAAAAGCTGTCAATGTCTCCTTGATCTGAACGTTTGTCGAACTAAATATGATTGATAAGTAGAGATATGTAAACACAGCAATTGACATAAAAGCGATGAAATCTGAAAGTGTTTTTTATTACTTTTACTGATATTTCTTCATGTTTCAATACATTTGATGTTGTTCTATGTTTTTGAAAAGGTGACAAAGAGCTACAAACGTTTGAATCAGCTACGTTACAATGTAATGGCGATATGGAAGCTTTATTCGGAATAGAAGAATTATAGGTGCTATTTTACCCAAAATTATTTCAATCGAGTTGTAAAAGGGGGAAGGTGGTTAGCTGGAATTTGGAAAAAAGTGCAGTTGCAAAAGCAGGCCGCAGATGAGGCGTAGGTTTAACCCGCTTGTGGACACTATTTTTCCAAGAATATCAATTGAGGTGTTTCTCTTGTATGTTTATTGTAGGTTATCCAGTGATTCTACTGGTACCATACTGATGTTATATGCTACAAAACACTGTTGCGCTACAGAACACGATGTTTCAGAATAATAGATGCACCAAAGTGCTACTTTTCAAATTTGAAATGCCATGATGAGAAATAATAGAAGCTATGATTTCATGTATCATAGTGATACCAATACTTGGCGCCAGTTGGAGCTACTTCCACGATGGTAATTCAGGCACTGAGGGAAACCTACTGAGGGACTGAGGGGAAAATACTCCTGATTCTCATCACGATGGAATCGAGAATGGAGGTTCAGCAAGCGAGCGACTGATCCTACAGTCTTCAAGTTTCAGAGCTTTTGTTTGTTCAAGACTCCCCCATGTGCATGATGATTCATTGTTTTATATTGGGTTTAACGACGCACTGTAATGATGACCAAGATCTATTGGCGTCGCATGGACTATTCATGAGATGATGGGATGATGAGATGAAGGTTTTATGGGTAATGGAAAGGATAGTGGGAAGGAAGTAGTCGTGGCCTATATTGTGGCAACCATCCCGGCATTAGCCTAGACTACACAGGGAAACCACGAAAATATCCTGTAAATATAGACGGTGGCGGGGATCGAACCGGGTCCGACATGCCCACTACCTCCCGGGTCACATGGAGCAAGTGCGTTGACCACTCAGCTGCCTGTGCCGGTGTACAGGTTCATCTTGAGGGATAAGTTATCCACAACGTGACTTTGACAGTGTCCTGACTAGTTTAATGCAGTGAAAGTGAAACTGCTTCGTACACTTCAGAGAAGTATCTTCAAAAATACTGTCTATCCGTAATGAACACTCACAGTGCATCGGCTATACATGTTGACTGTATGTAACGGTACGCGGTGAGGTGAAATCGTTGGCAGAAATATCGAGTGTTACTGTTACATACAACTGTTTTTTTCACCTTTGTCATTATACAATTTGAGACATTAGCATTTCCGACAAAATATTGACTGCATTTTATGTTCAGAGTCATGAAGTTACGGTTGGGCGTGGGTTCAATTCCCGCATAAGGCATGGGGTTTTGTAAACGTCCTTCCTTTCACTCATCATCAGTTTATAATTTCGTACCCCCGTATAACCTAGCTGTTGGTGGGGTCGTTAAGCAAACAATAATCATTAATCATCATATATATATATATACATGATACATTTCTATCTATCCCCTTCGTTATATATTGTATTAAATTTCTTTTATTAATTCACTTATTATTTACATATAATTACAACATAGGCCTACATATGTTATCATCTGAAAGGCAATTTCAGATATTGATAAAGTGATGGGAAGCATTTTTTCGTAGTCAATACACGTCTGAACAGATTTCTATTTGAAATGCACACCTAATTTTATTTAATATTTCTTACATCTACTATAAATATGCGTAAGAATGGTAGATCCGTCCTTTGATCCAAGCACGCTAGCTGAATGATCACAGTCGACGTACAATACGTCATGCTGTATGGACCAGAGTTCTTTAGTTTAGTCTATTATAATAACTATCATTCATTTTTCATCAATTTCAATCACTACATTTGTACAAGAATAATTAGCACGCTCTTCCACAAAGCCAAAGTAGGCGTATCTGTTGAATAAAAAAAAATGAATGAAAAAAATAAAAATAACAGGCAATCTCGTTTACAACTCTCAAATACGGGTATATCCACTTTTCATTCATCCACTGACTAACATTCAATATTTTCAATGTGAATCCTCTCTTACTGAATTAACCGTGAAAAGTTATTCAAACTCACGAATCTTGTCGATTCAATATCTTCCACAACTCAATATTCCAATAAAAAAAAAAATCAGAAATATTTTCAAAATTGATGACTCACATAATTTCCTCGTATGATTATATATATATATATATATATATATATATATATATATATATATATATAGACCTATATATATATATATATATATATATATATATATATATATGTATATATATTCATATATATATATATATATATATATATATATATATATATATATATATATATATATATATATATATATATATTCTTTTTTTTTAATAACATCGAAACTTGCTACAAAATCATTGTTCCCCAATTAAGGTTATGGATGAAAGATAGGATCGTTTTTTATAAGCTATGTCTTGACAAATTCACCCAGCTGTATTGAACGAAAAATCTAAAATCTAAAATAAAATCTGTCATGTCAAATGAAAATACCTGGTACGGCATCCAAGCCTAGAGTGGGCTGACACGTCACCCCGCAAGTGTTGGAGCAGCACTTGTCTGTCGCTGGACACTGGGCGTCGTTTTGACAGGCGTCGATGCAAGCGGCGTCGAAGACTGACAGCGTGGTGACGTCGGGGCAAGCGCCGGGCTTGACGTAATCGCCCGCCAGGCACACGCTCAGACACTGGGCAGACAACAGGTGGTGATTTAGTGATCAGACTTTCTGGCGCCGATACTGTTGATTATAGTTTTATGATGGTTGTAAATTACAAAGTCAATATCTTCTGAGTTGATTTGTGGAGATTTTTTTTCGAGTTGAGAAAAGATGGGAGTCGATTCAATTAAGTATCAGATTTTGTGTAAATGATGCAAGGATAGATCACACATCAACATCCCATCACATCAAACATCACAAGAGAAGAAGAAAAGAAGAGAAGAAGTTGAAAGGAAAAGAAGACTAACAAACACTTTTTTCATCCATTCTGACTTGGTTTTTCGTGGTTTCCCACAGTCCTTGAAGCAAATGCTTGGATGAAGTACTAATTGGCCACGACCTGTAATTAGTAGAGTGATAGGCCTGATTATAACATTATGGGCCCATCACTCATTTTTTTTTATATTGTATAATGATAAGCTTTACATCTGCTGTTAATGTAAAGAAGTGATCATTGCCCAAGAGATTTAGTTCAAAGTGGAAGATATCAACATTCGTGTGTTTTGTTTACTCTCAATACCAATGCTGGTAATGTCCGGATAAATATCACAGAAACGGTTTCTTCTTATAATGTGTTCCGGACTTTCGGAAACTGAAGGACTTTTATCTGCGGCGGAAGATTATGGTCACAAACTGCGCAGTCCTGGTTTTAAAGTTCATTGGTTTCAAATAATTAGAATGGGGTGGTAAGATCGCCCTTGTGGTGCTCCGTCCAAACGATCCTACCTTTTATACATAGCCTTAATTGGGGAACAATGATTTTGTATCAAGTTTCGATGTTATTGAAAATAAAGGGATATAGAGAGAAATGGAGGGAGGAGGAGGAAGACGAGGAGGAGGAGGAAGCGCAGAATCAGTGCAGAAGCAGAGAAGTAGAAGGGAGAGAATTTGGGCCGGGCATATCCAAGTCAACATGTTTCTGTCTTACAGTATAAGTATGCACTCATCCAACTTTGTTAGAAATAAGTATTCGGAAATTTATTAAAAAAAAAAAAAAAAATTGTTATGAAAATTTAATAGAAAACGGTATGCCACATGTTTTCAGTTGTATACGTCCGACAATTATGCTACATAAGTTAAATAACTATAACTATCCATATTGAACATTTCAAAAATATCTATTCACTCCGTATTATAATTTTTCAATATCCTGTACCATTCAAAAGTTAAAACCAAAAAATTAATATTCCTCTAAATCTACTCTGATACATTCTTAATGATGTAATCTATACCAGACTTTAAAAATGTAAATGATTGAATCATGCATAGCACCACCTCCTCCCATGATAAACGTGCCGGCCTCTTCAGCTCGCCGGCCGCTGCATTATGCATCTGCGCCATGTTAACAGTGTACGCCGCTAATTGTGATTGGCTATCGTGGCAAGGGTGTTGCGCAGTATTATCGGCGCGATGACATGAGACTATCGGAAATCGTGAGATCGGAATGCCGTTACGTGGTAAACAAGTCCGGCATACTAAGCAGCCGGGGCGGCAAGATGGGGAAGATGCTGTGGGAAATATCCTCATCAAAGTTGTTCGAAGAGCCACCTACAGATTAGAATGGAAAATAAGAATAACTAAAGCCCCATTCACTGGTAAACTTGGAATGTGCATACACGGTACTTGATTTACATTGGGTTTAACAACGCACTGTACTGATGACTACGATATATTGACGTCGGTGAATGATATATGAAAGAAAGGTTAATAAGAAAGGTGATAAGAAAGGTTATTTTTTCAAGTGTTTTTGGATAGTGTGGAGGAGTCGGTCATGGCCTGTTGTTGAGGAACCACACCAGTATTGACCTGAATGACAGAGGGAAACCACGAAAAAGAACCCGTCAGGATGGTCGACCTTAGCGGGAATCGAACCCCGGTCTCCTGAATGTCGGTTCGGCTTTTTAACCACTCGATCACACGTCTCAGCAACACGATGCTTATACACGTGAAGAAAAACATCTTCACTATTTTGTCCATGTCCACGAACAAGTGGCATTGAATAAAGAGTAGGCCTATATCAACCCCAAGATGATGTTATGTTCTTCGATGATATGGCATTCTAGTTTTGTGAAATCAATCAGTTTCAAGATAAAACGTCAGTGAATTTCATCACATTTTCACATTTTCACACTTTCACATTATCCTAAAACTGAATGAATTCACAAAAATTAAATGCCATATTAATTGAAAAGAATAAAATCATCTTGAAGTTGACATACTTTTCATTCAATCACACTGTGGTTCGTGACCTTGAGAGTCCACGGGAGTCGATTAAGCGAAATATCATTTTTTTGGTGATAACTTTTGAACGGTATGAGAAATCAAAATTCTAATACGCGAGAAACACAGATAATTACAACAGCTCATTAAATAAACACATCTTTTAGCTGTCGACGCGTGACGGTTATGCGACATGACTTAAATAGTTATAACTTAAATCATAATAATAATAATCATAATTATTCTCTGCCATCATAATTATCTGTGTTTCTCGCGTATTAGAATTTTGATTTCTCATATCGTTCAAAAGTTATCACAAAAAAAACTGATATTTCGCTAATTCGACTCGACTCTTAATCAAAAATAGTGAAGATGAATTCTCCTCTATTTGTATAATCACCATGCAGGCAACCCCACAACCGTGATCATACAAACTTACACATTGTTTGTCTGGTGCCATTTCTCCTGTACGATCAGGATCGCGTTGAACTTAGAACACAACAGGAGCCGTAACTTACAAGTTCACAAAATTGAACCTAATTTCTCAAGCTTATGGAAAACGTAATCATCGACCAATCAGCGTCAAGATCGTTTACACACGGTCGAGCGCCATTTTGATGGAATGTGTCCGGCATATATTGCTCGTTTACAACTAATAACAATATTGGAAACAATACTTAACGCAGTGTGAATGAACTACGACATAATCTAAATCATTAGTTCTATAATTTCATGTATTATAAACCTGCACACAAAAATAGAGAAAAGCTCTCACTGAACTTTAGGGACAGAGTTGAGGTTATGTTGTTCTCAAGTGACAGCTGATGTTGATGAGCGTTGTTCCAACTAGTTGACACTAGACGTGTCGTGAATAGGTCAGCATTTAGTTAGTTCACAGCCTCAAGTTAAACGACACCTCAAACCTAATTTTAGACAAAACTATAAATCACCATCTCAATTTGAGAAATTAAAATTGATATTTTTGTTTCCCAGTGACCTTGAATCATGACGTAGGCATTACCGATTCTATATATGGAAACATACCCAGAGTCGAGTGATGTCTACGTCACTACTCAAGAAAAGGGTAGGCTCCTGGAAGACGAATAGATAAATTATAATTTCTAAAATTGAGATGGTGATTTCAAGTTTTCTCCTTAATCAGTCAAATAAATATCATCATTATATATTGAGATCTAGTTTTAGGGAGTATTTGGATGAAGTACTAATTGGCCACGACCATTAATTAGTAGAGTGATAGGCCTAATTATAACATTAAAGGCCTATCGCTAATTTAATTTGTCCATTTTGTATAGTTGGATGAGCGAAGCGAAGACTCAATTTCACCATACCCGAAAAAAAGTACTTTTTTTTCGCGCTCCAGAGGTCGAACGAAAATCCAAAATCAATTGAAACTTGGCATACAAAATTGTTCTTATCTAATTCGATACTGTATAGTTTTGATGCACAATCGGTGAAACCACTGTTGATGAGAAAGCTTATTTCAAAGTTTTCAAAAATCCCATGAGAATAACCCAGAAGAAAAAATTCGTGAAAAATATTTCATCCGAGAGAATTCAAATTCTCAGGGAATTTTAATATGATAATGAAACACGTTATTCCAAACTTTCACTCAATCGGATCAGCCGTTTTGATGTAAAAAAATATATAATGTGATTTTAGTGAATCATTCAAAGCTATTAAGATACCAATTAAATTCAAGCAACAAGTGTCACCACTTAATTGTAAACGATTAAAACAAAGCCTTCTTCATTATCATATAAATTAATAAGGAAAAATAAGATAGCAGTGACATAATGGTTTGGATCTGAAGGTGTAGATATATAAATAACCAATCCAAAGATATAAGTTGATATGTAAGTAGCTCATCCATCAACGCGGCAACACATAACGCGTTTGCCTAATTATAAATTTTATATCTGCTGTCAATGGAAAGAAGTGATCATTGCCCAAGAGACTTAGTTCAAAGTGGAAGATATCAACATGCGTGTGTTTATACTGAAATACTTTTATCTACGGCAAAAAATTATGGTCACCGACAGCGCAGTCCCGGTGTTGAAGTACATTACTTTCAAATAATCAAAATGGCGTGGTGATGATCGCCCTTGTGGTGCCTCGTCCAAACGATCCCATCTTTCATCTATATCCCTAATTGGGGAACAATGATTTTGTATCAAGTTTCGATGTTATTAAAAAATAAAAAAAAGTTTTAGGGTTGTTAAGTCCTTTGGAGAAATAAGTTCAAGGTCAAGTGTAATCGTGAGTGGACTTCAATGCACAGTGTAAAATGCAACGAGCTAGTCTTGCATGCCCTAGAGACGGTCGGTTGTTTTCTGACTGAATGTAACTGTGTGAACTTTGATCATTGGATTAGCGAAGCAAAGACTCAATGGTACCATAATCGAAAAAAGTACATGTTCATTTATTATTTCATTCTTTCATTCGCGCTTCACAAGTCAAACGGAAATTCAAATTCAGTTGAAACTTGGCATACTGAAGTGTCTTTATCTAATTCCATTCTGTATAGTTTTAAGGCGCATTCGGTCGGACCACTTTTGAGACAACTCGTTCCAAAGTTTTCAAAACCCCCGTAAAAAAAAACACTGAGGAAAAAATTCGTGAAAAATATTTCCTTCGAGAGAGTTAAAATTCTCCGAGAACCTCAATATAATAATGGTACATATTATTCCGAATTTTTACTAAAATCGGATTAGCCGTTTTGATGTAAAAAAATATGTCATTTTTTTCAAAATACTCAAAGCTATCAAGATACCAATTAAATCCAAGCAGCAAGTGTCACTAATTAATTGAAAACGATCAAAACAAGGCCTTCTCTATCATCATAGGAATTAATTAATCAGGAAATAGGAGGACAGTAACTTAATTGACGACTCGCAGTCTCCGCCCCGGGCCATGGTCAGAAATAATACCGTCCAATCAACAGGGCTGTTAGAACTGTGGTCAAAATCGATAGCCAATCGAGGTTTCTTGAAATGACCACAAATCCACCTGGCCTACTGGTGAAGCCACGCCTATTTTGAGTCGTCAAGTCCTCATCCATCAATGCGGAAATAAAAAACGCGTTTTCTTAATTATGACAATTATTTCAAAGACCCCATCAAAAGCTGGGTTATTTGGGGGTGTCTTGGACACGCAACCCATGCTAATCCCTAATACAGACGATCTCCAGAGCTAAGGAGTAAGAGGGTGAACTGTTGGATATTGCAGTTTGGTTTGGTGATTGAAGTCGGGAAGATTTGAGAAGAATTGTACTCCGAGTCAGATCATTCTGATCTACCGAGTTGAAATCTCAAGAATATCCGTGAAATAATGGAACATTCATCTATGCTTCGAACGTTTTGAAAAAAAAATCAATCCAATATATTTATACTATCTCAAAACCAATTGCAAAATCATCAGACGAATATATTATGTAGAATTTGGAAATCGTTTGAAAAGTTGTGTGAATACCAATTACCATCAACTTGTGTGGTCAAAATTAGGCCCCAAAATTCCATTTCCAAAATACAACACCAAAGAAGGTTTGAATTACCGTTTTCTACATCTTATTGATGAGCGTAGCGAAGTCCCCATCCCACTCTTATAGGGCTTTGTCTGTGTTTTTTTTTTTTTTTGTAAGCACTCCACAGGTCGCAAGGGTTGACTGATCAACATGAAACTTTTTTTGTACACGCAAACTCATCCAACTTAGAACTGTATAGGTTTTGGAATGAATCGGTCGGACCGATTTTGAGAAAAATCATATCAAAGCTTCTAAAAACCCCATAAGATTTGGCTGGGCGGAAAATGTTGAAAAATAAAATCTCTCCAAATGGGATGAAATTTTCTCTAAATGTGTATACATAGATTTTACACATTTTCACGATTTTGTGTGCAATTCCAATTAGCCGTTTTTAAGAAAAAAATAAAATAACTGATAATATTCATCAAATATATCATAAAAATTGTGACAAAATTAAGTTGTCGAGATTCACTGCTTTCTAGATTCGAGAGTTGACCAACAATGAAGTATTTTTTATATTCATCAAGGTGTGTAGAATACCAGAGTCAATAAAGTGGCAAGAGTAGAACTACTTTAACGACTTCTATAGCTTATTCAGATATCAAGGTGTGTAGAATACCAGAGTCGATAAAGTAGCAAGGGCAGAACTACTTCAACGACTTTTATACCTTATTGGGATACCTCGCTCATCTTACAACGCATATTTCGCGTTTTACTAGTTTACAGAACAAGAGAACAGGTAAATAATACAAACAATATACAAAAATAAATATGAAACAATATGAAGTAAACCAAATATATGTGGATCAACATTGCAAAATCGAAGCACTTATTCAGTGTTGATAATGATTCAAGTGAAATCAATAAGTGAACGTTTTATTTTTCACTGCGATGTCACGTGTCACGCCGAACATCTGGGATGACAACGCTAGGCAACATGTAGCACTAGCGCATTGGAGTCGATTTAGTAAGATATCAGTTTTTTCGACGATGACTTTCGAACGGTACAAAATATTAGAATCCCAATATCGGGTAAACACATATATTTCCAATACCTTCAGAACGGACTCAACTAATATGGCTGAACTGTCAGGCTACACAGAAAAAATATTCAGAAAAAAAAAACATTTTTCAGCTGTAAACTCTGCCAATTATTGTGTGATATAATTTGAGTGGATATTGACAGCTCCATACCCACAATGTTAAATGTGCACTTTTCCGGTACCTGTTCTCACAAACTATGATAGTTACATGCAACAAAAAATGCCCGTATTTTTATTTCTTCCAAAAAATTACAGCAATTTTTCATTTTGATATTATCGGACATAGGAACAAAAAAAAATCGACACAAGTAGGCATGGCATACTTATAGCTACATGTGGTGAAAATTTATAGTGATTTAAAGTTTCAGAGATTCAGGTACCAGGAATCTAAAAAATAATAATGATGAATGATTATTGTTTTCTCAACGACCCCACCAACAGCTAGGTTATACGGGGGGACGAACGAGCAGGTGATTATTGTTTGCTTAACGACCCCACCAACAGCTAGGTCATACGGGGGTACGAATGAGCAGGTGATTATGAAACCATAAAGTGATGATAAGTGAAAGGACATTCACAAAAACTCACGCCCCCACGGTGACTTCAGTTTCTGAGGCGGTGCCTCAGCTGACTGAGCCACCGAGGGTGGCCAAAGATAATATTTTAAAATAACTACATTTGAAAATATCAGCACAAAAGTTGATCGCACTGAAATATGAGAAGTGGGATCACAGAGCGCCAACTGAATGGAAGAATAATAGGCCTATGATCAGAACCACTCCGAATAATCTGGTGATTCTTGCAGCATCCAACTATTAAGGGGACATTGTAAGCCCTATCCCTTCCATGTTAAAAAAACAAATTTTATGTACCTTTATCTCAGAAACTACTCTACCTAGGATACTCATTTTTAATACATGCACCTTGATAGCATTTGTACACACTGACAGGATTTTATAAACATATTGCAACAATGCTGACAACAATGCAATTTTCAACAATGCTCCAAAATTTGCTACATTTTTCAACTTGTTTTAATTTTTTTCAATACCATGTATTTGTAGCAGAGTTGAAAAATCCTGTCTACATATGTAGTACATATGTACAAACATACAGAAAAAATTTCAAGGGTCTAGCTCCAAGAGTTTTTGAGAAAAAGGTACATTAGTGAGAAAATATTGAATTCCAAGATAAATGCACTTGAAAATGATGTTTCTTGGATTTATTTCAAAACAGTCAAAACAACAATAGAATCTGGCATGCTATGATATTGAGATGTTTTCATGCATTACTAAATATTTAATTGTAATCAAACTATTTGAGTTTTCAAAACGAATCTTTCTATGATCAGTTGAGAATGGACCAAATTATTTTAAAATATAAAAAAAAGTGAAAAAAACAATTTTTGGCTTACAATGTCCCCTTAAAACATTACACTATCAATCCGAAAAAAAATACAAAATTCTACAAAATATCTTCCAATGTCACCTCAAGTAGTTCTCACCCAAACCATTTTGAAGATATCAAAATTATTCGTATATATCCCCCAGCTGGATTCTGATATATCATACCGTTCCAAAGTTATCATCAAAAAACTAATACTATACTCTACATCCACTCACATACTTGCAACAGATACCATCTTCAGACTTGATGGCTAGATTAGATCTGAATCTATCGAGGGTCAATCACTCCATGATTGTCTATAGATACGCGTGTGTGCGTGCGTGCGTGAGTGTGTGTGTGTGTGTGTGTGTGTGTGTGCGAGAGTGTTAAAACCTTTAATAAGAGTATATACACGACTAGATCGGGCTGAGCGGCGAACAAAGAGACGCAAGTCAACGAGCTCTACCCAACTCATTACCTCCACGTACACCGCGTCGACATACACTTGCGGTCAAATAAAATCTTTTCTTGGAAAATTTAAATTTGAATAAAATATTCACACATTTCTACAGATAATGTTCACCACTTTGTATACGTGGAGTGCGTATGTACATTGTATTCCAATTTGATGCGTTTAATATCAGTATGTTTTCTTCAAAAATCATTTTAATTTAGCTTGATCGACTACTTCATGTGATGGCAACTGTACATTGGCTGATAGTTACAGTGCGTTATCATATATATATATATATATATATATATATATATATATATATATATATATATATATATATATATATACATATATATATATATATATATATATATATATATATGTATATATATATATATATATATATATATATATATATATATATATATATATACAGATTTATATATATATATATATATATATATATATATATATATATATATATATATAACTTATATATATATTGATTGATTGATTGATGTAAGCTTTCACAAGTATTATATTTTGATGAATTCATGGTTTTAGGACTGTTCTTGTGTGTAAAATATTCAATTATCAATTGAATATATATATATATATATATATATATATATATATATATATATATATATATATATATATATATATATATAAATATATATATATATATATATATATATATATATATATATATATATATATGTGTATATATATATATATATATATATATATATATATATATATATATATATATGTGTGTGTGTGTGTGTGTGTATAATGAAAATAAATTTACCTAAGGATGAATTTTAATGTGTCTAGATCGACCACTTTAGTGCTGGCAAGTGTACCTAGAAGAAGAATAACCTCTCTTATAAAGGTTCAACTTACCAAGGAATGTTACTTATATTATCACAGTTTTGTTTTCAGGTGCGCGATAATGATGCAGTCGACGTATATGAATCTTGTTAAACTATTTCATTTTTTTGTACTCGCCAGAATTTCATTACATGTTCTGCAACTTCTGAGTTACATAGCACGTGCAATAAATTCAAGGATTTAATGGCAATTATTTCAAACAAATACTTCTGCAAGTGCATTCGGTCTTGTCTTGTACATACTCGGAGACGACGGTCCACGACTGCGTAACATTTCTCTATCTAATGTTCTGTCATTTCACATCAATTCTAACGATCCGGTTGCGCAAACGAAACCTTGGAATCGTTTTCGTCGACAGATGATTGTAATTTTATCCTGTAATTTTCTCTCACAAACAACCAAAAGTAATTCGTTTCCAAATATGAGATGATAATGTCAGACCGATATGGGAAAATTGAATTTACGACTCTTTATTATACATTATTAAACCAAAGCATAGTGCGTCTGATAGCCATCCCTGGATGTTGTGAGATGTTTCGTATAATTATTTTCGAAATAAAATCAAGATACTCCAGAGTAATATTGCTGTTTTCATTCAACTTATAGTCTTTGGAAAAGGAGAATTACTAATTTCTTAGGAGAATGTTATAACATTGAGACTGGTGAACAGGCTAGGAGCTGAACCGTCATTCAAAACACTGGGATTCAGTTTCCACCTTGATCTTTTAACACGAAAGATTTGTTTCAACATTTCCCTCTGTCGTTTAGGTTGATATTGAGATGGTACTTTGACCACATGCCACAATTCAATTTTCAATTCAAAAATCGTTTCATTTTATATTGGCCTTGATGAGAAATTGATATACAGTATGCATTTTTTACATTGTTCACACATAGTTACATGATGCACATTACACACACCTTTGGTAGATAAGACTGTTAGGCCAGGAGGGATTATCATTAGGCTAAATGAATATAAATATAAATATAATATCAATTGGAGGTGGATATATATATGTAAAAATGAAGCAAATGAGGATATTATGTTTCTGAAAGTATGATGAGATCCAATATAATAAAATAATGAATGTAATTGACCATTGTAGATGGGCGTGACTTATACGAAGCAGGAGAAATTTTAGATACCTTAATTGGTTATTTCCCTATTTTCCCTGCTTCACTGTCCACTTGATTGGTTTTTATATTTTGTGACATCTCGAGGGCGGACGATCTATAATGGTCAATTGGAGGTGGATATATATATATATATATATATATATATATATATATATATATATATATATATATATATATATATATATATATATATATATATATGTGTGTAAAAATGAATCAAACGAAGATATTGTGTTTATGAAAGTATGATGAAATCCAATGTAATAAAATAATGAATGTGATTGCAGTCATGTAGCAGTGTTTGATATTAGATAGAGAGAGGGAAAAAATGTGCAGAAGCCCGCGTAAGAAAGCAATTTATTGTGTGCGGGCTGACATGAGTATACAATGTTGACTAATATACGATCATTTGGTGAGCGACTCTCTTTAATAATATAAATCATCATGAAAACTAACTGAACCAAATGAAAATATGATAACCAAATTGTTCCCACTATCCAAAAACATCCTTATGGAATAACATTTTACCTCATCATCTTCTCACCATCTATCGACGACAATATACATTAAACATCAATACATGTGCGTCGTTCAATCCAATAGAAATAGATGAGTAAATTAATCATTCGCTCTACGAAGCCAATTCTAATTCATTTCGCATGATATTCTGTAATACTTCAATAATATAGAGAAGATTGAGATTCTTCGAAGCTGACAAGACAATTGGTACATCTTCTTCTTCATTTCTGTAACATCATTGCGCGGTCCAGCAGTTCATCAGTTCGGCGGCTCAGGTATTATATTGTTGACCATTGAGTGAGTCGAGCATATCTTTGACCTGAACAACCGGCAAGCATACAAGTCTTGCAAACGTTTAACCACTCGAAAGAAAGAGATAGAGTATACAAAGATTGCGTGCGCGAGTGAGTGAGAACGTGTAGGATGAAGAGAGGCAAAGAAGTGATGTATATATTGTTATTGATGGTCCATGATCGGAAGGATGCTGATGACCATCAGCTAAAGACAACAACACGCAATCTTTCTGTCAGACATAAACTTCGTGCTCGTCGATATTTCATCTGAACAAGAATCTATAACTACAGCATAGGCTAACTATAACTACAGTTCTCTGTCATTACGGTTCGCCGTCCGTGAGGATTATACCCAGGCATAATCTGCCTTCGATCGTGCGTCACTCCGTCATTCATCATGCGAATAATTGACCAGTGTAAGTTATTATTATATCAGTTGGTCTATTTTAAGGCACATTCTTTTTTTATAATTCAAGATGTAGATTCATGATTGTAGATACATGTCTTTCAACATGTGTGGGCGGATCTTCAGTTCCAAGTTTCAACCGTTACTGCTTATTTATTTTATTTATATTGGGTTTAGCGACGCACTCTACTGATGACTACGATCTATTGGCGTCGGTGAATGATATATGAGATGGTGGAATGATATGAAAGGTTATTTTATTATGCATTTTTGGATATTGGGAAGGAGTCGGTCGTGGCCTGTTGTTAAGGAACCATCTCAGTATTGACCTGAATGACAGAGGGAAACGACCAAAAAAAATTGTCAGTATGGTCGACCATGGCAGAAATCGAACCCCGGTCTCCTGAATGATTGTTCAGTGTATTAGCTACTCGACCACTCGTCTCAGTTGAATAATTTCAAGAGTTTATCAATATCTTACAATTGTTAAACAATTCTTATTTCGCTTATTTACAATTTCATAATCGATATCGATCATTATTCCCGTACCAAAATCTATCTAATTTCGAATATTCCAATTCGATATTGAATCAAATTGTCCGGATCGATCGAACACATCAAAACCGAAACGAAACCCTAATTATTTCATCGGGTCCGCAATGAAAAATATCCATTCAGCAGATTTTTATTTTTACATTAACATATTATATGGAAATTCAACTAATGACTGAGTCCTGATGATGGTCGAAAATTTTGGTTTTCCAATAATTCATTTTTGAGCTGAGATATTCTGAGAATAGAATCAAATCCATGAAGACGTCATCGTATAGAACGACATATTTTTAATAAATACATAATTTTGTTCTTCACTTTCTTCCCCAAATTTATTGATCAGTCTCTTCGCTTGTAATTCTCCCTTAGATTAGGAACTAAAATACTGTTATTATATTGGAGCGTAGCGAAGACTCGCATTTTACTTAATACACTGAACAATTTTTTAAAAATTTTCTTTGAAACCATTTTATTTACACTCAACGCTACCATAACAAGTACTACAACAATCGCATACAGGTAGTAGACAGAAAGGTACAAATGAATAAACAGACAAATAATAAAATCAAGAGTTAACAATTATAAACATATTGAAGCAATAGTGATACATAATGTGATATCAAGTTTTATCTTCGGACAAGTAACCACTCAACTGGAAACTTCTCCTGGACATTGGTGTACCACTCCAGAATGCATCCCTAAATCATGCCAGCAAAGTCGGTTTGACGCTTTTCTCGATCGGAAGTATTGGAAAAATTAAAGATTGATAGAAAAAACTCAATAATATCATTGGGTGTAAAATTCAATTTTCAAATTCATTTCAATCGAAATTAAAGTTTCGCAGAATATTATTGTTCAAAAAAACATGTGCTTATCAAGTTATCAATTGGTACTATCGCTTGAGAAAATATAATTTTATATTTTGAAAATGAAAAGTATTCAACTTAAGAATCACCAAGAGCTGCATTTATTATTGACTCTTATATTGAAGCTATCGTCCGATAGCTAGACATAGACTTAGTGAAGGAATCTCCTACTTAAGCAACTGTCCTATCTGGCAGTTGATTGCCACTTCTATATGGATACCATTGCTATACATGTTTCACTACTCTCAAAATAACACTGATGAATTGGTATAATACCGGGCCTCAATAGTTTTAAAATCTTGGTGTGTATCAATTTATCTTTCCTATAAATATCTCGCTCATCTTACACCGTGTAACCCCTATTATATGCTGTACAAACTTTCCACGGGTCCATGCTGAGTTCTCCTAGTATGTTAACTATACTAGGAAAACGCGGGATGCGCGTTGTGAGATGAGCTTAGAAGTATGGAAATCTAGAATGAAGAATAACTTGTCAGCTCAATATACATCTACGGACCTTGGATTACTTCAAACGTTCAAAAACCTTACCTGCAACTTGTTGATTTTTATTGTGCTGCAACCTGTCGCATATACACTTTGCAAATCCAATTGATCCAAGTATTCAATACAATGTACACTTTTATTGCGTTTTCTTTGTTATTTCTCATCCGATTGTTGCAAAAATCTCTTAAAAGGTGTATAGTAATATTGTCCATATTCGGTGAGAATTTGAGAGCTTTTGAAAAATTCTTGTTTTTCAATTAATTTTCCTCCGGGTTATTCTTACGAAGATTTTTCAAACTTTGCGATCATTTTCCGGAAAAACCTTTCAACCGATTTTTCTGAGTAACAATTCCAACCTATTCTGGTATGACACCAACGTTCAGAAAAAGTTTCAAGTTGATTGATTCATTTCTCTGACCTGTATGCCGCGTACATAATTACAAAAAAAAAAAAAAAACATAAAAACGAAGCCCATTTTTTTCAGGGTGTGAAATGGAAAGCTTCGCTACGCTCATCCAATAAGTAAAATGGACAATGGCGTTTCCATGTAACTGCTCACAATAAGAAACTGTGTTACAGTGATTATGTAAAAGTCATAAGAAATTAAATTAATCCATTTCTTACGACTATTTTCTTATAACCTTTATGACAAGGCAAATTCTGACCAATCAGGTAAATATCAACTAATATACTGTAGTCAAGTGACTACCGTTTATGTATTTCGGGCCGCCCTCGGTAGCTCGGTCAGCTGAGGCACTGCTTCAGAAACTGAAGTCACCGTTGGGCGTGGGTTCGAATCCCGAATAAGGCATTGGTATTTGAAAATGTCCTTTCACTGAGCATGCCTTCATACATTCTCATAATCACCCGCTCATTCGTACCCCCGTATAACCTAGCTGTTGGTGGGGTCGTTAAGCAAACAATAATCAATCATAATTAATAATTAAGTATTTCGGGTATTTTATTTTATCATGAGAGCCTAATCAGACACTCTCAAAAAACAAATGTCAGAATAGCTTGTGACAATTGTTGTCACTGCCAATGAGACTCGAACCTTTAAAGAATGGCAAAATAATGATCAAGGTTGGCGGTGAACCGGATCTTCCGGTGAACTATTGGCGAACCTATACAGTTGAAATAAGAGGTTATTGTGACCCACGATAACACTATATTACTATTTCATATATTGACCAACTCATAATTGAATTGTGAACCAGGCTTAATACATTTTGAATGAGTTGAACCCCCCCCCCTCCCCCCGGAGGTCTCAGCACAAAATGCTTATAGAATTCCCACCCTTTTGTTGTTGCAAATGAACAACAATGGAGAAAACCGTGTGCACTTGTTACGGCAGCACGAGTTGGCCAGACGGCCTTCAAGCCCAGACGCGGAGACAACAAGACAAGAATCAATTGCTTACGAATTTCATTTGAATTTAGCCGATAGCTAAGAAAGAACGCCAACACTTATCAAACTGGCTACGAATGTGGATTTCGCACATTATTTTGGTCGACTCAATAGATGTAAGAAAGAGGCGATAATCCGCTTGGTTGTGGGGAAAATATCCATATCAAATGAGAAACTATCAACTTCAACATTTTTTAATCATTTTACTCGGTTTTGAATATTTCTATATGATATTACGGTATATTTGAATATATTCATATATGATACATTTTGCCTGGGAAACAGTGTTTTTTGAGTTTGATGATACAGTTTTTGAAAGAGATCCAGCAACCAGGTTCTGCTTTTGAATATATATGAAGATATATATATATATATATATATATATATATATATATATATATATATATAT
The DNA here is from genome assembly GCA_964007535.1 of Brachyptera risi. Classification (NCBI taxonomy): domain Eukaryota; kingdom Metazoa; phylum Arthropoda; class Insecta; order Plecoptera; family Taeniopterygidae; genus Brachyptera; species Brachyptera risi. The sequence goes on along the minus strand of OZ023332.1, from coordinate 12,391,625 downwards.
ATATATCTATATATATATATATATAAATATATATATATATATGTATATATATATATATATATATATATATATATATATATATATATACATATATATATATATATATATATATATATATATATATATATATATATATATATATATATATATATATATATATATATATATATATGTATGTGTGTAGACTTTCACAAAGTATTGAATTATTAACATCATTATTTTCGGAAACACCTGTGTTTTTTTAAAAAATCATTTTTATTCCTCTAACCTTTCAACCTGTTTAATCAATAAATTGTTTTTAAAAATAGCACAAGTGTTTCCCAAGATAATATTGTTGGTAATATATATATATATATAATATATATATATATATATATATATATATATATATATATATATATATATATATATATATATATATATATATATATATATATACGTATATTCGATATTGAGCTTCCACAACTCATTGTAATATGTAATGTATATATGTTTTGAATGAAGTTGTGTCAATAATTTGAACGGAACAACTTTATTTCATTATCTTTCAAAAAACTTCCAACTATGTTGTGAAGATGTGCATGCAGCTATGTATCTCCCCCCCACTCCCCTGACATTGAACCTTCTTCACCCTTAGCATCCATCCCACGGTCAGCCAGATCATATAAACCACGGTCGCTATCACGATAACATAACGTTGTACCACAAAAGAATAGCCCTTAAGAACCGGTTAGGTGAGACGGTGTCTGAGCGGTGCATCGCAATGCACGCCGCCCGGCTATTACATCAGAAGAGAAGTGGGCCAGCCACTGCGTCGACCATGGATGCACTTGCCAGATCTTATATCACCTCACCTTACCACTTCCTAGATCTTATGGCCCGTGGATTGCAACAGTCGACCTGTTTTTTGTTTTCGAATCATTCTTTAGGCTACAGCCTTCTTTATTCTGATCGCTTTTCTTTTATGGGACAATAATGATCTGAATAAAGAAGGCTGTGATTTGGGCGTTTAACTTTATACGAATATTTGAATTGTTTTATGGTTAATTTAAATTCTACTCTAAATTGGTTGGCCTATAGGCTTCTGTCAAGTGACGTCACTCATTGTTGAAAGAGACAGACAACAATGTTCATCAGTTGGAATTGACCAATTAGAATGTTTGGTAGTCCTCCAGTTCACTGTATATATATTGCTATGGTGACTATTGTTTGTCATTTGTTTCTTGACAGAGACTTTTTCTTCTATGAGAAAATAATGATCTGAATAAAGAAGGCTGTAGTTTAGGCGTGTACCTTTATACGAATATTTGAATTGCGATTTTGTAATTTGAATTCTACTCGAAATTGGTTGGCCTATATAAAAGTTGTTATTTTAATCTATTGAATTTTGAATAAAACCTTGTGATTATTTATAATATGTATTCCAGTAGACCGTTGAATTACAATTGAACGGAAATGATGTTATTTTGCTGTCATATTATTACGGATCACAAGGCAATTTGACTTGCTGATGGATTTCGCGTTGCTATGCTGAAAGTTGCTGAGAATTAGGCGCGCGTGCAAGGATTTTTTTCGATTCGTTGGAACGGATTGTTTATGAATGAAATGCGTGATTGAATATTGTCAATGTGACGAAACTTCACTTTCAATTCAGAATATATTATCATTCATGAATCACCTCGGACACTCCAGGTGTATATTCTGGTTTGAGTTAGTAATAGGGATGCTGTAATTATTATAGGTATTGGTAGTAAGTCACGAGTTTGACTAAAGATTCTCAAGTGACAGATTGGAAATTATAAAGTATGCTCCAATATATTTTCAAGGGTTTCTCGGCATTTCAAATCCGCAAAATATATCCAAAATATATATATATAAAAATATAATATACTATACAATGGGCCCATATAAAATACCGGAATCACGTTGAATTGGCGAAATATTTCTCGAATTTAAATCTTGAATTTTCTGTGAGTTCGTTCAATATTTTTCACACAATCATTTAAATATTTAATGGAGATTAATTTTTTCTCGAAATTGTATAATAGTTATATTTCCTCATGGCTTATGTCATGCTATGAATTAGGCTATCTTCAGACATACGGATAATTCTCCATTAGGGAAAAAGGTCGATGTGATAATGTGATGCTCGGAATGCATCCATGTATGCCTTGTTTTGGCCAATTCAACGATTTTTCAAATTCATATCCGAAAAAACACTTTTTCTAGAACCATTTTCAAACAAATCTAATTATAGCATTACGCAATCCGTGATTATTGTGACACGTTGTATTATTCTTGTAATCTCCGACAAAAGTCTTCATTAAACATAACAAAAATGGTTCCATTGAAATGTACTCAAATGATTGGCAAACATTCACGAAAAATGAAAGAGAACAAAAGAGAAAATGTAGATGGAAAAACAATAATTCACAGTCGCATTTTTGAGAGGTGCTAAGAATTTTGAAATCTGTTTTAAGTCATCATTTGAATCTAGTTCTTCAATTATGATAAAAATTAGGAAAAACATGTAAAAATGCCATATCAAATTAAACGCTATACAGAGTTCTCCGATATATTTCAAAGAATATATGCCCAAGTAATTAAGATCTATGTAAATATTTTTTTCAGTTCACGCTACGCAGAAGTTATCTAGAATAGAATGTGAAATAAGAATGAATAAGAGTGAAATAAGAATGTAGAATGTGAATAGAATGTGGAAAGGGCGATGAATAACTAATTATCTTGTTATTACCCTCATGTACCTTGGTATACTAGCTGTGATGTATCTTGATCAATGCGCTCTTTGAACCTCAGTTTGCACATTTTTCGTAAAACATGTTCCGATTAATCTCTGAAATCGAACCTAACCACTGACAATTACATCGACCAAGAATAGAATCACATCAAGTACTCTAGGCCTATATGCGACCATCCAACTCATATTGATAAGGAATATACTGAAATGTCAGCCCTGAAGTATCACATAATACATCAAAATATATGATATTCATAATAAAACATTTCATAATATTTGGATGAGCAAAGCGAAGACTCAATTTCATCATACCCCCCAAAAAGGTGCTTGTTTTTTTGTTTGTCTTTTTTATTTCTCGCGCTCCACAGGTCAAACGAAAATTCAAAATCAGTTGAAACTTAGTATACACAAGTATCCGTATCTAATTCGATACTGTATAGTTTTGAGGCGTGATCGGTTGAACGACTTCTAAGAAAACTCATTTCAAAGTTTTCCAAAATCTCACAAGAATAACCCAGAGGAAAAAATTCGTGAAAAATATTCCATCCGAGAGTATTCAAATTCTCAGGAAATTTCAATATAATGACAATACACATTATTCCAAACTTTTACTCAAATCGGATCAGCCGTTTTGACATAAAAAAATATATAATGTCATTTCTGTAAATCAGTCAAAGCTATTAAGATACTAATTAAATTCAAGCAACAGGTGTCACCACTTAATTGCGAACGATTAGAACAAAGCCTTCTTTATTATCATAGAAATTAATAATAAGGAAAAATAGGTTGGCAGTGACGTAATGGTTTGGATGTGTATATGGTTGGATATATAAATATAATATCCAATCCAAAGATAAGTCGATATGTTCCAGCTCATCCATCAACGCGGCAACATAACGCGTTTGCCTGGTTAGAATATTTTAGAAACCATCGATACAACTAAATATTATCTTTCAACGATTACATACATCTTATTCATTTCTCCAATTATTATCAGTTTTATTGTTTTTATGGCTTCGGTAATTGTTGCAATTTTGTTTCAATTTCATATCAATTCAATAGTGTTACATATTTAATTCCTTTTTATTATATTTCATATGTATTTTGAATTGATTGCTATCCGAATTCACTTTCAAAGTTAAGGATCAATATAAGGGTTGATTTTTTTCACTTTACTCACATTCATCATCACCACTGTTATTTTTACCACTCAAATTTTTGATTTTGTTATCAGATGAGCGTAACGAAGACTTTCGTTTCATATACCGGTATCTAAAAAAATTGGGCTTTTTTTCATATATACGTGGCAAAACCTTCCTTCTCTCTTTTTTTAACTCTCCTTGCCCTCTTTGTAAACTTAAATTTCCATACACATATTTTAAACTCAATATTTGATGAAAAATCCCTCCAAAAATTCAATCGTCTTGTCACTTCTTCTGCATATTGGTGTCACACCAGAATATAGGTTGGGATCGTTTTTCAGAAAAATCGGTCGGACAGTTTTCCTTAAAAAAATCGGCAACTTTGGAAAATCCTCATATGAATAACCCAGGGGGGAAAATACTTGAAAAAATAATCCTCAAAAGCACTAAAATTTTCACTGAGTATGAAAAAACTATTACCCACTTTTTCAGTGAGTTCCACAACAATCGAATACAAAAATTAAGAAAACGCACTTTGATGAAATTTTTTCACATCAATCAGAGCTATTAAGAAACCTTTTGAGGAAAAGCCACAAATTTTACCAATTAATCAGATGTTTGAAGTAATCCAAGGTCCTTAGATGTTGCTTGAACTGACAGAATATTTTTCATTCTACATTTCCATACTTCTAAGCTCATCTCAAAACGCCAATTGAGAATACTTTTCTGAATTTGATTTCAATGCTTCTTATTAATTTCATCATTTTCCTTAATTCTCTCTATTTTGTATCAATAAATTGATTTCAATGTATTTTTAGGATACAGCTAGCCAGAAATCAAGAACATGCTCTCATCTTTATGAACCTGGCCGATATTTTTGGCCACAACGAATTTTTAAAAAATTTCCCAATTTTAATTTCATCAGTAATTTTCCTTTTCCACAATTCTACTTCCAATTGAAAGTAAACTGTACCCCTTCACGGTCATTTATCATCAAGATAAACAGCCATCATAAACGACCAATTTTCTTTTCATAATAACTTGAAACTATCCGTCAACTTACCGCATCATTCTCTTTCTTCGTCACCGTCCAACATTTAGCGACGCATCTCGCCACCCCCATAGTGTCATACTGGTCCAGCTGCTGTCTGGACCACCCCCCGTCGATCTCACCCACGGCAGCCAGAGCGACGGTCCATAGCGTGACTAACACGAGACTCGGAGGCTGCATTCTTCGGTCGGACACTCGCGCCCCGCTACCCAAGAGAGCAATCGGTCTACTACCAGAGTCAATCCATATGTACTACTGAGTAGCATCTTGCAGTTTTCTTGCGGCCTCTCTCTCTCTCTCTTTCTTTCTCTCTGTCTCTCTCTCGATTAGAAAAAACAACCAGATGAAGCGCCAGACTACATCAGCGTACTAGAACGAGTTCTCTATATTGCATCTCTACCTGTTATTATTATTCTAGGCTGGATATGTAACGAGTGGTCCCGTAATGAAGCTGCAGGTGAAGTTGAATATGCACTTGCTTGCAGTCATAGTGAGCTGTGTTTGTTTTTCTCTGTCATTGTTGAATGATATACCGATTTTAACGTATGAGTATTTGTCATTAAAATTCAATTTAATAATTTAATAGTTATTTGAGAAAAAAACGTGGTGAGAACTGTTTATTTATATGAGTAGAACTTTAATTGGACGGAAGGTGAAATTGGATGAGAATGTAATGAATGTTATTGTTTTGTTTTAGTTTTTTGAAATGGATTTTTGATTTTGATGATTGCACTATGGATAGACACTGATGTCTCTGATTGATCTTTCTTCTAACTTTTCAGTTGAATACGCATGTCTGATATACTTGCATCTCTAACTCATCTATATCTGCATTGGGAACGTCCAAACTCGACCGATTCCAAACTCGACCGATTCCAAACTCGACTGAAACCAGACTCGATTTCGTCCAAAATCGACCGAATTCAAACTCATCTGAATCCAAACTCGACCGATGTCTCAACTCGACCGAATCCAAACTCGACCGAATCCAAACTCGACCGATTCCTAACTCGACCGAATCCTAACTCGACCTAATCCTAACTCGACTGATTTTAAAAGTCGTTAGCCGAGCTCTCCGTACGACAGTCTTAACTCGTCTGATTTCTAACTCGTCCGATTCCAAACTCGATCGAATCCAAACTCGACCGAATCCAAACTCGACCGATTCCTAACTCGACCGAATCCTAACTCGACTGATTTTGCAAGCCGTTAGCCGAGCCCACAGTACTGCAGTCTCAACTCGTCTGATTCCTAACTCGTTCGGAGTTCGGACGTGGCCATATATATATATATATATATATATATATATATATATATATATATATATATATATATATATATATATGAACATTTTCGTCAGATCATGAAAATGTGACCATTCTGGGACTTGAACCCAGGACCTCTTGGTAATGGTTGAAAGAGAAACACAAGGACCTGTGGTAGCGTGCAATCGTTGCACCTTGGAACCTGTTGATCTGTAAAGACACAGCCCATGAGAGTCGTTTCTCAAATTTGTCTTGTCATAAGAATGTGTCGATTATTCGACTTGAATCTCAGTGGTCATTTAGCTCAGTTGGTTAGAGCTTTGGGTACAGACCAAGAGGTCCTGGGTTCAAGTCCCAGAATGGTCACATTATTATGATTTGACGAAAATGTTCATACATATCGTTAATGGATCGCATCCATAAAAAAATGTTGTACAATATATATATATATATATATATATATATATATATATATATATATATATATATATATATATACATATATATATATATATATATATATTCACATATATAATATGTATATATATGTGTATATATATATATATATATATATATATATATATATATATATATATATATATATATATATACATGAATATATAGTCATAAAATCAAACACAATCTTTTATAGTATAAGATTGTTCAGATAATCCATACTGTTTTCTTGATAAAATTTTAGAAAATTTAAATTAAGTTCATAAATGTTCAATAGAACACTTTGTGTTGAGTTGATGTACTGTTTTTTGCTTTTTGAACCGATATACATAATTCTTGAAAATTATGCAGAATGAACGTGACATTAATTACATTCTCTATTAGTTTTAACGACACTTTTTTTTTAACAACATCGAAACTTGATACAAAATCATTGTTTACCAATTAAGGCTATGGATGAAAGATAGGATTGTTTGGACGGGGCACCACAAGGGCGATCTTACCACCCCATCTCAATCATTTAAACCAATGAACTTCAACACCAGAACTGCTCTGTATCCGACCATACATTTCCGCCATTGATAAAAGTATCTCAGTTTCCAAAAGTAAAAAATGAAGATTTTCCAGGAAATGATTCGTATCTTTAAAAACTTGCAATCAATCTGATTTGATTATCTTCATGGATTTGTAAACACATTTCACTATGCGCATGAATTACTTCATAGAAATTATTGCTCGAACCATTTATTAATATTCCATTTATTAATATTCCATTATTAATATTCCATTATAATTATTCCATTATTTATATTCCATCATTTCAATGGGATTTAGGAAATTGACATCTGGACAATTACACTCGGTGTCTAGATCATGATTATTTTAAATTTTCTCATATTGCTTTTTTTTCATTATCATGAATGTTGTTGTGTCTCGCAGTTTAAATGGTTGAAATTAGAAGGATATGTCAATACCAAATTTTTCAATTTTTGATTGATAATTATGTACTATTTATACTATGAATATTATTATGACTTGTCAATTTAAAAAATATTCTGTATTATGTGTCTTTTAGCCAAAATACTTCTCTAATCAAAGTGTCTTTATAGTGGTTTTTATGTAATTATTTTTTTCTTACAATCTTGTAAAAGTGTCTACTTTTTTCGTTACTTGATGTAACTTGATTGCTTAAAATTAATAGTAATCAAAGAAACCTTACATTTCGTAAGTAGAATGTAACAAATCACCCAATGTTTTTCTTTTTACTTCAACTACTTTATTATTTTTAGTCCCGGTATTACCAAGTCCAGTTAGCCTTTATCTGACAATTCAAACTTGTTATCACCATGGTTACCTATGCTATTTATTTTCACCAACTCTCAGATAAATACTAACTGGCCGTGGTAATACTGAGCCTTAATGTCTGAGAAATACGTCCGAATTTGAATTGTACTTATAATTCACTATTTTAACCCACAGTTTAGCTTTTTTTGATGGGCTTTGTGGATCTTCTTTTGACCCCCGTGAACATGTGCGGGGCCAACTTCACGGGGGTCTTCTTTGTTGTGATTGTGTTTTTCTTTCTGTATCAGTGTATTTGACCAATAAAAAAAAAAATATTTTCTCCTTGGCCTTTGACCAATAATGCGCCAAAGTAAAATTGTCAAGGCTTATTGATTATATAGCATGATGTGTGAGATAATATTCGTGGTTATTAAACTTGATACTAGTGAAATGAATAGTTTGCTGTTATATCCGAAATGTATATGGCATTTATTAAAATATATTAAAAATTCAAAGGTGAAATGTAGAAGTTCAAAACTGATTCCATATATCATCAGATATGTTCTACCTTACAACTCTAATCGTTTGCTCATTTCTGATGAGATTATTAGTGTTTTATCACAGGAAATAATATAACAATAAATTAGTTTTTAATGGTCGTCTTATTATAAAACTTGTATGCTGTGTTCTGAATGTAAAGTGAAGTGGTAATATCAGTATAAATTTAAACGTGGCATGAAAATAGTTTCCATCGTTGTCGCCTGGAGTTTTCATGTATACAATTTGAATTTATTCATATCAGATCATCATTATTGAAATATAGTATTTTACATTTTAATTATGATTTGAAATGTATCATAACTTGCTAGAAACATGCATAATGCAGATCAAATTCACGTACTTATACCTTGCATTTCTTCCCATCAATATCCATCCCCACAAGACGCATCTCAACAATGTTTTAATAAACTATTATCTGTGAAGTAAAAATGTGTGTCAAACTTTCGACCTGACCGACAAGTCTATTTGGTAACTAAACGCATGTAGAACCGTGATCAAAATCGACATTATTCATAATAGGCTCACAGTTTTTAAAAATTTCTTGGAAAAATTATTCAATTGAGAATAGTTTTCTGAATTTGATTCCAACGCTTCTTATTCATTCAATTATTTTTCATAATTTGCTCTATTTTTTATCAATGAATTGATCCCAATGAATATGTAGGATAGCCTCGTGGTCAGGAATGAAAAAAACATGTTCTTTTTGTGAACCTGGTCAATAGTTTTAGTCACAACCAGTTTTTGAAAATACAAATTTACATATACGAAATTTAATTTCTCTTAAACTCCAACATTCTCCATGATTCTATATTTTGTATCAATAAATTGATTAAAATTAATGTAGAATAGCCTCGTAACCGGGAATTGAAATTTGTTCTTCTATTGTAACCTGGTAAATATTTCTTGTCACAACCACTTTGTAATGATACAAATTTACAAATACGAAATTCAAATTCCCATGAATCTGATCATTCCTCATGATTCTTTCTATTTTGTATCAATAAATCAATTCAAATGAATATGTAGGAAAGTCGTAGCCAATTAGGATCAAAAACACGCTCTTTTTAAAACCTGGTAAATATTGTTGGTCACGGCCACTTTTTGATAATACACATTTTTGTGACAACAACTACGAATAATCACTCTCAAAAACAACAACAACTACGAATAATCACTCTCAAAAGTAAGGATAATGATAATAGTTGACCTTTGCTGTTGATCGAATAAACTACGGAAAAAACTACAATATTGTCAAATGAGAGAGCAATTGTCTTCTGGATTTCTCAAAATTGTTTCCGACCTTAGTCGTATCATAGTCTTTGGTCGTATTCAGAGTATCAGAAAACAAATCCGACTTCCTTCTCTTTTTTATTGTCACAAGAAAAGAAAAACAAATACATAAAAATTCTCAAAAAGATCTACAAAGCCTTCAAAAGCTTGTCTGTAGAATAATAAAATGATTCACCGAATTCAAATAAAAACAAACGACTAGTGGTAAACAATAAATAATTAAAATGTATATTACATTTTGTCAACTGACAATTATTGAATGCAAATAATGAAGAAAAAAAATCACACTAATTTACAGAAACACTGCTTACGAAGAACAAAAATATGATGAACAAAATTGAAACAAATTAAACTAGGCAAACGCGAAATATGCGTTGTAAGATGAGCGAGATATCTGAATAAGGTATAATAAAAAAAAGTCCTACATTTGCTACTTTATCGACTCTGGTATTCTACACACATTGTCCTTCATTAGATGAGCGTAGCGAAGATTCCATCCCACTCTTATAGAGCTTTGTCTGTGTGTTTTTCTTTTTTTTTGTAAGCACTGCACAGGTCACATGGGTGGACTGATCAACATGAAACTTTTTTTGTACGGGCCAACTTTTACAACTTGGAATTTTGAAGTTTTTGGAATGAATCGGTTCGATAGATTTTGAAAAATATCATGTCAAAGTTTTAAAAACCCCGCGAGATTAGGCTGGGTAAGAAAATTCGAAAAAATGAAACCTCTCCGAAAATAATAAAATTTTCTCTGAGTGTTCAAACAAGAATGATACACATAACCACCATTTTTTAAGAAATTTGAATCAGCCATTTCGAAGAAAACAATTCAACTAACTGTTTTCATTCATCAAATACAGTATATGGAAATGAGCCAAGATTCACTGCTCTCTAGATTCGATATTTGCCCAAGAATTACCTATTCTTTATATTCGTCAAGGTGTGTAGAATACCAGAGAAGATAAAGTAGTAATTAAATGAAGGACAAAGTGTGTAGAATACCAGAGTCGATAAAGTAGCAAATGTAGGACTGTTATACCTTTTCCAGATATCTCGCTCATCTTACAACGCATATTTCGCGTTTGCCTAGTTAGATGAGCGTAGCGAAGATTCCATTCCCCTCTTATGGAGCTTTGTTGGTGTGTTTTTTTTTTGTTTTTTTTGTAAGCACTGCACAGGTCACATGGGTGGACTGATCAACATGAAACTTTTTTGTACGGGCCAACTTTTACAACTTAGAACTGTATAGTTTTTGGAATGAATCGGTTGGATAGATTTTGAGAAATATGTCAAAGTTTTCAAAAACCCCATAAGATTAGGCTGGGTGAGAAAATTTGAAAAAATGAAACCTCTCCGAAAAAATAAAGATTTCTCCGAGTGTTCAAACATGAATGATACACATAACCATTATTTTGTGAGCAATTCGAACCAGCCGTTTTGAAGAAAAAAATTCAAATAACTGTTTTTATTCATCAAATCTATTACTATCAATAACGTAACGGGATAAGCAACATGGCGGTTTCCTTTCACACCATGCGTACATCAAAGGGATGCCGCCTCACAAATGTTATGATGATTTGCTGGTATTGTTGTATGTTGATCTATACAAGTAATAGATGTAATGCAATCTGTGAATCCAGCTCTTTCCAACTGCATTAAACAATATTGGGATAAATGTCATCTGAATTGGCCAATCTAAATTTAAAATACGTCTGTAAAAGCATTTAGTCCCCTAGTCAAGAGCCCTACTGCTATATTTACGATTTGATAACTGGATAATTACTCATCATCTACGAGAAAGATTAAAATCAATGCAATTGTACAACTATGTACTATATATTAAAATACGAGCCTAATACGTACGATTTGATTTGAAATTGCGAATCTCACAAATGTACACGAAAGCGCGCTGATTCCATCATGGTGAAAACGGCCTAATGTTAAAAGGATAGGACTTATGCCGTGTTGCTTATCCCGTTACGTTATTGATAGTCATAGATCAAATATATGGACATGAGCCAAGATTCACTGCTTTCTAGATTCGATATTTGCCCAAGAAGTCTTTATATTCGTCGAGGTGTGAAGAATAACAGAGAAGATAAAGTAGCAATCAAATGAAGGACAAAGTGTGTAGAATACCAGAGTCGATAAAGTAGGACTGTTATTAAACCTTATTCAGATATCTCGCCCATCTTACGACGAATATTTCGCGTCTTCCTAGTTTAATTGCTACTTTATCTTCTCTGGTATTCTACACACCTCGACGAATATGAAGATTAGTTATTTCTTGGGTGAATATCGAATCTGGGAAGCAGTGAATCTTGGCTCATTTCCATATATTTGATGAATAAAAACAGTTATTCGAATTTTTTTCAAAACTGCTGCTTCGAATTGCCTAAAAAATGGTGGTTATGTGTATCATTCATGTTTAAACACTCGAAGAAAAATTTATTCTTTTCGGAGAGGTTTCATTTTTTCAAATTTTCTCGCCCAGCCCAATCTTATGGGGTTTTTAAAACCTTCGACATGATATTTCTCAAAATCTATTCAACCGATTCATTCCAAAAACTATACAGTTCTAAGTTGTAAACGTTGGCTAGTACAAAATAAGTTTCATGATGTTCAGTTTACCCATGTGACCTGTGCAGTGCTTACAAAAAAAAAACACACAGACAAAGCTCCATAAGAGTGGGATGGAGTCTTCGCTACGCTCATCTTATTACAGGGGAGGCAGATAAAATACATAAAAGGGGAGAGATTCAAAAATATATCAACTCAAATTATTCAGCAACCACTGTCTTAAATCACGTTTTATTATAATATATTGATCTAGGTCAATTTGTGAGCTGGAAAGAGTATTGAAGATTATTGGCACCAGTCTGTACACATAACTAACGTGTTCCATAGTTATTTATGTAGCGTGGTACTTCATAAAGAGCTTGATTTTGAGGCCTTGTATTCACCGAACGTATGTTTTCGGATTTAAAATTTTCATCAACATAATATGAAGCGATACTTATAAAGTTCAGGCAGAGGCAAGAGAGGGGTATACTTATACAGATCGAGTGAACTATTATCTCGTTTTTTTTTTTAAATCATCAGGTATAATTTTCTTGATTAATCTGTTTGAATTGAAATCAATTCATTTAGATGACCTGGCGTTGTATTACACCAAGACAAAATTCCATACAGTAGTATATAACTATTCCTTACTTCCTCAAGAAGTATAATTTGAAGGAAATAGAAGTTATCGGACTTTTTGTGGGAGCCAGGGGAACAATTTGTAATTTTTTCAGTGACTTTTGTAAACGTTTTTTATAAGTAACTTTTTAAAATATTAAATCGGATTGTCAGCACTTGAAGACTCCGTAAGAATTTTAAGAAATCATTTGTATAATTAACGTTTCCATATATCACTTTTAATTTTGTAATCTCTAAATCTCCTTATTATTTTATTCAATCCTATTTTGTTTCTACATTTTTTCTATTCGATCAGTTCCCTTTGCATGTATCAATATATAATATTTTCAATCTATTTCTCTATATTTTTCTATGTATTTTTTATACTGATTGCTATCCTGTTTTATAATTTAGTCAGGTACCAATAAAGGTTATTTCTTCTTCAAGTAGCGCTGTACACAGAAAGAAGTGTATATTGCAGAACATATTTCAAATTATAAAATTGTTTGAAACATGATTTCAGTCAATTGCAAAGCATATGTAGTACATGGGGTTTCCAAGAGAATAGGAAATCAATCGTCAAGCCAAGATACTCATAAGTATAAACGTTTTCAATGAAGTTGTCACAGCCAATGCAAGGAAAACCTCCACTCATAAGATGAAGACAGTCCGTGGAGTGACAATCAATTGTGATCAAAAAATTGTGATGTAAAATTAATGATTTTCGTTTTTCTTTCTAAGACCTGATAATCCAACCACCCTTATCATACTAACTTGAACCCTTATCCTGACCCTCAACTACCCTCATCTACCCTTTTCATTTTGTATAGAGGTACAATTAAATATTCTCAAATTAAATCCTGAAATATTCATTTTATTCAACCTAGTAGATTTGATATAATTTATTCCATGGTTATAAATTTTTTTCGATAACATCAAAACATGCGACAAAATCATTGTTTCCCAATTAAGGCTTTGGGTGAAAAGTGGGATCGCTTGGACGGGGCACCAGAAGGGCGACCTTAGCACCCCATTTGAATTATTCAAGATTATTAATATTATATAATTATCTTTAATATATATATAAGAAATGTAATATAATATATGAATAAATAATATTATATGATTATTAATTATTGATTTCATTACTATTAATATAAAATGAAAATCCATACGTTGAGACATAATAATTAATGTAAAATCATTTGAAAAATCACTTTCTGACTCTACTGACCAAACAACGAGTATAGATGAAAGGCTCGAAAGTTAGTTGCCAAAAGCTATATCCTGGAATCGAACACCGACCCTGTTAGTGCAACTCCTGCCGGCTGTTGTTTCAATCGAGGGTCACTTACTTCACTTGTCGTCACAATTGTCGTTGTTTGTGGCACTGATACGGCTGTTGTATTTCTTGAAGCTTCTTTTTCTGTGGCATTGGTAGGTGTTCGCGATGTTTCTTTTTGTAATATAGTGAGTGTAGTTGCCACAGTCTCCGGAACAGATGTAGTTGGTGTAGTTTGTGACACTACATGTTTCAACGTTCCTGTGGTTTGTTCAATAGCTGCTGTAGTTGTTTGTGTTGTTGTTCCTATTGTTGACGTAGGAATTGTAGTTGTAAATGCTGTGATTTCTTGTGATGTTGGAGTTCCTGTAGTTTTCTGTGTAGTTGAAGTAACTGTAGTTTCAAATGTGGTTGGAGTTTCTGTAGTTGTATATGTAGTTGATGTTCTTGTAGTTGTATTTGTAGTTGGAGTTCCTGTAGTTTCATTTGTAGTTGTAGATTCTGTAGTTTTATATGTAGTTGGAGTTTCTGTAGTTTTATATGTAGTTGGAGTTTCTGTAGTCTTATATGTAGTTGAAGTTTCTGTAGTTTTACATGTAGTTGGAGTTTCTGTAGTTTCATATGTTTTTGGAGATTCTGTAGTTTCATATGTAGTTGGAGGCTCTGTAGCTTTATATGTAGTTGGAGTTTTTGTTGTTGTAGTTATATGTGTAGTTGACGCTGCTGTCGATTCAACTGTTTCCGGAGTTGTCTCAGCTGTTGAGGGCTGTGTAGTCCGCTGTGGAGTTGGTTGCGTCGAGGTAGTTGTCGTAGTTGTCGTAGTTGTCATAGTTTGAAGTGTTTCGCGAGAAGGGGTTTCATCATCACAAAATAAGCATAGGAGTCCGTTGCTGTCTTGAAATTTATTATTTTGAATGTTGTTATTTGGATCCA
>OZ023332.1:12306420-12368920 GCA_964007535.1 Brachyptera risi | reverse complement strand
TCACTTTTTCATATTTTTAATCACGAACTATTTTGATACCAATTATAAGA
This sequence comes from Brachyptera risi, assembly GCA_964007535.1. Lineage (NCBI taxonomy): Eukaryota > Metazoa > Arthropoda > Insecta > Plecoptera > Taeniopterygidae > Brachyptera > Brachyptera risi. Next base: position 12,368,870 of record OZ023332.1, on the reverse strand, counting down.
ATACAGCAAATCATCAACACGTGACAAGACAGAGAGAAAATTTTGTAGAAACTTCATTTCATAATTCTTATGGTAGACAATTGAGAAGCAATTCCTGATTCCAAAATTATTCAATAAAATCGGCTGAATTAAGAAAAGTATCAAAAATATCACAAGTGAAAATTGACCTGAAGCAATGGATATCTAATAATGTGCAAATACTTGAACAGCGATGAAAAATAGAGTCACACTAATGATGCTTACCCAATATATATAATGCTTCATTCCCTTAGTCACTTATTTAGCCTATTTACTTTTTCAATTGCATTGTTCAAAGGGAAACATATTTATACATTCAACTGTTTTTATTCTTATTCCGCGTAGCTTTCCAGATGTTTATTTTAATGACCATATATGTAATATGTTAACAGTGTTTAGACCCACAGACAAGTCAAATCTCATGTGACTTTGTGGGTCTACGTTATCATCATAATGTACTAATATAAAATGTAAATGAAACGCTTTGAAAAAAAAATCATTGTTATATTGTAAATTGTATTGTCATGTTAAGTATGTTCTATTACGTTTTATGTACGTTTTATGTACGTTTTATGTACGTTTTAATGTCTGTAGCGTAAAAATATAGCAAAATTGCTGAATCAACATTATTATATATGATTTTCGAGAACCTTTGGGTGTGGCATTTATTTATTCACTTTTTATTCATACAAAATGTACATACGTGTTTGTCTGTCCTACAATTTGTTTCTCAATTCACCAAATGTATTGATTTGGTTTAACGACGCACTCTACTGATGATTACGATCTATTCGCGTAGGTGAATGATATATCAGATGGTGAGATAATGAGATGAAATGTTATTTTATTATGTGTTTTTGAATAGTGAGAAGGAGTCGGTCGTGACCTGTTGTTAACGAATCATCCCAGTATTGACCTGGACGACAGAGGAAAACCACAAAAAAAAATCTTGTCAGGATGGTCGACCATGGTGGGAATCGATCCCCGGTCTCCTAAATGACGGGATTAAATCATATAATTACTACAATTTACCCAATAAATATCATGGCATCAATAAAACACCTAACGTACTAATCATTACCTTACTCAACCACGAGTGGAAATAGAAAATATAGCGTTTTCCTAAAATGGCTTGTATATGTGGACGTGATTCCTGAACTCGATCAAGTTTTTCTCGTGGAGGTGCCGGGTTCAGCGAGTGCATTCCGCTTGAACGTAATGGATGGAAGTGCCATGTTCGACAAATACGTTTTCGTTCGAAAATTATGATTTGGTGGACCTATGCGTGTTAACTGTTCGGTATCACTGCAAATACTCACTTCCTGTAGCAACTTGAGAGGTTATCAATATTTTAAAACAAATATATGATATTAAAACAATGATCGATATCAAATTCCAAAAATGGAGATAGCTATATAAAATAAGTGACTAAAACCTAATCAGACTTGTTGAGATAGCATCAAAAAAACAAACAACAACAACAACAACAACAACAACAACAACAACAACAACAACAACAACAACAACAACAACAACAACAACAACAACAAAGAAAGGGTGTTGAAATAATGATAATAATAATAATAATTTTTATTAGTACAAATTGATCAAATTACATGATATTGTCATTACAACAATATTATAAATGACCTCGCTGTCGGTGTCACCCCAAAACGAGGAGAGGCTTTAGTCGGTAAGAATCCGACACTCCCCGCAATTCAAACGGCGGGTTGTCATGCAAGATTTCTCCTCCCCACAAAAGAGTTTAACAAAAAAAGAGAAGTGAAAAAGCGAATGCCCAACCAAAAGTGAGAGAGATGAATAATGGGGCCTCGCGTACGGCTTCTTGTCAGGCCTAATGGTGTATGTGGAGAACAGAATGCTCATGTGTGAGCAAGACCTCCACGTGCTCGTCGTATGTCTTCATGATCACCAGTAGAAGGTTTTCAGAAGATAACTACCAGTTTGTTAAGGTGGAGTTACAGGCACGGTGCTTATACAAGTGAAGAAACCCATCTTCCCTATTCTTTCCATTTCCACGAAACAGTGCGATTGAATGAAAAGTATATTAATTCCAAGATGAATGCATGCTCCCAAATTGAAATGACATTCGATTTTTGTGGATTCGATCAGTTTTTAGATGAAGATTCAATGAATGTCATTACATCATTCGTATTCATTGACGTATCATCTTAAAACTGATTGAATTAAAATCGAATGTCAAAAATCACGAAAATCAACAAAAATTGAATGTCATAATAATCAAAGAAAAAAAATTATTCTGAAGTTGACAAAGATTTTTATTCAATGGCATTGGTTTGTGTGAACATGAACAAAATGGGATAGATGAATGTATCTATTTCTTCAAACACCGTGCTATAACACCCCCTTGATGACTTGAACATTTCAAAATAGAAATTCACCTTTTTAGATGAGCGTAGCGAAAATTCCATTTCACATGCCGAAAAAAATGGGCTTGGTTTTTATGTTGTTTTTTTGTAATTTTGTACGCGGCATACAGGTCAGGAAAAAAATACATATCAACTTGAAACTTTTTCTACATATTTCCGTCATACCAGAATAGGCTGTGATTGTTATTCAAAAAAATCATTCGGAGGGTTTTTCCGGAAAATGATCGGAAAGTTTTAGAAATCCTCATGAGAATAACCCAGAGGAAAAATACTTGGCAAACAAGAATTTTTCCAAAGCTCCAAAATATTCACCGATTATGAACAATATTATTATACACCTTTTTAGAGATTTTTGCAACAATCGAATGTGAAATAACGAAGAAAACGCAATAAAAGTATACATTTTATTGAATATTTGGATCAATTGGTTTTGCAAAGTGTTTATGCGACAGGTTGCAGGTTACTATGAATATCAACAAGTTGCAGGTGAGGTTTTTGAACCTTTGAAGTAAGTCAAGGTTTGTAGATGTAAATTGAGCTGACAAGTTATTTTTCATTCTAGATTTCCATACTTCTAATACCTCGTTCACACTATCTGTGACTATCAATAACGTAACGGGATAAGCAACATTGCGCTTTCCTTTCGCACCATGCGTATATCAAAGGGATGCCGCCTCACAAATGTTATGATGATTTGCTGGTATTATTGTATGTCGATCTATACAAGTAATAGATGTAATGCAATCTGTGAATCCAGCTCTTTCCAACTGCATTGAACAATATTGGGATAAATTTCATTTGAATTGTCCAATCTAAATTTAAAATACGTCTGTAAAAGCATTGTCCCCTAGTCAAGAGCCCTACTGCTATATTTACCATTTGATAACTGGATAATTACTCATCATCTACGAGAAAGATTAAAAACAATGCAAGTATACATCTATGCACTATACATTGAAATACGAGCCTAATACGTACGATTTGATTTGAAATTGCGAATCTCAGAAATGTACACGAAAGCGCTGATTCCATCATGGTGAAAATGGCCTAATGTTAAAAGGATGGGACTTACGCCATGTTGCTTATCCCGTTACGTTTTTGATAGTCATAGACACTATGGATCACTAACTGCAGTTAGGCTAACTGCAGTTAAGCATTATAGATGACACCGTTCTAACTGAGATAAAGTGTTCATACTGACAGCGATGAAATGGTTGTTAGTGACGTCATGCACTGCCATCTTCCTGTTCGATTACTGTTAATTTTTATATTGCAATCTATAGATCTACAGATATTCTGTTGATATCTAGCCATTATCTCGCCTTGTTTTTGAACAAAGCCATCTGTATCATTCGAATGATGTAAACTAGGCACACGCGTTATGTGTTGCCGCGTTGATGGATGAGCTGGAATATATCACCTTATCTTTGGATTGGTTATTATTAGATGAGCGTAGCGAAGTCTCCATCCCACTCTTATAGGGCTTTGTCTGTGTGTTTTTTTTTTGTGGGCACTGCACAGGTCGCAAGGTTTGACTGATAAACATGAAACTTTTTTTGTATGGGCCAACTTTTACAACTTAGAACTTAGAACTGTATAGTTTTTGGAATGAATCGGTTGGATAGATTTTGAGAGATATCATGTCAAAGTTTTTGAAAACCCCATAAGATCAGGCTGGGTGAGAAAATTTGAAAAAATGAAACCTCTCCGAAAAAAATAAAATTTTCTCTGAGTGTTTAAACATAAATGATACACATAACCACCATTTTGTAAGCGATTCAAACCAGCCGTTTTGAAGAAAAAAATTCAAATAACTGTTTTTATACATCAAATATAGTGGAAATGAGCCAAGATTCACTGCTTCCTAGATTCGATATTTGCCCGAGCATTTAATATTCTTCATATTCGTCAAGGTGTGTAGAATACCAGAGAAGATAAAGTAGCAATTGAATGAAGGACAAAGTGTGTAGAATACCAGAGTCGATGAAGTAGCAGATGTAGGACTGTTATTATACTTTATTCAGATATCTACCTCATCTTACAACGCATATTTCGCGTTTGCCTAGTATATATATACACCTTGAGATCCAAACCATTACATCCCTGCCATCTTATTTTCCATTATTAATTTCTATGATAATAAAGAAGGCTTTGCTTTAATCGCTTACATCTAGAGGTGACACCTGTGGCTTGAATTCAATTGGATGAGCGAAGCGAATACTCAATTTCGCCATACCCGAAAAAAGATGACTGTTTTTTTTCTTTTTTTGTTCGCGAACCACAGGTGAAACAAAAATTCTAAATCAGTTGAAACTTGGCATACACAAGTGTCATTATCTAATTCGATAATGTATAGTTTTGAGGCGCAATCGGTTGAACACTTCTGAGAAAACGCATTGTAAAGTTTTCAAAAATCCCATTAAAATAACCCAGAGGAAAATATTCGTGAAATAATTTGTATCCGAGACATTTCAAATTCTCATGGAATTTTATTATAATAATAATACACATTATTCCGAACTTTCACTCGAATCGGATCAGCTGTTTTGAGGTAAAAAAATATATAATGTAATTTTTGTGAATCACTCAAAGCTATTAAGATACCAATTAAATCCAAGCCACAGGTGTCACCTCTTAACTGTGAACGATTGAAACAAAGCCTTCTTTATAAAAATAGAAATCAATAATGAGAAATAAGATGGCAGTGATGTAATGGTTTGGATCTCAAGGTGTATATATATATATATATATATATATATATATATATATATATATATATATATATATATATATATATATATATATATATATATATATATATATATATATATATTATATATATATATATATATATATATATATATATATATATATATATATATATATATATATGTATATAATAACCAATTCAAAGATAAGTCGATATGCTCCAGCTCATACATCAACGCGGACACACATAAAGCGTTTACCTAGTTGGTATCTTAATAGCTTTGAATGATTTTAAAAAATTACATTATATATTTTTTTACATCGGAACGGCTGATTCTATTTGGATGAAAGTTCGGAATAATGTGTATGATTATTATATTGAAATTCCCTGGTAATTTGAAATGTCTCGGATGAAAGTTATTTCACGAATATTTTCCTCTGGGTAATTCCAATGAGATTTTTGAAAACTTTGAAATGAGTTTTCTCAGAAGTAGTTCAACCGATTGCTCCTCAAAACTATACTGTATTGAATTAGATAATGACACTTGTGTATGCCAAGTTTCAACTGATTTTAAATTTTCGTTTGACCTGTGAAGCGCGAACAAAAAAAAACACTTTTTTTCGGGTGTGGTGAAATTGAGTCTTCGCTTCGCTCATCCAAGGATATAGTGGGCCCTACCTTGAACCAACAATGTGACGATACGATTTTGCTCTTTGAGAAGCGGGGAATTTTGATCGCAGTTAAGCTAACTGAGTTCTAGAAACTCAGTTAAAACATAACTAGAGATTATACTGAGTCTGAAATGAGTGCGACTGAAACAGTATCACACGATCAAGACCCATGACTTTCAATCACGCATTTTTCCCATTCGATATTTTTTATTTGTTTGCATATCGATTGAAAAATGAAGATTTCGATGTATTCCGATCGATATTCGATACAAAAAGTTTCGAGATTGTTCGCTGTGTTCATATCAAACGTCACACACATTCATCCAATTTCATCATCTTATTTCAACATTTGATTATTTCATAATTGAATTTATATATATATACATATATATATATATATATATATATATATATATATATATATATGAATATATATATATATATATATATATATATATATATATATATATATATATATATATATATATATATATATAAATATATATATATATATATATATATATATATATATATATATATATATATATATATATATATATGAATATATATATATATATTCACATGTATATATACATATATATATATATATATATATATATATATATATATATATATATATATATATATATATACATATATATATATATATATATATATATATATATATATATATATATATATATATATATATATATATATATGTTTGTATATATATATATATATATATATATATATATATATATATATATATATGAACATATTTATATATATATATATATATATATATATATATATATATATATATACATATATATATATATATATATATGTATATATATATATATATATATATATATATATATATATATATATATATGTATATATATATATATATATATATATATATATATATATATAATATATATAAATATATATATATATATATATATATATATATATATATATATATATATATATATATATATATATGATTTCAATAGCTTCCTGGTTGACCACCAGTAGGTTATTATAATTAATGATTTTTAAAACTGTTTATATATATATATATTATTATATATATATTTATATATATATATATATATATATATATATATGTATATATATATATATATATATATATATATATATATATATATTTATATATATATATATATATATGTATATATATATATATATATATATATATATATATATATATATATATATATATATATATATATATATATATATATATATATAGCTCGGTAAGTTTCAAAATTGGAATATTCCATATTCTTCAAATATCGATGTGAACGAAGGTGGTGGCGCCGTGTGGACGGCCGATACCGAGTTTGCTCATCAGTGCATCAAGAGTTCTGCTGTGTGGAGGTGCCTTGTTCCTCATATCGAATTTGATGGATGGTCGAGGTCAAGTGTTGGGTTTTTCAACCTGCCACAAGTCACTGTCAACTGAGAATACCGTGTTCATATATAAATATATATATATATATATATATATATATATATATATATATATATATATATATATATATATCTATATCTATATATATATATATGTATATATATATTTATATATATATTTATGTATATATATACATATATATGTATATATATATATATATATATATATATATATATATATATATATATATATATATATATATATAATATATATATATATATATATTAAATCTGTATATATATACATATATATATAATATATATATATATATCTGATATATATATATATTATATATATATATATATATATATATATATATATATATATATATATATATATATATATGTATATACATGTATATATATGTACATATATATATATATATATATATATATATATATATATATATATATATATATATATATATATATATATATGTATATATTTATATAAATATCTTCATTTGGCTCTCTCAACCAATCGCAATGGCTGCCATTGGCGATAAAGAATTCAAAAACCCGTGCGTTTTAATGATGAAAATGTGATGGCTGATTATGAAATCAATAAAACAATTCAATGAATGAATGAATGAATATTAGGGTTTCACGGCGCGTCAACGACATATAATGAAAAAAAAACAGTAAACTCTTCTGAGTTATATGGCGGTAAAGAATTATATTTCTGAACATGGTCGAAGTCAGGACGGTTATACCGTTGTAGACACTGTGTCAGCGAGAAAGAAACCCTCCCTCACGTTCTCGGCTTCTGCAACAATGGAGAGCTTTTAATAAATACTCGCCACCACTGCATTCGATCTGCTATCGCCAACGAGATCAGTAAGAGAGGCCTGGAAGTTCACGAAGAAGTAGCTTGCACAGGCATCTCCCGTCGTATCGACATCATCGCCATCAACAGTTAAAGGCTATATAGATGATCCCACGATCCGGTATGAGACTGGCTTGAGTCAGGCCGAAGAAGTCGACAAGGAAAAAGAAAGCATCTATACGAGCCTACGATCCTTTATTTCAAAGAAAAATACAATCTTGTCAATATTGAGGTGATCAGACTTTTGGTTGGAGCGAGGAGCACCATCCCAACATTTTCTGTACATTTTTGTAAGAGATTCAAGCTAGTAGTAGTTTCATATATAATATTTCACTCCTCGCTATATAAGGTTCAGTGTTCATTTTTTAGACGAGCTTTAGCGAGGATTCAATTTGACATACTGAAAAAAATTGGTGTTCGTTTTTATGTTTTTTTTTTATGTTTTTTTGTCGGTTCTCCACAGGTCAAACGGCTACAGCTATCAACTTCAAACCTTTTCCCATTATGCTTCCTCATCTATTTCAGATCTGTATAGTTTTGTGGTATTATCGGTTGGTAACTTTTATTTTTATGAATTTTAGAAATTTCAAAAATACCCATTAGAATAACACGACGAAAAAAAATTGATACATTTTCATTTTCAAAAAAATTGAAATTTTGTGTGGAGTTGAATTACATATTGATTCACATTTCTGGAAATTCTCAGCTTGATCGGGTGTGCTATTTTGAAGAAAAAACATGAAATGTGCTAAATTGGTACCCCTCGAAGCCGTTTTTACCCATTTATAACTAAAATGTTACCCACTTGGCGAATTTAGGCAAAAGTTTGGCAAAGAAGTCGACATACTATTACTTTACGCTCGTCTAACAACGCGTATATAGCGTTTTCCTAGTAGGAATCATTTATATTCAATCAGTTAGAGTAGGTACATATATTCTTATTTTTTTCTATTTTATCTGTTATCATATGTTTTGTATCTTGTCGTTTTTCATTATTCTGTGTCGTATCGGCAACCCAAATATGGGCAGGAATCTTAATGAAGATTTTACTACTGATTTTATTACTGAAAATGTCTAAAAAATTCTACAAAAAAAACTTGTGAAAGTGCCCCTAGCGCCTATCAAAAGACCAATCACGCTGATATTTGAAATATTGTAGGTGGTTTTCAAGTATGAAGATGTTGTTTCATAGATGTTTTTTTTCAACATCCACATTCATTGCTTGATCTACTCCTAATTCAAAACGAATTGTTGGATCGAGAACATATCCGTGATTGGTCTTTAGATTTATGGCAATGATATCTATTCTACGGGTACTATCGTTTCCCCCCCAAGCAGTGCACTTCTTGGTGTACCTCCCAACCATTTCTCCGCAGTGCTGAGGCCAACGCAGCTCGGATGGTGTGATGCCTGGTGTTTCTCAGGAGAAATCCGTGCTGGCAGAATCCCAGGACGTGTGGAAGGGTTTCCATATTAGATAGGCCTATTGAATACTTAATTCACAGAATACTCATTTACAAGTTATGTTTCGTCAGGATAATACAAATGTTCAGGCCTTAAATAGTAGTTCATCAATATTATAAAACTCCTTGTCCAACAGATAACGCTTTACATCAATTTCAAAAAGATCAAAAGATTCTATACATGATAATTATTCAGGAAGAGCATTACAAATTTTCCCTGCATTATGGTCAAGCCCCGACTCATAAAGGGCAGTGCTATGACTAGAAGTTACAAGATTATTATTTTTGCGGATGCTGTGTGCATGGGTAGTTTTACTTTCAAATATGCTAAAATTCATTTTGATAAAACAGACCAGTTCTAATATGTGAACAGATGTTATTGTCACAATATTAAAATTCTTGAAGAGTCCTCTGCAGCTATCACACCTCCGTTTTTCCATCATGACTCTTCTGACTTATGCCTGCACAAACTTGAAGAATCCACGCAAGAACTTTTTATACATTCATTTTTGTTTTTCAAGTGAATACGTTTGAGAAGGAAAACATAAAAAATGGGAACCAATAACTGTATTTGTTTTGATAGTGCAATTAGCTTCTACTTTGCGAACTGATTGTCAGTTGATTCAGCAATAGTTAGCGACTCAACTTATCATCACCCTTGGTTACGTTTGTTATTTTTGTATCGTAACTAATTGTTAGCTCAAACTCAACTAAGATTTTGTAATGATCGTTCCTAAGAATTTAATGTACTCATTATATGAGCGACAGCGAAGACCTCCATCCTACTCTTATGGAACTTTGTCTGTGTGTGTGTGTGTTTAATCACTGCACAGGTCGCACGGTTCGACTGATCAACATGACACTTTTTCTGTATACGTAAACTTATCGAACTTAGAACTGTGTAGTTTTTGAGACGTATCGGATATCAGTTGAACCACATCTGAGAAATATCATCTCAAAGTTTCTGAACAACTTCATAAAATTTAGCTGGGCGGAAAAATGGTAAAAATAAAATCTTTCCCAAAACATTAAAATTTTCTCTGAATGTGAACACAATAATGATACACATGATTACAAAATTGTATGCAATTGACCACTAGTGATAGGCGTGGCTAATCGGCAGGCCACCTTGATCTATACTTCATGTGGGAATTTAGAGATACTCTGATGGGTGAATGTGAAATTTCCCACATAACAAAGCCCATTTGATTGGATGTTCTGTTGTGTGACGTTTATGGGCGGGTCAATAACTAGTCGTCAATTCGGATCAGCCGTTTTGAAGAAAATAATTGACGACTTGCAGTATCCGCCCCCATGACGTCAGATATCATACCGTCCAATCAACAGGGCTGTTAGAACTGTAGTCAAATTCAGATATTCCAATCGGGGTATCTTGAAATGACTACAAATGATATGATCCAACTGGCTGACTGGCAAAGCCACGCCTATTTCGAATCGTCAATTCAATAGATATTTTCCATTTGACAAATGGATAGAAATAATATTGCAAAACCACTGCCGAGACTCACGGCCTTCTAGATACGATATTTACCGAATGAAGTACATTTTATACGAGTCAAGATGTGTAGAGTTTTCGATTATTTGATGAGCGTAGCGAAGTCTCCATCCCACTCTTATAGGGCTTTGTCTGTGTGTTTTTTTTTTTTTTTTGTAAGCACTCCACAGTCGCAAGGGTTGACTGATCAACATGAAACTTTTTTTGTACACGCAAACTCATCCAACTTAGAACTGTATAGTTTTTGGAATGAATCGGTCAGACCGATTTTGAGAAAAATCATCTCAAAGTTTCTAAAAACCCCATAAGATTTGGCTGGGCGGAAAATGTTGAAAAATAAAATCTCTCCAAATTGGATGAAATTTTCTCTAAATGTGTGAACATGGATTTTACATATTATTACGATTTTTTAAGCAATTCTGATCAGTCGTTTTGGAGAAAAAAAATAAAATGACTGATAATATTCATAAAATATATCATAAAAATTGTGACAGAATTAAGTTGTTGAGATTCACTGCTTTCTAGATTCAAGAGTTGACCAACAATGAAGTATTTTTTATATGCGTCAAGGTGTGTAGAACACCAGAGTCAATGAAGTGGCAAGAGTGGAACTACTTTAACGACTTATATAGCTTATTCAGATATCAAGGTGTGTAGAATACCAGAGTCGATAAAGTAGCAAGGGTAGAACTACTTCAACGACTTTTATACCTTATTAGGATATCTCGCTCATCTTACAACGCATATTTCGCGTTTGCCTAGCTTTAACAAATTAACAACTCTTTTACATAATACACTAGAATAGGCCAACATACCGGCACAGTAGCTGAGTGGTTAGCGCACTTGCTTCGTGTGACCCGGGACGTGGAGGGACATATCGGACCCGGTTCGATCCCCGCCACCGTCCATCTTTACAGGGGTTTTTCGTGGTTTCCCTCTGTAGTCTAAGCTAATACTGGGATGGTTCCCACAATATAGGCCACGACCGCCCGCTTCCTTCCCACTATCCTTCTCATTACCCATAAAACCTTCATCTCATCATCCCATCATCCCATCATCTCATTGATCATTCACCCGACGCCAATATATCTCAGTCATCATTACAGTGCGTCGTTAAAACCCAATATAAAAAAAAAGTCCACATACACATAATAATTATATCGAAGGCAACGTTGTTTCGTACGTCACCGACCAGTAGCCCCGACCGAACAATCGAGCCCAGTCGTTCCACTCGTCGGAGTCCAGCCGATGTCTGTAAGAGTGAGCCACTGATGATATCTCAACGCACCACTTTGCTTCAATCAACGAGGTGGAAAAAATAACTAAAAGAAACATTACTTTTATTTCCTTATCGCTAAGCTCTTTGGTACAATGCTACACGATAAAGTGGGCAGCCGTTGTTGTGATATGGCCCTCCCAACTCCCAGGCATTGTTCGGTTTTGTTGCGCATGACTCAACTTATTAAACGTCATTGCACACGGCACACGAATTCGTTTTTATCTTGACAGTAAATAAAAATCATTGTGCTTATTACTAGTGTATCATTCTATTAATGTCAACTGAAATGTGTGTTAAAGCCGTTGAACATATTGATACCATCTGACGACTCACAATGCGCGTAGATTTATTATGCTCCTGAGAGGCACAGACTGTTAGATGTGCTACGTGCTAAGAGAGTAGATGGAAGATAATACGGCTTTTATTCAATGCATTGATGAATTTTGAAAATGTTGATCATTGTCCTGACTGAGTTGATTGTGTTACTTGAAACTACTGTCAGAGTAGGAAAAAAAAACTTTGGTAGTACGTAGAACTTCTTAATCACATGTTACCTTCAGTTACATACTTACTTTCTTTGATGTTAATCAAAGTTATGATGTTATAAATATTTATGAATGAATACATATAAAATTATGTGTTATAAATGTTATGAAACAAATGGTAATATATTGGTTCTATGTTTGTTCGTTGGACAATTTGCCAGATATGTGGGTTTATATTTCTTGATTAATTAATCAATTCATCAATTCATTCATTTAGTTATTTATTTGATAGTTATTATATTTGTCATACATTTATATCCATTTATCTATGCACTCGCATTCTTTATTCAAATATTCATTCATTTATTCAACGATTCATATATTTATGAATTCATTCATTCATCCATTCATTCATCAATTTATCGATTATTGAATGTATTTATCGATTTGTTCATGTATCTATATTTGGCTTAGCGCCTCACCAAGAGCTGATGACAAAGATCTATTGGCGTCGGTGAATGATGAACAAAACGATGGTAAGATTAGACGGAACGTTATTTACTTGTTTATTTTGGACAAAGTGAGAAGGAAACAGTCGTGGATTATTGTCAAGGTGCCATCCCATCATATTCATCTCGTAACGACAGAGGAAAACCACGAGAAATGTCTGTCAGAATGTTGAATCATAGGTCGTGACATAAATCGAATACTTCTCATCTAAATGCCTGTTATTCTAGTTGCATTCCTTCTTCAATACGTTTGTAATATGTTAATATGGTGCTTCGTTTGATCGTACGACAGTTTGCCAGACATGATTGTTCATATTTATTAAATTATTTATTTATATTCATTCATTTATATAGTCAATTATTTGAATCCAGTCATTCATTCAGTTATTCATTTATGTATTTATCTAACAATTATTCTGTTTTTCAGTGCTATCCACTGGCCGTATGTCTCAAACGTCTTCAAAAAATACTTGAAATGAAGAAAAGCATATATACTTTAATAAAATAGGAAGGCTATGTATATATTCATTCTCATTGCTGGAGGAAATTAGCTATAGTTAACAGTCATACTTTGAAATATAGCTATGTGGATAGGCAACTCGTGCTGATTCATAATGCAGACTCTTACCAGAGCTGGGAAACTTGAGGGTGAAATGTTGGATCTTTCACCTTGGCATGGTGATTGACTTTCAATTATATAGTCAATCGTATTGATGTGGTCTTCGACGTAAACTCGATTGAATAGTATACCGGTAAAGTGTGGTGACTTTAACCCACTATTGTGACTTTGCCCTTTTGTTGGAAAAAGTTTCAAACTGCTACAAATGAGAAAGATTTAATTTTATCGTGTAAATTTTGATACGCATTTTGATTTTGATACGTATCTATTGAGATACAAAATAAAAGTGGATACGATAAAATTAAAACTTTTTCATTTGTAGCAGTTTGAAACTTTTTCCAACAAAAGGGCAAAGTCACACCAGTGGGTTAAAGTCCCCCACTTTATGAATACTGTTTTTTTTTCGATGTATGATAGATATGTTCACAAATAAGGTTTCATTGTAAATGGAAGAAATTCTCCACCAAAAAATTATGTGTAAACGTATTCGTGCTTTTCTTTCTCTATATGCATGAAAAGAGTGGAAAGTGTATATAATTGAAACTGAGCGTCCGACGCGTGGTGCAATATAAGAGAAGGTAGTGTAATCTGTACCCTTGAAACAATTCTATATTTGGTTTCTAGTATAATGCTTGCACAGTTCAGGACCCTTACCATGACTGTCACTTAAGAAAACGTTCTGGCCCAGCTAGTTCCAAGAAACTAAGGATTTGGATTGATTTTCATTCACTATAGTAGAGCCAAGTACCATAGCAACATGTTCACTATATGTGTATTTCCATTGTTGTTAGCACAAAATCCTAGCACTGCTCTTGAGGTGGGCTGAAAATAGGTCAAAGAGACTATAAGGACTCAGATTGGATGATGATAAGGACCCCTATTCCTGAGATAAATGAGATGTGAGAAAAATAAAAATGAGTAAGAAAACGATTATCTCACTTAAAATGGCCGATTTACCACTAACAATCGGCCATTTCAAAAGAGATAATCGTTTTCTCACTCATTTGTATTTTTCTCACATCTCATTAATCTCAGGATTAGGGGTCCTGGATAGCTAAATACAATAAAAATATGAGATAATAACAGTCACGATCTCTAGAACGTAAAATAAACATTCATTTGACAAAAAAAAAAAACATTCTATCGAGGTAATTGATCACTAAGTGATAGGCGTGGCTTATCGGTACGCCACCTGGATCTATACTTCATGTGGGCATTTGGAGATAGGCCTACTCTGATAGGTAAAATGTCAAATTTCCCTTATAACAAACAGCCCATTTGATTGGATGTTTTGTTTTGGACGTTTGTGGGCGGGTTAATCACTAGTCGTCAATTTGGCAAATTCCCCTTTCCCCACAAAATATTGACTGGCAAAATGTTCCTTCATACTCCTATGTGATCATCATAAATATGTGTCCATAGTTTCTGCATTAAACAATGACAGAAAATAGTTGTTTTACTTGGCCGTGTATAGAGTTGATGGAAACCCTCAAAAACGATACCCAAGCGGATAAAAGTAATAACAACCTTTTAATAATCCAATTATTAGGAGTATTAATGGGAATAGAACTTGATATCACATAGTATATTAACCTTTGGAGACGATACAAATGATTTTGTCAGTGATATATAAGTGCTAGAGGCAAAGCTCGAAATTTCTTTGTGTATTTTTTTATACAAAACATTTAGGCACAACAACCAATATATCTACAGCAGCATTGCACCAAGAGACACCATCTTCCCAGCCTTCATCTCCAGTCTAATTATCACGCTTTTCCACTCATTTTATTGTATACCAGTCCATGTCATCATCATCTCTTTCATCTCACGACCATTCATCATCACCTCTTGCATCTGTTCTATTCTCGCTATTCTCATGCAATGTTCATTTATTTTCGTATAATCGAGTCTTCATTCTTTCATTAGAATTCTTCGTTATAAAAATTATTTCAATTGTTATATTGTTATGTTATTATTATAATTCAGAAGGATGATCTTTGATATTATCATCAGATTCCAAATTGATTTTATAATCAACTGGAACTCGTATGAAAGATATGCGGACTTTATAAGATCTTTATTACAAAATCTGTATTATAAGACTTTTCCTGTTCATTCACGTCTTTTGAGTATATTAGAGATATTCATCAGAGAAACTATATATTCATATAAATATATATATATATATATATATATATATATATATATATATATATATATATATATATATAAATATATGGATGTATATATATAAATATATATATATATATAAATATATATATATATATATATATATATATATATATATATATATATATATATATATATATATATATATATATATATATATATATGTATGTATATATATAAATATATATATATATATATATATATATATATATATATATATATATATATATATATGTATGTTTATATATAAATATATATATATATATATATATATATATATATATATATATATATATATATATATATATATATATATATATATATATATATATATATACATGACATTGAATAGAGAGAAGTAAATGTACCGACATATGACGGCAAGTGTTTATCGCCATTATTTCTAAACGTCCACAAAGCTATATAATTGTGATTCAGCTCCATTCAAAACAATAATTCTTGATGATAAGTCATTGTTTTGATGTCCACGGTAATTTCCCATGATATTTGTTATGATTTGTATTTTTACTGTCTTGTTCTCGCATAACTTATCGTCTCAAAGTTTGACCACACAACGCTTATAGTTATCTAGCTTCCATCTTCTACTTCCCGTGTCAAGCTTACAGATTTAAATTGAAACAAACATTATTAAACTTCAATCGATATATGTAAATTTAACAATAAAACGTTAAGGAATCAAGTCTTGATAAATGCGTAAGTACAGTTTATTGTGCGTCTTTTACATCGGTCTTCAAGATCAAGATCAATTAAAAAGATTAGTAAAATGTGTTGACAATAAAAAATAGAATTGTGTTTCACGTGTGGCTCAATGTTTTGTTCTTTTATATTGGGTTTTGACGACGCACTTTACTGATGGCTATGATCTATTGGCGTCGGTGGATGATGAATGAGATGATGGGATGAATGAGATGAAAGGTTATTTTATTATGTATTTTTGATAGTGGGAAGGAGTCGGTCGTGGCCAGTTGTTGAGGAACCATCCCAGTATTGACTTGAACGACAGAGGGGAACCACGATAAACTCCTGTCAGGATGGTCGACCATGGCGGGAATCTCAATGTTTCTATACGTTTTCTTGCCAATAGTTTATTCATCAATGTATTTTTTCATTCATATTGGCTTCTACAACGTTATGACTGAGATCTATTGGCGTCGGAGAATGATATGAGATGATGAAAGGTTATTTTCAAGATATCTGTGCGTCATTGGTATTAGAATTTTGATTTTGATTTTAGACTTCTCAATAGTTATCACTAAGAATTTGTCATTCCGCTAAACTTCCATGCGCTCCTAAGTGCTTTGGATAGTGAAAGCTGAACCAGCTCTGACGTGAACCATCCCAATATTTACTCTGATGACTGAGGAAAACCGCGAGAAACCTCTGACAGGAATGTCGATGATGGCAGGAACCGAATCCCGGCCTCCGGAATACCAGTTCAGCGTAGTCTCAATAACAGCGATAGTCAAATGTCTTCAATTAGTTCATTCACAGAGCATGAAGTATATAAATTCCATTTTATGTTATGCCAAAACCATATGTATATTTCTGCCACCCCCCCTACCCTCTCTCCATTCCACAATCTCTCTCTCTCTCTCTCTCTCTCTCTCTCTCTATCTCTCTCTCTCTACCTCTCTGTCTCTCTCTCTCTCTCTCTCTCTCTCTCTCTCTCTCTCTCTCTCTCTCTCTCTCGCTTTCTCTCATTTTCTTCCTCTTCCAAGTACATCGTTGACGCTTTTTCACGACTAACAATACGCGGGATGAATTCTATGTGTAATGTGTATTTGAAACCTGCCAAAACTGAGTCACGATCATCATGTTGAATGCAGTACATGTACACACACACACACACACACACTCAAATGCCATATGTTCCGTCATCATAATAATATATCGCATAGCGGTGTACGGACATACGTTTCGTGGGAATAATAAGCAAAGTAACGCTGAAAATAGTTTTCGCAAATCTAAGTTTAAATCTCACGAGTTTATAAGACAGTTATGAATATTTAACGAATTATAAGAGTTAGTATTTGACCCATTGAAACCCACTGGTAACATTTTAAGTGAGTGTTTATGGGATCTTCTGTAGATTGTGTTGAATGCATGGTTATATAGGACTATGGAGCATTAATAAGATATCTATATGCAGATTGTACGCCTGGGAATTGAAAAATGTTAAGGGCATAACTTCATCACATTCCTATACAACAGAACTCGTTAGCAAGTTTGCGCGAATAAAGTTTAACTTTTTTTTCTTTCATGTCTGCCCATAGTTGAAAAAGTTGCGCGCCTATTAATTTCTTGAAATGTATTATTATGTTACGGGCCAATCTGAATGCGTTTTCTCGGAATTACATAACGAATTGCTAACGAGGTATTTAACTAAGATATGTTGAAAACGCTACATCCATCACAGTGAAATAAGTATATACGATATTAGGTGCATATGTGTAGGCACACACTCGGTGCATACCACCTGTGCATAATTGCTAGACACATACTGCACAAACCCACAGGAAAAAAAGAAACAAAACTTGAAGAAAAAATTTAAGAAAAGTGATACCCAGTACTAATAACTTATATTTCATTATTATTTAGCTAACTCCCAATTATTATCACAAGTAATTATCCTGTCCGTATTGTACCGAGCCTCTTTAAAAGCCATGTTTTCGTTTGTCGCCAGTAACCAGGGCGGAGTCCAAGTACATCCAAACTTAATTGCCAATAAACATTGAATGTACTTGCAAAACTGTCATACTGATTATACATCAACAATATTGAATGCACTTTTTCAATTAAAAACTGTCATTATTTACGATTACATTTGATTAATAATGCGGAGAGACAGTGTGATTTCGGTTCATGGTTTTGATCCGTACTATACATATCTATACAGCTCTGGCTTCGACTGGCCGATTCCAAACCGTTATTTTTTTAGGGGTCAGGATAAAGTAGATGAGAAGAGTATGAGATAAGTGGTGGGAGGGGGAATGGGGAGAGGAGTGAGGAGGGGGGGGGGACTGAAAGAGGGGTACTATCCCCGTGGGCAGTCAGCATTCTTCAACCACACCCCATCTTGTGCCTGATGCCTCGAGCTCAAACCATTCATAGTCATTGATTCGAACTATGGGATCAATTGACACGCTATTTACACCGATGGGATGGATGGCTGAAAAGGAAGGTGGACATGGGTTCACAACAATATCTATATGTTGCGGCACACATGGAACCGTGTCGAGAAAGTCCCCTTGTATTCAGGGTGTATGCCTTATAACCAGTTGCCTACCGAATTAAGAAAATTAGGAAGCACGTCCTTAAAAATCAGATTGAAAAAATGGCTGATGAATAAATGTTTTTACTCATTGGACAAATGTGTTGATAATTTTGATTCTAGTGTGTGATATGTATGTACTGTACATGTATAGTTTATACTGTATCAAGCTTATCAAGTTCTACTCATGTCTATGTTCTCTTTTTCTGTACCTCTACTTTCCAACTCGAGCGACTAAGGCTTTTCCAATATCATTGTATGATCAACATGGATTAATAAAATTATCATCGTTATTATTATTATCTTAATTATTATCACTATTATTATTGAATTGTTTCACAATTTTTGTTCTTGTAAAACCATCGTTTTCTTTTCTTTCTTCTCTTGAACTTATACCCTTAAAATGAGATACAGTGAAGTGCTACTTTCAAGCTATGTCAAGTTATGTTTTTCTGTGTATTTATTAATTTTTGATTTCAATAACAGTATGAGTGAAACACGATATGTCCAAACCTGATATGTAATCTTACCCCCCCCCCCCCCCCTACAGTCAATCCAGCATTTTTGGCTTTGTAGGATTTTATGATGAGTGTTTCTGTAATAATGTATTTAATGTGTGACCAATTGAAAAACAAGAGAGTGAACTTTAATTTGTATCATGTGTTAGATCCAATAAACAACTATTCAACCTCATTATATTATAATTATAACAAATATTATTTTATCTCCGAGTCAATTCGCATTCACTAACTTTGGATACAACGTGATGGGCATTCGGAAGTAATTGTTGACCGTATTTATTTGGGTGAGTCTGATGTAGCGATAAGATATGTTCAAGGTAAATTATGTTTATGACGTCATTTTAATGTCAGGGTCAGGTTAGGGTAGCGGGGTGTGACAGCTGTGAAGAAATGTAGGAATGAAACGTAATTTCCGTGACCATAGTCCAGGGCGCCCTGAGCTCACTCTCAGCCAATGAATATCCAGCCAATGAAGTGGACAAAACTTTCGAAATGTGAGTGATACTTGCGCAGACTCATTGGTTCGTCCCAATTTATTGACACTCTAATTCGTCGA
This sequence comes from Brachyptera risi, assembly GCA_964007535.1. Classification (NCBI taxonomy): domain Eukaryota; kingdom Metazoa; phylum Arthropoda; class Insecta; order Plecoptera; family Taeniopterygidae; genus Brachyptera; species Brachyptera risi. The sequence goes on along the minus strand of OZ023332.1, from coordinate 12,348,301 downwards.
CTGGTAAGATTGAGTGAAATCCCGACTAATACGATCAATTTTTTGCTTCAATTAATTTCTTCAATTAATTTTAGTGAAGTAGAATACCCACGTTTCCTATGCCGCCTACACACGGGAATTTGCACATTCAATTGCATGCCGGAATTGCGAAAATTCCGAAAAGAATTCCGATTGAGAAGTTCAACTACGTTCAACTTCACTAAAATATGTCACCTAGTTGACCAATGAGTGACGAGCCTACGGTCACGTGCCCGTACGTCATCATTCACCATTGAAGTAAACACACAAAAGAAGAGGGTATAGATTGCATACGCTCGATCAACGTAACTATGTTCATCGCCAATTTGACATTGGCTTCTCAGGCTTGTTATTGTTTATTGTTCGAGTGTCGAGATGAAAACCAAAGTCAAGTTAGTATAAATTCATGGATGCAAGAGCGGCTAAAGCTTGACTTGTTCCTAAAGTAGGGTCAGGTTTAGGTTTAGGTGCTAGTTGCAATACAGTGACACTGGAGGCGCGCAGGAAGGTCATAGGTCGAAAGTTGATCATACCAAAATCTCGAAAACTCGCTACCAGAATGAAAATGTCGCAGCAGAAATTGCAAGTGCCTCTACAACATCAACATTATTTCTCTGCAATTAGTGAATTTTCATGCAACTAAAATTGATCGTCTAAAGGGTGTTTAAGAGGCCGCTTTACATCTTGCTTATCGGCTTGATTGCAGACGTTCGGGGTCCAAGTTGGCAACGGAAAACCAATCATCGTATTGACTTACAGTTTTCGGTCAAGTGATCACTAGTATTCAATACGTGCTCGTACGAAAAGCTTTAGTTCGTGGGATGTTTTCAACCATTTCAAAATAATTGTCAAAAATCAACATGTTTCTACCTGTTTTTCATGGTTTTTACGATTTTTTTTTTCAGAGTAATTCAATAGAAAATTATGATTTTTCCTTTTAGTGAATGCAGAGGCACAGATATACTCATCGTTGTTTTATTGCAAAAATAATTAGACTGATTGGTGCTACGGTTTACCCACCATGTGTTGGGAGCTAAAGGCCTGTATTGACGCTTTTTGTCCTGTTTTGTTCGTTTCCTGCAGGTTTTACCGGGTTTTACTCATGAATTGTGAGATGTAAAGTAGCCTCTTAAGTGAAATCCCGATCCATCGAAGTCCAATTCGTCGAAGTGAGCACCGTTTGGGCTTTTGTCATATTGGATTGTATACGCTCAATATTTGAGTTATTGTGTACATGCGCGTATACGTTTCATTTTCAAACCATTAATCCGTAATATTATTTAAATTGAATGAACAGCGTTTTTGCACACAAGGTATTATACAAGGTATTAAAAATTAAAATGCATTTAAAATCATTCTGAGATTTGATGAAAGCATGAGAAACCAACACTAATTAACTGCCAGTTAAAGTTAATTCCTTGTTGGTTATTCCGTGCCCTCACTTCTTGACTCATTCCAGTCTTATGCTCCAATTAGATAAAAGGCGGTGATATTTATTTACAATAGGTTATTACTTTGTCATGCGTCTATACATATACATTTCAATTCTTCAATTTCTTGAATGTGTGTTTTACTTATTCACATTTTAAAATCTAATACCGGTCGGGAGACGCGTGACCGAGTGGTAACACACTGAACCATCATTCGGGAGACCGGGGTTCGATTTCCGCTATGGTCGACCGTCCTGACAGGGGTTTTTCGTGGTTTTCCTGTGTTAGCATTCAGGTTGATACTGGGATGGTTCCGTAACAACAGGCCACAACCGACTCCTTCCCACCATCCAAAACACCTAATAAAGTAACCTTCCATCTCATCATCCCATCATTTCATTCATCATCTACCGATGTCAATAGATCGTAGCCATCAGTATAGTAACCCAATACAAAAAAAACGGTCGGCGAGATTTTCATTTAGGCAAACATAATCCTTATGGGACTATACCATAAATGTTACACTATCTGGCTGGAGTGTTGAAATAGTCATGAAAAAAATAGTTGTCGACCGCCCTACGTAGCTCAGTCGACTATGGCACCGCTTCAGACACCAGAGTAATCGTTAGGCGTGAGTTCGAGTCCCGAATAAGGCATGTTTTTTTAAATGAGTGAACGTCCTTTCACTGAGTTACTTCAAGTTTTTTTAATTGGTTACGTTAGGCTGTTATGTTTTAGGCTCGATTCATATTTAGCATCATGTAGTTCGAACTTATCTATATTATGTTAACAAGTTCATTTCGAATCTTCTCGCTGGAAAAATACTCGCTATCGGGTACACTTGCGTTCACATAAAGTGATAGATCAAGCTATTAAATTGAATCCTGAAAAAAATTTACTGGCATGAGCACTAAGACTAAAACTAAGACCGGAATAATGTGCATGCGCACTCAACACATGGTCTATATGAAAAACTGAGTGGAAAAATGTACGTGGATTTTATTTAAATCAAGATTTTAATTTTGAATCAAACCATTTTATGTGACCGCAAGTGTACATGGTTTAATATTTTTTAGTGGGTTTTTAACGACGCACTATACTGATGACTACGATTTATTGGCGTCGGTGGATGATGAATGAGATGATGGGATGATGAGATGAAAGGTTATTTTATTAGGTGTTTTGGATGGTGGGAAGAAGTCGGTCGTGGCCTGTTGTCAAGGAACCATCCCAGTATCAACCTGAACGACAGAGGGAAACCACGAAAAACTCTTTCAAGATGATCGACCATACCGGGAATCGAACCCCGGTCTCCCGAATGACGGTTCAGTGTGTTACCACTCGGCCACGCGTCTCGGTAACATGGTTTAAAACGACGTACCGGTATTTCCATTATCCTTTCATGACACCATTTATCTGAAACAATAACATTTCATATTCCTGAGTGAATGTCCACGTATGACGAAATGAACACGATTTTTAATGTTTGTTTGATAAAACTCGTATTTAAGGAAGACAAAACAAATGTTATAACCTGAAATTCATGTAAAATGATGCAAAAGTTTGTTTCTGTAGGAAGACTTCACTTACCGCTCTGCTTCACTTGGAATGTAAACCGAGTAACAAATTAAATCCACAATTAAATAAAGTAAATACATCCGAAACAATGCCTTTTTAATCTGCATTAAACGACATACAATGGCAATTACCAAACGTTAATAGTGGTGTAACTCTTATGTTGAAAAGTGCCATTTATTCAAGAAATGTTTTAATTTCGTCAATTCACTAAGTCAAGTGCCGGATTGACCAGCTTTGGAGTTGCTCTAACTTGTAGTTATAAGTGGTTTATCACCATGGTTACCCATGCTACTTATTATCACCATCTGCCCGTGGAAAGCTATGCCTGGAGTCTGCAATACCAGGCCCGAACCTTCTGAAATATTCGTAAAATTCAAGTGAATTGTATAGTTTTCGTTATTTTAGTAGGTGCACCTTAACCTGCAGACCTCATCTTGGTGAAGGAAAAATAAAAATATTACAATTCTCATTTTATTATGAATGAAGAATACTATACGTGATCAATATAAGGAAACTGATTATGATATTTGATCGAATCATAATACATAATACATATATACATTATTGATACATAATTGAACAATGATAGAATTAATGGATGAAATAAATTTCAACAGTGTGATGGTGAGAAAAAGCGATCTGTGCAGAAAATCTGTTATAAATTTAACTCAAACGTGTAGCATATTTTGTTTTTTTGATAACATCGAAACTTGATACAAAATCATTGTTTCCCAATTAAGGCTGTGGATGAAAAATAGGATCGTTTGGACGGGGCACCACAAGGGCGATCTTACCACCCCATTTTAAATGTTTATAACCAATGAACTTCAACACCAGGACTATGCTATTGGTGACCATGCATTTCCGCCGCACATAACAATCTTTCAGTTTCCGAAAGTCCGGAACACATTATAAGTAAAAACCGTTCCTGTGATATATATCCGGACATTACCAGCATTGGTATCAAGAGTAAACAAAACACACGAATGTTCATATCTTTCACTTTTAAATAAGTTTCTCGGGCAATGATCACTCTATCCATTAACAGACAGCAGACGTAAAGTTCATCATAATACAAAATAAAAAAAAAATGAAAAAAAAAATATTACAATATGATGGTATGTTCTACAGCTTATTCTCATTGTGCACTTCCATAAGGTGAGTTAAACTCAATCAAACCAATATCAGTGACATCATATTTTATAGAGTAGGACCAATTTGAGAATACTTTGGTACCGTATACAAATGTTGTTTAGTTGCTTTTATTCGAATGACTATAACTCGTTTCGATGAAAAAAATATAGTATGTTGAATAGGCCTACCTCATCTTATTCACATTCTTTTCTTTTGCGACTATAAAGGTTATAAAGTTTAGGATTTGTATAAAATAAAAAATGAAAAAAAATTATATAAATAAAATATTGTGATCATTAGGATAGTTTTGTAAACATATTTAAATGTGAACGACGCACTATAAGGTGATAACTAGGGAAACGCTATATACGCGTTGTTAGACGAGCGGAAAGTAATAGTATGTCGACTTTTCTGCCAAAATTTTGCCTAAATTCGCCAATTGGGTGACATTCATGTTATAAATGGGTAAAAACTGCCTCGAGTGGTACCAATTTTGCACATTTCATGTTTTTTCTTCAAAATGGCTAACCCGATCAAGCTGAGAATTTCCAGAAATGTGTATAAAGATGTAATTCAACTTCACACAGAATTACATCTATTTTTAAAATAAAAATATTTTCATTCATTTTCCGCCGTGTTATTCTAATGGGTATTTTTGAAATTTCTAAAATTCATAAAAATAAAAGTTACCACCCGATAATGCCACAAAACTATACAGATCTAAGTTAGATGAGGAACCATGATGAAAAATAGCTGTAGCCGTTTGACCTGTGGAGAACCGAAAAAAAAAATGAAAAAAAAAAAAAAAAACGAACACCAATTTTTTTCAGTATGTCAAATTGAATCCTTGCTAAAGCTCGTCTAACTAATATCTCTTATACGTCGGTGATGTTGGCTACACCTTTGACGTCACAACATCGATGGTGATTTGTTCTTCTTCCTTAGAGACCTATTCATATTGCTGGAAAAATGTTCCTATATATTCATGCAGCTATACTTTTTTTCTTTTAATAACATCGAAACTTGATACAAAATCATTGTTCCCCAAATAAGGCTGTTGATGAAAGATAGGATCATTTGAACGGGGCACCACAAGGGCGATCTTACCACCCCATTTTGAATGTTTATAACCAATGAACTTCAACACCAGGACTGTGCTGTTGGTGACCATGAATTTCCACCGCAGAAAACAGTCTTTCAGTTTCCGAAAGTCCGGACCACATTATAAGTAAAAACCGTTTCTGATATATATTCAGACATTATCAGCATTGGTGGAGTGAACAAAACACACGAATGTTGATATCTTCCACTTTGAACTAAGTCTCTCGGGCAATGTTCACTTCTGTCCATTAACAGCAGATGTCAAGTTCATCATAATACAAAATAGAAACAAAAATAAGTGATAGGCCTGAACTGTTATAATTAGGCCTATCACTCTACTAATTAAGGGTCGTGGCCAATTAGTACTTCATCCAAGCTTTTGCTTCGAGGACTGTGGGAAACCACGAAAAACCAAGTCAGGATGGATACAAAAAAGTGCTTGTTGGTCTTCTTCTTCTTTCAACTTATTCTCTTCTCTTCTCCTTCTCTTGTGATATTTGATTTTCTTGAAATTATTATTGGTCGTGAAATAGACAAGTCCACGCAGTTCAAAAATTATTCCCTTCTTCTCTTGAAACCTTGATAGTTGTTATGACATGCATGCAAAAAACACCAGTGGCAGTGAAAAGTCTTGTCCTCTTGACGTTGATGACATCCTGATGGCCGTGTACACAAATTTTCTTCTAGGGTTCTTGCATTCTATTGAGTGATTTTCGACTTCTAGAACTCAAGTATCTTGAAAATCCTAAAAATAAGAAATGTGCTTACATAAATCCGCATAAATCTATGTCAAATTGATAAAATAGAGAAAAAAAGTAAGACATACCCCTCAAAGTCATAATAACTCTGTAATGGTCACTAAATGTCATATTAGTTGGATGTCAGCCTTCCTTCTAGCTAGACCAGAAGGTAAATTCTTGAATCGTAAGTATTTCACAAAATAACTGAAGCTATTACTTCCCTTCATGTTCACTTGTAGTATGCTTGAAGATCATGTTGACATCACCGAAAATATAATTTGATCACTTTAATTACTTCAAAACATTATTTAAATATGGACAGATAAATCTCCAGAACTGTTGTTATCCATGGTTGCCATGGATTATATACAAATATTATTCTATAATATTATATTATATTCAAATATTATATAAATAGTATACAAAATATGATTCTATAGCAGCTATACTAACAAATCTCGTACACGAAAACGAAATTTAAAAAAATTGAGTTACATACACTTCAGTACAAGAAAGGTCTACATCATGAATGTAATAAGTAATCAGAAATATTGTCCGAAGTTGAAAATAAGTACCGGTAATCTAGTTTCAATTCTAAGAGACGAGAAGTTGAGTTAAAATATCGTTTTATTGCTGTTTTGGACAGTGGGAAGGAAGCAGTCGTTGCATGTTTTGAAGCATCCCGATCCCCGCTCTCTTGAACGACGCTTCATTGCTAGCGACTGATCCATCTGTATCATTGAAAGAACACCATAATTAAATGTGAATGCATGTGTATCGGTATTTATACCTACGAGTTGTCACCAATTAAAACATTCATACTAATGATGTATTGCGTCTAGATATGTTTGTATCTAGATAAGTTGGAAGATGACGTTTCGAAAACATTATTTGATTATTCACTCAGATGATGTATTATGGATGAGAGATGATTCTCATTAATCGAGCCCGCGCATGCGCGAGGAAAAACTCTGAGTCGGCGAATCGCTAATGGCAACTCTAGATGCTTCCCAAATCCCACTCAACACTTGATAGACTCAGGTTTCGGCACAGATAATCTGTGTTTTATCCGTGGTTTCGGGGAACTTGTTGGCAAAAGTCTATTGAATTGAAAACAAAATGATGTGGATAAGTGCAATAGGTTGAAAAAATTCATTAGTTCCGTTGTTCGAGTGGCCTAGCTGTGAGAAATTCGATCTAATTCAGATCAAATATTCTTATTATACATCCTATAACTTACTCCTCTATATATCATTCATGAAGTTTTTTAAACCCATGTACACTGATGTTAATATTATGAACCATTATTAATTATTATGATATATAAAATATATATATATATATATATATATATATATATATATATATATATATATATATATATATATATATATATAAATATATATATATATATATATATATACATATATATATATATATATATATATATATATATATATATATATATTCATTTATATATATATATATATATATATATATATATATATATATATATATATATATATATTTATATATATATATAATATATATATATATATATATATATATATATATATATATATATATATATATATATATTTATATATATATATATATATATATATATATATATATATATATATAATATATATATATATATATATATATATATATATATATATATATATATATAAATATATATATATATATATATATATATATATATATATATATATATATATATATATATATATATACGCTGAATATTTAATGATAATATAACAAGTGCATGCGATCTCGCCGCGTCCCCGCGTTGTCTCAAAGCCATGCTGCGGCAGGTGTGTGACCTTTCGCAGGCGTCCCCCGCTCAACACGTGACCCCTTGCCACGCAACAGGTCGGTCTACCGCGAGAACACTTGCCCCCGTGACCCACATTCCTCGAATACCTCGACTGGCGGCAACCCGCAGCACACCTTACGCACCTGTTTCTAAACGGTATTGAGTCAAACTGCAGCACTTTATGCTTGTGCGTTATACTTGAGCTTTACGCTTGTGCGTTATACTTGGGCTTTACGCTTGTGCGTTATACTTGTGCTTTACGCTTGTGCGTTATACGTGGGCTTTACGCTTGTGCGTTATACTTGTGCTTTACGCTTGTGCGTTATACTTGTGCTTTACGCTTGTGCGTTATACTTGTGCTTTACGCTTGTGCGTTATACTTGTGCTTTACGCTTGTGCGTTATACTTGTGCTTTACGCTTGTGCGTTATACTTGTGCTTTAGGCTTGTGCGTTATACTTGTGCTTTACGCTTGTACATTATACTTGTGCTTTACGCTTGTGCGTTATACTTGTGCTTTACGCTTGTGCGTTATACTTGTGCTTTACACTTGTGCGTTATACTTGGGCTTTACGCTAGTGCGTTATACTTGTGCTTTACGCTTGTACATTATACTTGTGCTTTACGCTTGTGCGTTATACTTGTGCTTTACGCTTGTGCGTTATACTTGTGCTTTACGCTTGTACATTATACTTGTGCTTTACGCTTGTGCGTTATACTTGTGCTTTACGCTTGTGCGTTATACTTGTGCTTTACACTTGTGCGTTATACTTGGGCTTTACGCTAGTGCGTTATACTTGTGCTTTAAGCTAGTGCGTTATACTTGTGCTTTACGCTTGTGCGTTATACTTGTGCTTTACACTTGTGCGTTATACTTGTGCTTTACGCTTGTGCGTTATACTTGAGCTTTACGCTTGTGCGTTATACTTGTGCTTTACGCTTGTGCGTTATACTTGTGCTTTACGCTTGTGCGTTATACTTGAGCTTTACGCTTGTGCGTTATGCATATGCTTTACGCTTGTGCGTTATACTTGTGCTTCACGCTTGTGCGTTATACTTGTGCTTTACGCTTGTGCGTTATACTTGTGCTTTACACTTGTGCGTTATACTTGGGCTTTACGCTAGTGCGTTATACTTGTGCTTTAAGCTAGTGCGTTATACTTGTGCTTTACGCTTGTGCGTTATACTTGTGCTTTACACTTGTGCGTTATACTTGGGCTTTACGCTTGTGCGTTATACTTGTGCTTTACGCTTGTGCGTTATACTTGTGCTTTACGCTTGTGCGTTATACTTGTGCTTTACACTTGTGCGTTATACTTGGGCTTTACGCTAGTGCGTTATACTTGTGCTTTAAGCTAGTGCGTTATACTTGTGCTTTACGCTTGTGCGTTATACTTGTGCTTTACGCTTGTGCGTTATACTTGTGCTTTACGCTTGTGCGTTATACTTGTGCTTTACGCTTGTGCGTTATACTCGTGCTTTACGCTTGTGCGTTATGGATGTGCTTTACGCTTGACTAATGCGTTTGTCGTTGCGTTTGTGCTAAGATGGACCATAGTCCATGAAAAAAAAAAAATCACTGATAATTTTCCTCCAGTTCAATTAAATTTCAATTTAATTTATGAATCTCTTTATGCTTCCTCTTATTCAAAACAAGATAACAGGAAAACAATACGAACAGTAATAAGGTGAAGCAAATATATGCATGTAGATCAACAATTCAAAATGAAAAAAGAAGAAAAGAAGCCCGCGTAAGAACTAAATCTTGTGTGCGGGCATTACTAGTAGAAGTTAATATTTATGTTGACAAAACTATAACAAATAATGATTCGAAACTATTTCACTGTCCTTGATTTTCCAAGTGTAGATAATGAACAGTTGATAATTGAGCTGGTAATTCTAAACTTGAAAAATACCCACAAAATGTTCGAATTTCTCAACTCCAATGAATTGATATACAATATTTTCTTCATATATATATATATATATATATATATATATATATATATATATATATATATATATATATATATATATATATATATATATGAATATATATTTATATATATATATATATATATATATATATATATATATATATATATATATATATATATATATATATATATATATATGTATATATATATATATATATATATATATATATACATATATATATATATATATCTCTCTCTCTCTCTATATATATATATAGTGAATGATATATGAGATGATGGGATGATGAAATGAGAGGTAATTTTATTATGTGTTTTTGGATAGTGGAAAGGAGTCGGTCGTGGCCTGTTGTTAAGGAACCATCCCAGTATTGAACTGGACGAAAGAGGAAAACCACGAAAAACCCCTGTCAGGATGGTCGACCATGGCGGGAATCGTATTCCGGTCTCCTGAATGACGGTTCAGTGTATCAACCACTCGGCCACTCGTCTCAGTATATATTATATAGAGATAAAAAAGCAAATCTTTTCGTACATACTTCGCACTAAACTCAATGTGAGAACAATGTTCAACAATAGGCCTACCTGGTCAGTAAGTCAACACTTTTCCATTCAAGTTCATTCTATTTCTGGCATAGCCACATTTCATATTTCAATTTGTCTAGTTACCATAGCACCTGGAACATCTGAAGGCAATCAAGCCAATACTGGAGTGGTGATTGGAGAACCTAATTATAACTCGTATACTGTTTCATACGTTGTGGATAATGAAAAATTATAATTCAATATAGACAGACGCTATCCTACTAGAATCTCGATAGTAGCCGTGGATAAGATTGTAAAACACTATGATTGTATTAAGGGTCTCACGCATGCTGGGAGAACTTTACAATAAATTACCCCTAAATATCTGGAATCAACTAGGAATACAATTCAAGCTGGCCCTCAAATCGTATTCAATACAGAAGTGTTTTTATTCTATAAATGATTTTTTGGCAGACAAAGATTGAAATTCCAATATACCAGAAATTACCTTTCTAACATTTCAAATGTAGTGTGGATGGTGTGCGTATGATTCCAGGTGACTTTTCTGTTTGAGTGTGAGTGTGTAATTGTTTGTAAATTTTGTTTCAAGTGTGATATTCACTACATTTGTATCTTTCTGTTATTTGTGTCTCATATTCTAGTATATTGACGATGTGACTATGCTCAATATTGTACATGCAATCTGATGAGAGAACAAAAATCATTATCATTAACCTTATTACAGGACCTTATTGATAAGTGGTCTACTTATTACAAATGTACTTATTAATGTATACGTGTGATATCATTTGATGGAACCCTATACCGAGTTTGCGTGTTTGTCAGCTCACCATAGCATAGAATAGTCGATTCATTCAGGACTACTTATATTCAATTCAATTTGAATATTAAATTCGAATATTTAATATTTTAGACATACGCGAAGCACAGTACTGATGACTTCAATCTATTGGCGTCGGTGAATGATATACGACATGATATAGATGAGATGATAAGATGATGATATGAAAGTTTTTATGGATAGTGGGGTCCGTCGTGGCCTGTTGCTAAGGAACCATCCCACTGAACGACAGAGGGAAACCACGAAAAAACCCTGTCAGAATGGTCGACCATGGTGGAAATCGTACTCCGGTCTCCTGCAGAACGGTTCAACGTGCTAGCCACTCGAACACTCGTCTTAGTTGGAAGAGTTGAGAGCAAACAATTGATGACTCGAAATAGGCGTGGCTTCACCAGTAGGCTAGTTGGATCTATATCATTTGTGATCATTTGAAGATACTCCGGTTGGATATTTCAATTTCAGTACAGTTCTAACAGCCCTTTTGATTAGACGGTATGATTTGTGACGTCAAGGGGGCGGAGTCGTCAATTGTTACTGATGTTGTGATTGTTGAACAGAATTTGGAAGACGTTTTTGTGTACTAGTCACAACAATGTATTAAATCACTGATGACAGATACCTTATTAGAGAATGCAGAAGTGCGGTCTTGCGGTCAACCCTATACAGCCATGCAGACAGACTTAAAGAGGTGGAGTATTTTCCAAATCTGATGGACTCTTGACTTCAACTATCTTTGATTGATGCTTCGATAAGTATGTCTGTCAAATGGTAAAATGCTTCATTAAGTTAAGACATGGACATTAAAGCACGACAGCTTTCCTTATTATTAATTTCAAAAGATTTTATCAAAAAGCGCACACGTCAATCTAACCATTGTTAAAATCTATCTTTTACATTATTTACAAGTTTTTCTATGGATTGTCTATTTTCTTTAATCCGGAACAAAATTATCTCGAATGAATGAATGAAATATATATATATATATATATATATATATATATATATATATATATATATATATATATATATATATATATATATATATACATATATATATATATATATATATATATATATATATATATATATATATATATATATATATATATATACACATATATATATATATATATATACACATTTATATATATATATATATATATATATATATATATATATATATATATATATATATATATATATGTGTATATATATATATATATATATATATATATATACATATATATATATATATATATATATATATATATATATATATATATATATATATATATATATATATATATATATATATACTTTCAAGAATAATGAGAATAAACAATGCTTTCCGTGGCTTTATCAGTGACTGAAGTCCTGTTAGGCGTGGGTTCGAGTCTCGCATGAGGTATGTGTTGTTGTAAACGTCTTTCCGCTTATCATCACTTCATAGTTCCATTATCACATGCAGCTATTTATATTTGCCAGGAGCTATAGCTTATTTGTGACGTTGTGCTTGGGGGATCGCCTCAAAGTCTTCAAACAACCGAGAAGTGCCGCGCTTCCAAACTGTCCAACGAATTCATCAGTAAATGAGCGTAGCAAAGATTCCATTTCACATACCAAAAAAATGGGCTTCGTTTTTATGTTTTTTTTATTTTTTTTCATTTTGTGCCGCCATACAGGTCAGAAAAAACTATCTATCGACTTGAAACTTTTTCTGCATATTTCTGTCATACCAAATAAGCTGGGATTGTTTTTCAGAAAAATCGGACGGAAGGTTTTTCCGGAATAAAAAGTCATACAGTTTGAAAAATCCTCGTAAGAATAACCCGAAGGGGAAATACTTGAAAAACAATAATTCTTCAAGGGCTCTCAAATTTTCACCGAATATGAACAATACTATTAAACACCTTTTCGGAGATTTTTGCAACAATCGGATGAGAATCAATAAAGAAAACGCAATAGAGGTGTACATTTTATTGAATATTTGGATCAATAGGTTTTGCAAAGTGTGTATGCGACAGGTTGCTGCACTATGAATATCAACAAGTTGCAGGTACGGTTTTTGAACGTTTGAATTAATCCAAGGTCCGTAAATGTGGATTGAGCTGAAAGAATATTTTTCATCCTAGATTTCCATACTTCTAAGCTCATCTCACAACGCGAATCCCGCGTTTCCCTAGTTTATCTTCATTGGGAAACAATTATTGTGAACCTATCAAGACTTGGATGTTGATTTGAAAAATTATCAACCTGCTCATTCGTACCCTCATATTTTTCCTCTAATAACATCGAAACTTGATACAAAATCATTGTTCTAATACAATCGTTTGAATGAAGCACCACAAGGGCGATCTGACCACCTCATGTAAGATGGCTGTTGGTGGGCTCGTTCATTCTTCTCTTCTTTCAATCCTAAGCCAATAACAACCGGCAAATGCACAGGAACATGCAGCGCAGTGGTTTACACACTCGCTTCATGTGATCCGGAAGGTGCAGGGATTATCGAACCCCGTTCGATCGGTGTTTTCATTTCATCTACATCCAAACACTTCCAATCATAACGATTGAGGCCCAATTGGATTAAATATATTGTTCCGATAGGCAATCAAGTAATTCTCATGCAGACTCCCCATGAGCTATGAACTATAAAGCTGAATCGTTATATGTTTAATTTTTACAAAGTGACCAAAGTTCAAACTATGTAGTGAATTGGATTATTGTGCTTTACCGAAATACAAGTTTACATCAGTAATTGAATGGGCGAAGCGAAGACTCAATTTCACCATAACCGAAAAAAAGTGCCATGTTTATTTATGTATGTATTTATTTTTTGTTCGCACTCCACAGGTTGTAGGAGAATTCAATATTAGTTGAAACTTGGCATACACAAGTTTTCTTATCTGATTCGATACTGTATAGTTTTGAGGCGCAATCGATCAAATCACTTCTGAGAAAACTCATTTCAAAATTTTCAAAAATCTCATAAGAATAACCCTGATGAAAAAAATCGTCAAAAATATTTCCTTCGAGAGAACTCAAATTCTCAGAGAATTTCAAAATAATAATTTTACATCTAATTCCAAATTTTCAGTCAAATGTAATCAGTCATTTTGATGTAAAAAATATATAATCCATTTTTTCTAAATCACTCAAAGCTGAAGAAACCAATTAAATTCAAGCAACAGGTGTCACCAATTGATTGGAAACGATTAAAACAAAGCCTTCTTTATTATCATAGGAATTGATTAGGAAATAGGATGGCAGTGACGTAGTTGTTTGGATCTCAAGGTTTATATATATATATATATATATATATATATATATATATATATATATATATATATATAATATAATAACCAATCCAAAGATATAAGTTGATATGTTCTAGCTCATCCTTCAACGCGGAAACACATAACGCGTTTGCCTAGTAAATCTATCACTGCACTAGTACTCACGTCAGGAACAAGCAAATGATCGTGTGGGGTCAATTTTTTGTGATGAAATGACAACAATAATTCATTAATTTCTGATTGATTAGGATGTAGAGACATTATAGTAGGCCCTGACACAGTAAAATGAAAGTAATTTTATGAAAACGAAAATATTGATAACGTGAAATACACCTTCATTTCATATACGCCTCCCCCCCCCCCCCCTCCCACCCCCCTTTCCAGTCGTGGGCCAAGTCAGTTTAGGCCTAGTTCACAATTGACCATTGTAGATCGTCCGCCCTCGTGATGTCACAAAATATGAAAACCAATCAAGTGTACATAGTGAAGCAGGGGAAATAGGGAAATAACCAATCAAGGTATCTAAAATTTTCCCCGCTTCGTATAAATCACGCCCATCTACAATGGTCAGTTTAAACATGGATTAGTCATTGTGAAATAGTGAGTTCGTTATATAGTGTGTTTAAGTGAAATGGATGATGGCGTTTCCATGTAACCGTTCACAAAGAGAAACTGTGTTACTTATAGTAATTATATTAATTGGATAACAACTGAAATAAATCCACTTCTTGGACTATTTCCTTATAACCTTCATGACAAACCATTTCTGACCAATCAGATGATGTTACTACTGTAGTCAAGCGACTACCGTTCGTGTATTTCGGGTATTCCATTTTTCTATGAGTCAAATCAGACACTCTCAAGAAACAAATGTCGAAATAGCTTGTGACAATTGTTGTCACTGCCACCGAGACTCGAACCTTTCAAAGCAAAATAATGATTCAGGTTGGCGGTGAACCGGATCTTCCGGTGAACTATTGGCGAACTTACAGTCGAAGTAAGAGATCATTGTGGTTCATCTATGTCATTATAACACCATATTACTGATTACTATTTCATAAATAGTGATTATTTGTATTTGTAATTATATTATCAGTAGTTATATCTGCATGATATGTATTTGATGTAATCATCTATATGTCATATGGGTTCACATGTATTGATCGAGTGAGTGTGTTCACAGTTGAATTAATGTAACTAAGCAAACGCCTCATGTGTTGCCGCGTTGATGGATGAGCTGGAACATATCAACTTACCTTTGGATTTATTATTATATATATCCACCTTGAGATCCAAGCAATTACGTCACTGCCATCCTATTTCCTAATTAATTTCGATGATAACAAATAAGGCTATGTTTTAACCGTTTATAATTAATTGGCGATACCTGTTGCTTGGATTTAATCGGTATCTTAATTCTTAATAGCTTTGAGTGATTTACAAAAATTACATCATATATTTTTAAATCAAAGCGGTTGATCCGATTTGAGTCAGAGTTCAGAATAATGTGTATCATCATTAAATTGAAATTCTCTGAAAATTCGAATTCTCTCGGATGAAATATTTTTAACGAATTTTTTTCCTTCTTGTTATTCACAGGGGATTTTTGAAAATTTTGAAATGAGTTTTCTCAGGAGTGGTTCCTACAAAACTATACAGTATCAAGCTAGATAAGGATACTTGTGTATGCCAAGTTTTAACTGATTTTGAATTTCCATCTTATCTGTTGAGCGCGAAAAAAATGTAGTATGGTGAAATTGAGTCTCCGCTTCGCTCATCCAATTTATCTGTGTATGTTATTCATCTGTATTGACTTGCCATATATTCACATCTCGTCATGTTGAATCCTTGGAATAATAAAGAAATATGATCTTATCTATAATTATCTATCCTTACCTCATAATGGCTGATCCATATTTGAATTGTGAACCGTGCTTCATGCTCCAACTTATATACACTGGAGTGAATCGTTCGTGGGTTCGAAGCCAGCACAAGGCAAAGGCTTCAGTGAACATAATTCACATTTGATCAGATGTTTCAAACCACCAAATTACCTAGTTCTTGGTAGGATCAAACAATATCCATCGCAATACGAATAGACAAAGTGAAAAGATACACAATTAGCGTGTTTACCCTGGGATGAAAACAGAGATCACACAAAGGAAATCAGAAAAGATTTGCTTGGAGCTGTAATAGATATCACGATCGATGCCATTAGGAACTTTTTATATTGTGATTTATCATTCATGACGTGGACGTGAAATCGATTATAATCAATGTGTGCATCAGAATCAGCCGGGTTCGAGTCCCGCCACGTCCGACCATCATTATAGCGGTGTTTCGTTGTTTCTGTCATTAAAATAACCAGGAAAACGCATGGTATGATACTTATTTTGTATTTATATTAGGTTTAACGACGCACTGTACTGATGACCACGATCTATTGGCGTCGGTGAATGATATATGAGATGGTGGGATGACGAGATGAAAGGTTATTTTATCAGGTATTTTTGGATAGTGGGAAGGAGTCGGTCGTGGCTTGTTGTTAAGGAACCCTGTCAGGATGGTCGACTACGGCGGGAATCGAACCCGGTTTCCTGAGTGACGGTCCAGTGTGTTAACCACTCGACCACACGTCTCAGTATGAGAGTATGATACTGAGACGTGTGGCCGAGTGCTGGACCGTCATTCAGGAGACCGAGATTCTATTCCTGCCATGGTCGACCATCCTGACAGGGTTCCTTAACAACAAGCCACGACCGACTCCTTCACACTATTCAAAAATACCTGATAAAATAACCTTTCATCTCGTCATCCCACCATCTCATATATCATTCACCGACGCCAATAGATCGTGGTCATCAGTACAGTGCGTCGTTAAACCTAATATAAATGAAAAATCAAAGTGAGATGAGCGAGATATTAATATAGAATGTACTCGGAACTTATTTACACACTTTTATTCGTTAGTCATCAGTTTGTTTGTTATTATTATTTTTTTTCTATTTTGTATCAAGATAAACTTTACATGGAAAGAAGTGATCAATGCCCGAGATACATCATTTCAAAGTGGAAGATATCAACATACATGTGTTTTGGTCACTCTTAATACTAATGCTGGTAATGTCCGGATATATATCACAGAAACGGTTTTTAATTATAATGTGTTCCACCGAACTTTCGGAAACTGAAAGACTTTTATCTGCGGCGAAAAATTATAGTCACAGACAGCGCAGTCCTGGTGTTGAAGTTCATTGGTTTTAAATGATCAAAACGGGGTGGTAAGATCGCCTTTGTGGTGCCCCGTCCGAATGATCCTACTTTTCATCCATGGCCCTAATTGGGGAACAATGATTTTGTATCAAGTTTCAATGTTATTATTAAAAAAAAGTCATCATAAAACATCGTCATTCATTCATATAATGTAATTCTTATAGCTCATAGCTCTGCAACCTGCATGTAGATATATTGGGGTTTTTCAACGACGCAAGAAATTATAAGTGAACTTGACTTCAATAGCAAGATTTTCCCAACATGAAATAAAAGACCTGATTGATAAATGTTATTATAGTGTAAGAGAGTTTCTAGATGATCGACTAATTTGCAGCTGTCCACTATTTTCATAATGTTTAAATGTGTTTTTATGTTTCTAAAATTGTTCATCATCACTTGTCATCACTACATCTTGTATTATCATTACCACATACCATATTGACACGTCTAACATCTTTATAAGATCAATTTGTACCAATAAAGTATATCTATTCTATTCTATATTCTATCAAAATCATGTATCATTTCACAACACAATTCGTATAGTGTAGCAGTAAGCTGAGGAATCAGCAATAAGAGCAAAGTTTCGAACCTTGAACATCGATTCAATTTTACTATATTATATACTCTAAACCTCAATCATTGATTCAATTTCACAACTTTATACATCGAGTTTAAAGCAGAAGCCGCTTACAAATTGACAACAATATGAAATGTGACTGGTTCTCAAATCAGCTGCTGCCACAAACCAGCTATCTAATTGGCTGTTTTTTACTACTACATTTTCCGTTGTGAGTATAACTATGCAAACTTCCTCTTGCGGTTAAACTCAAGTCGACTCTTAATTTCGGTTGTGAATGGGCCTTAAACATACCTCTACTGGTAGTAATTAATAATGATTTATATAGACCTAAGACAATTCATGAGATCTTAAAAAAAAATGACAATAAAGTTTTCATTATATTCAAACCATTTATATTAAGTGTTTCTATTTCATTGCTTCTTTTATTATTCAAACCATTAAACGATCTTGAATGGAATTGATTTCTTTCACACAACACCGGACTATTTAATGTTTGAGCACGCACTTCCTTGTTTTACGAACCAACCTTGTCATCAAACAAAAGGAAAACACTTATTTACCATTGTTATTAGGCTGTACTTTTATGATACCCAAATTGGTAGTCTCCACGTTTTAATGTATACATGTGGTGGAATAAAATCACCCGTAAAAGTCATATACTGTGAACGATACGTGTTTTCAGCCGACTCGATTCACAAGTCTACCTTTTCAACATCGGTTGGATACTTTTGAAGAACTGTACATTTCATTTTTGTCTCTGTTCATTTACATTTTTTTCCACGTATTCAATATTATACAGTCGGTATATATATATATATATATATATATATATATATATATATATATATATATATATATATATATATATATATATATATATATATATATATATACGTATATATATATATATATATATATATATATATATATATATATATATATATATATATATATATATATATATTTATATATATATATATATATATATAAATATATATATATATATATATATATATATATATATATATATATATATATATACATATATATATATATATATATATATATATATATATATATATATATATATATATATATATATATATATATATGAGAATATATTTCTAAAATACTGTTTCTATATACCTGAAAAAACAGTAGACTGTAATATCATAAAATTGTTATTTTTCCTCTTTACTTGTATCATCGAATTCGTCATTCTTTGATGTTTGAAATCTGGATGTTTTCTGGATGATTCAATTCTGTTTTCTGGATGAAATCTGGATGTTTTCTGGATGATTCAATTTCTCATATCTCACAAATACTTCATCATCATTTAATTTGCGTCACTCCAAAAATATTTCACATCTTTCCTGAATATCTGCTCATTATATGCACACGGTTGTTATAATATTCTTCAATGAGAATGTATTGAATTGTTCTTTGCCTTACCCATCTTTCACCTAGTCATGCCCCGCAATAATAGCTGAAAATGCGTTATTTCTTTCCTTCTTTCCTTCCAAAATATTTTTTTTCCTCAATAATATCGGAACTAGATACAAAATCATTGTTCCTCAATTAAGGCTATGGATGAAAGGTGGAATGGTTCGGACGGGACACCACAAGGGTGATCTTACCATCCCATTTTAATTATTTAAAACCAATGAACTCAAACACCAGGACTGCGCTGTCTGTGACCTAAATTTTCCTCCGCAGATAAAAGTCTTCCAGCTCTCATTATAAAAGTAACTAGGAAAACGCTATATGCGCGTTGTTAGACGAGCAGAAAGTAATAGTATGTCGACTTCTTTGCCAAACTTCTGCCTAAATTCGCCAATTTAGTGACATTTAAGTTATAAATGGGTGAAAACGGCTTCGAGTGGTACCAATTTAGCACCTTTTATGTTTTTTCTTCAAAATGGCTGAACCGATCAAGCTGAGAATCTCCAGAAATGTATATCAAGATGTTATTCAGCTCGACACAAAATTTCATTTTTTTGGAAAATAAAAATATTTTAATTTTTTTCCCGCCGTGTTATTCTAATGGGTATTTTTGAAATCTCTAAAATTCAAAAAAAAAAGTTACCACCCGATAATGCCACAAAACTATACAGATCTAATTTAGATGAGGAACCATGGTGAAAATAAGTTTGAGTTGATAACTGTAGCCGTTTGACCTGTGGAGAACCGACAAAAAAACATGAAAAAAAAGCAGAAAAACGAACACCAATTTTGTTCAGTATGTCAAATTGAATCCTCGCTAAAGCTCGTCTAAAAACAGTTTCTATGATGTATCCGTACAAATTACCAGCATTGGTATTAAGGGTGAACAAAACACACGAATGTTTGAACCAAGTCTCTTGGGCAATGTTCACTTCTTGCCATCACCAGCAGATGTAAAGATAATCATTATACAAAAAGAAAAAACTGAGTGATAGGCCCGATTTGGTATAATTAGGCGTATCACTCTACTAATTCAAGGTCGTGGCCAATTAGTACGTTATTCAAGCATTTGCTTCAAGAACTGTGAGAAACCACGAAAAATCCACGATGAAAAAAGGTGCTTATTATAGTCTTATTTTGTTTGAACTTCTTCTCTTCAACTCTTCTTTTCTTGTAATGTTTGATTTTCTCGAAATTATTATTGGTCGTGAACTAGACACTTCCACGATTCAAAACCTATACCCACTTTTCTTGAAACCTTGATAGTTATTGTGCATGCTAGAGAGCCTAGATACTCAAAGAAGAGAGCGGACAACTCCCGCGCATGGAGGGCGCCATTTCTTGTCAAAAACTCCCGTAAACTTACCAGTTAGTAAATAAGATGCCAGGGACTGTCAACCGACGTGTGCAAAGAGCGGCATGTCAGTTAGTTTGTAGTGACGCGATATGAACATCAATTACTTGTTTCCTAACTAAATAATATTCAAAGTCAAAATGAATGAATAAAATGTTACATATATACTTTTATGTTTTTATGTTTAACTTCTTGATAGTGATCTTGATCATCAAGAAGGCTTTGCATTTTGTTCATCGTCATTTCTATCAGCTGTCAGTTGAAATTCATAGCTGTGAGGTTAGGATCATTATACAACAATATATTCATAACATTATATTCGAGAACATGATGGTGTCTCTACTCCCAACCTCCAGATTTTCATTTTCAATCTTGTAATTATACACTAATTGAATCTGAGTGAGCGAAATTTTCAAAATCATCGAAATCAGTTGCGAGGTGAGTGTTCTATCTCCATTAAAAACATTAAGGACCGGTGATAACTTCGATCACCACCAGCTATTCTTAGAACTTTTGCCTGAACTCTCTCGTAAATATTAACTCAGAACGTGCTAACAGATCACATTCTTTGCGAATCTGGACCCAGAACTTCCAACTGAAGTTGTTCCTAACCGATGGGATGCAGTCTAGTACACGTTCTGGACAAAGAATGACGTCCATGCGACAGATATTTCAGTAGCCAATAGAAAACGGTCTTCAAAATGCCCGCTCTCTTCTGGCTCCCTAATGCATGTAAGAGTCACCAGGTGGCAGTGAAAAGTCTTGTTGCTCCATAGCCCTCTTGACGTTGATGACATCCCTGATGGCCGTGCACACAATTTTCCTTCCAAGGTTTCTGCATTCTATTGAGTAATTTTCAGAAATTATGACCCAAATATCTTGAAAATCATAAAACTTGAATCCTATATAGATATAAATCCTTCCAAAATATGAGCCCAACTATATTTATGTTCACGTCATTCGAATATGTCAAGTTCATATACTAGGCAAACGCGTTATGTGTTTTCGCGTTGATGGATGAGCTGGAACATATCAACTTATCTTTGGATTGGTTATTATATATATATACACCTTGAGATCCAAACCATTACATCACTGCCATCTTATTTTCCATTGATAATATATGATAATAAAGAAGGCTTTGTTTTAATCGTTTACAATCAAGTGGTGACACTTGTTGCTTTGATTTAATAGGTATCTTAATAGCTTTGAATAATTAACACAAATAACATTATATATTTTTTTACATCAAAACGGCTGATCCGATTTGAGTGAAAGTTCGGAATAATGTGTCACATTATCAGATTGAAATTCTCTGAGAATTTGAATCCTCTTAGATGAAATATTTTTCACGAATGTTTTCCTCTGGGTTATTCTAATGGGATTTTTGAAAACTTTGGAATGAGTGTTCTCAGAAGTGGTCAAACCGATCGCGCCTCAAAACTATACAGCATCAAGTCAGATAGGGGCTCATGTGTGTGCCAAGTTTCATCATGATCTGAATTTCTGTTTGACCTGTAGAGCGTGAACAAAAAAAAACAAGAAAAAAAAAAACATTCGATTTTTCAAGTACAGTGTAATTGAGTCTTCGCTACGCTCATCCAATTATTCATTATATTATATCATTATATATTATTCATCAGTATGATCAGTTTATGATTATGCACAATGAGAATAGACTTCAAATTGATTGAATGGAGTTGATAGACTCTTCCCATATCTTTCTATCTGTTCTGAAAGGTCCGAATATCACTTGATAACTGTACGATGTCCATCCCAAGTGAGGATATTCCATCCCTGCTCTATGCACTAAAACTGTTTCATTCCCGTACACCACATTTCTAATCGTTAGTCGACTTTTACTATGAATTAAAAGTTATTTTTTGAGTTGATGTTATTAATTAAGTTCTAACCTCCATTACCTCATGGTCATGAAAAAAATTATGATTTTTTGTCAGTCGATTCGTTTTGATGTTCTCGATAATAACATCAAAACAGATGATAGGCTAACCAGGATACATTTTGAGTTATCACTTCAAGTGCTGGATGTTTCCCTATCATTCAACACGCAACCTTCAAATTTCATGCGTTTATATTATTGAACAGATCATTAGAATATACTAAAAAAATGACATTCGCCAATAGATCTCAGTCATCATTACAGTGCGTCGTTAAAACCCCACGAATGACATTCAATCAAAAAACTTGTTTTATTGTAGATGAAGATGTTACGAATAGAATTATGCAAAAATAAATATAGGTACCCGTTCTCATTTATGAATTACACTCATTTTAAGAGGAAAAATAGTCGATTTTTCATCAAAATGAAGTCAAAATAGCAACTCAATATTTCATCAAATCGCTGTAACTTCGGCCAAAAAAATATGACAGTGTCTCTGATGTAATTTCAATTCAACAATACACATGTTCAATAAAGCTTCACTCAAATTTTCTCAATGTAGAATTAATTTCAAAATTACTTTTTGACTCTGCTGACCAAACCGGTGTTAGACTTCAAATAGCTAGTTTTGTGAATATACTAGAATGTTTATGTTTATTCATATGCTACGTTTACTTTGTTTCAGTATCAATTCGCATGAGGAACACTGAACCGTAGCATTCATATGAACAATTTTGCGTATAACCACGAAAGCAACGATTAATTCAAACTTTTATTGTCATAATGGCTTTTTTATTACTTTCGGCAATTTCAAATCCGATTACTAATTCAGTGAGTTGGATTTTCATGGTCAATAATATTCCATATCCTAAACAGAAGAAGAAGAAACTCTTATCGGTCCCTAACTATATTAGGAAACAGGATAACAATCAATATAAGAAGTACATAGATTAAAATAGAGAGAAGAAGATGAAAAAATATCACATATCAGTACATGAAAAGAGAACTGATTATACGTGCAAAATGAATCAATTTTTTTTCCATAGTGAAATGTTATTACGACTTCAATAACCATCCACGTCCACCTTAACATTCCCATTCCCATTCTATATTCGAAAATCACTTGTCGACATTGTTTACTATTCGTTATTATCTTTTTCTGCTCCCATAATTACGCATATTGAGTCGAGTAATACGTCCGATTTGCATGTACCCCAATAATTGTGTGAGGTCGTGACTGAGCTTTGCGCCTGCGCGCCTCAGCTTCGGGTGCCCAGGGACCTTTGATTCGTCCTTATACCGGTAGCACGACGTCCTTATTATACCCCCCCCCCCCCCCCCATTTCCCCCAGGTCTCACGGAGGCGAGGTTGCCGCTGTTAGACTTGTGTACACGGAAGAAGAAGGTTATATACCAATATAATAAACATAAATATTATTATTGTATCTGTAAACTCTCAGAAAACGATTTTGTTGCTGACGCAAAAAAAATTGTCACTTTATTCGGAAGTCATTTTGCTAATGTGAATTTAATATTGCCACCATTGCAATTATAAGAGATATTTTGTTTACCAATATAATAAACAAAAATATTATTATTGTATTTGTACAGCTGTGATATTTTTATTTATTATGATTTTTCTGGACGAGTTTCACGGAAACAATCGTAATTCTATCTTTCAAAATCTTTAGTGCATCAGAGATATTTCGTACTGGCCGAAGCTTTTACAATTATTTAGTTGGTAGGCGGCCTTTTTCTTTCGATGATGTAAGGTATAACGCCATCATCTCCTCGAGGTAGGAGGTCTGAATCATACGACTGTCGTAGAAAAGAGTATAAAGGAAATCGTATTATATTCAAGCTCAGTATATAACTTATACAATGTTATACGTGAAAATCTTGGTGATAATCTTTTTCATTTTTTAAAATCCAAATAGTATACGTAATTGCTAACTTTTATACAAAGCTAAATTGAGTTTTGCTTCAAAAGTAGACAGAAAGTTAATTTATATACCATTACGTGTATTCTCGTTGGCAACAATTGAAAAGAGAAACAATTACCTACGCCACGGTATTGTATGTTCCGAGCGTTCGGAAACAACCACAGCCTTCTTGAAAAGGTCAAACACTGCAAAGATGTGTATGTGTGTACACCTTACCGTAACCCTCTAAAAAGTACTTCACACAAACTTATAAATCAAGTATTGAACTGGCATTGAAGGCAGCAATCACTCAGTTAACCAGGCATCATGTCAAAAGTTATTCAATTTGTTCGTACATCAATTCATAGAATAAACATGAATATATTTTTTTCAATTATTATTTCAATAATAATTTACTGTTACTTATGTTGTGTATTTGACATATGTATTAACTTTTTCCATCAGAGGTTACGAATGAAAAACATACGCTGTATAGACGAATCTGAAGGACTTGATTTATTCGAATTGAGTGCATTTAATGAGTATAATCGACGATAGAAGTGTTCACAAAGACTGCATTCTATCATCCGATGACGTCATCAAAGTATCAAACGACGAAAATTTGCATGTAATTATTATATATTAGTATTACTTCTTGTGTAAAACACATAGCTTTTGTTAGTGTAAATATCTACGAGCGACATCTTATTGTTTTTCCCGAACAATAGTGAATAACAATGCCATCCGTATAATAATTCATTGCTAATAGTATAGCCTACATGCACAAGTATAACGTACATAGCATACAGCTTGGAAGAAGACACCCAATAATCTTGTCAGTATGGAATTAATCCAAATTTGGGGTCAAATTCTGGAATTCTATGGAGATATACTTTCATCCACGAAAGAAGAAGGTTGACTACCAATTGAATAATTGTGAAAACTTTGTTAATTTTACAATCTTTTCTCAAATTTATGGATTCAACACTTTTTGTAGATGTGTTTGCGTTTATTATCGTAAAACTTGAGCTGGAAAATCATGATACACTGAATACACCATGAGATGAATAAAACGGTGATATTTGTGTTTGTAATGTTGGTAGACGACCTTCTTTCGTGGGTACAAGTATAGCATATTCACGATGTAGTGATACCAACCTATTTTATCATAATATAAAGAAGGTGACTCAACTTCCATACTAATAACAAACGAGGCGTTTGTGGTTTCTTGTTGTCAGTTCAGAGCCAAAAGGTCCCGATTGCCTGTCGCGATTTAGCGGTTCTCCTTGTGAACTAGATGTAGATAACATTGACTACGGTACCGGTAGCATTGTTGAACTAACAAAATCTATGATTCTCGTGAAAAAAATGCAACTATAGGCTTCTGTCACGTAACAATTGACAAACAATCGTTACCATAGCAATACAGCGAACTGGTGGACTACCGAATATTCTGATTGGTCAATTCCAACTGGTGGACATGGTTGTCTGCCTCTTGCAACAATGGGTGACGTCACTTGACAGAAGCCTATAGCTATACCATAGCAATACAGACAACTGGTGGACTACCGAATATTCTGATTGGTCAATTCCAGCTGGTGGACATTGTTTTCTGCCTCTTGCAACAATGAGTGACGTCACTTGACAGAAGCCTATACTAACTTTATAATTCTTCTGAGCCGTGTATAGCATTGTTGAGTATTGTTGTTTTATATTGTTGTTCGATATAAAAGCGATGAATGCGCTACAGGCAATCGGGACCCTGGACCTGGGAACTGACCCCGGAAATATTTCATTTTCGAGACCCGAGTTGGGTCACCTTCTTTAATAATAATAATGTCTGCAGCAACTCCGGCCGTTTCCCGCAGTCCATCCAGTCTGCATCATCAGTCCTCTTTTCGACATGTCCGGCATCACCTGCTTTTTCCACCCCTCTTCTGGTCGCCGTCGCCCTCGTCTTGTCTTTGTGAATTTCGTCTTCTTGAATTTTGTGTCTTCTTCACCTTCTTTAAATTATTATAAAATAGGTTGGTATCACTAGATCGTGGCATGTTGATCTGGTTACCATGACAACTATAGAAACGTTGAGGGCAAACGAACCATCACCGAGGTTTTGATTGCAGAATACAATTTGGGGAACATTGTTGGCTACATTTCACAACAATGTGTAACAGCATCAATCACCTCATTGATTGGACATGGGGAGAATATATATTGAAAGAGTTTTGGCAGTTCATTATTAACAAAATTGAATAGATACTAGATAAACAAACAGATTTTGACATGAAATAGCATTCTTGATTTTAATAAAGTTCATTACGATGATTTTTCTCAAGTACAGGATTGATTTGTTCTCAAACCAACTCTGGGTACATTGTAGTGAACAACTATCACCTCTAGAATATGACTTTATAATATTTGATAATATTATCATTTGAGAATATTATTACCGGTATATTACTATTTGTCAGTATAAACACACGAATGTTGATATCTTCCACTTTTATCTACGGCGAAAATTTATGGTCACAGACAGCGCAGTCCTGGTGTTGAAGACCATTAGTTTTGAATAATCAAAATGGGGTGGTAAGATCGCCCTTGTGGTGCCCCGTCTAAACGATCCTATCTTTCATCCATAGCCTTAATTGGGGAACAATGATTTTGTATCAAGTTTCGATGTTATTAAAAAAAAAAAAATTACTATTTGTGAAATTCTGAAACGAGTAAAATACATAAAACCCTTGAAATAGGCCTTATAAATGCTACAAATACTGTATATAGCAATACTGTCTTCAAGACTATAACTGTAAGACCCTTGTATCCAACTATTCACCGAGGAGAATAGGTAATTGATGTGAACAACGGATAGATTATTGATGGATGAATATTGTAAAGAGGAACACGAATATCCTCCTTATTACCTATATTTACATCTGGTTCATTCTGAGGTTCCTTTAAAATTAACATAAGAATTGTTCTAGCTCTAAAATACTTGTCTTGTCCGGAACACTTTCAATAGATTCAATAGGTGTCGTCCGCGAGACAAGGTGTGAGTGTGTGTATCTATTGTTTCGAGTAGGTTTAAACGACTCATATAATGAGAATAAATTATACTTATGGGTGTTTTAGTCGTTTTCAAAATGATTTGATAATTGCTCGATATTTCGACAGCTCTATGGCTGCCTTCATCAAGAGCAAAATTATTTAAACTAAAATTATTTCAATAATAATTATTTTACTCAATTGAGGAAGGCCGCCATAGCACTGTCAAAACATCGAGCAATTATCAAATCATTTAAAAAACGACTAAAACACTGATGAACATAATTTATTCTCATATTTATATATATGTGTGTCATATATGTGAGTGTATGTGTATATTTATATATATATATTTATATATATATATATATATATATATATATATATATATATATATATATATATATATACATATATATATATATATATATATATATATATATATATATATATATATATATATATATATATACATATGTATATATATATATATATATATATATATATATATATATATATATATATATATATATATATATATATATATATATATATATATATATATATATATATATATATATATATATATATATATATATATATATATATATATATATATATATATATATATATATATATATATATATATATATATACGTATATATTGGTAGCAATGCGGTGTCATCATTAAATATTCTGGACTAAATTCCATTCCGGTGATCTAAGCGGTGTAAGGCTGGTCCGGCCGTGTAGGTGCGAGAGGCGAGAGCTACTCCACTGGTCTCGTTCGCCTTCGAGACATGAATTAAAGATGAGTCCAGCGGGCTGTGGACTGGTCACTGCCACATGGAGCGGTTGCGACCGACTAGTAGCAGACCAGTCGATTGGCTTCGGGTTGGCCTTCGGAATAATAGCCGGCTTCGTGTGGATTCGGGTGGATTTGAAAATCGAATGTTTGAGATATGGCTTCGGAATTTTGGTTCGAATTGAATAGGGTGGTAGCACGAATTACAGCGAACTGGTGAACTACCAAATATTCTGATTGGTCAATTCCAACTGGTGGACATTGTTGTCTCTCTCTTTTAACAATGAGCGACGTCAGTTGAGAATACCCTATAATGAGAAATGGGAAGATGAAAAAATTGCAACAATTGAGATGTTTGATGATCCAATTTCGAATTAGAAAACATGGCTTTTATCGTGGCAAATGGATGAGATATAAGTTGAACTTTGGCTGTTCATATTCCGGATAATATGAGTCAGGAATACTATTCTTTCAAAATTAAGAAATCTATATATTTTTTGAGGAACTGAATTCCATTTTTTTTAGATTCAAACCGCTAAAATCCTATTCATACACCAGTCGCTTTTGAATTATTGACCATCGTGATATATTCTAAATTTCATATGAAATTCAATATCAAGTGCGATCATCGCGGATGGAATCAAAATCCGAATCAACTCGAAGGACAATCGTTTGGTCTGCTATTAGTCGGTGATGAGCAGTTCGAGCAAACGCCGGTGATGACACGCGCGCTAGAGATGCTGCCCCGTTCAATCGATGGACCACATATCTCGGATCACTTGTGTTTAGCTTATTAACATAGTTGTAAAAATATTACTCTCGACTTCTATCCTATAGTTGATTGTTGCAAGACAACCATTGAGAACTGTGTTTGGTGGTTCTCAACGTCTCTTCTAGACGCACTCATTTTCTCTCTTTGGTTCTCACTTTCTGTTTTCGACTCTCTTATAGACATTCTATTTCCACAATATAGTACGAGTTAGTGTATTCAATTGTTACTTATTAGAATTTTTTCACTTTCGGGCATTGTACTTTATAAATGATGTTAATTTTGACAGTTTTACAAGACTTTGAATGATACAAGCCAAGTAGTATTTACAAATACATTTGAAATTCAAATGAGTTTATTCAAAACTACAGGTATTTCAATAAATTGATCTTATAGAGAGTATAGATTACCATACATGATTCCAGGTGATTCAGTAGAATTTGATCAGAATATAAGTTTAGTCGGTGTAGAAAGTAGATGAGATAAAAGTGGATGAAATAAACAATTTTTTTACCATCATTAAAGAAATATACCAAGATAAGAAATTTGGAAGAGTATTTTGTGTGTATAATTTATTAATTGTTACAAACCCTAATATTATTTGCAAAGATTGTAAATCTGCCTGTTATACTTCATTATTTCACAGTTTTCCAAATTTTCTCACACTTTTGATGAGCACCATCACAAAGTTTCGGAAAACTCCATAAAGTAAAACTGAACGGAAAAAGTTTTAAAAGCGAATCTCTTCAGAAACCTTCAAACTGTTACTGAATTTGAATACACAAATGAAACACATCAGCAAGAATTTTCACTGAGCTCAGATCAACCGTTTTGTGGAAAATAATAAATTGAAGAAAATTTTCATTCGAGGGAAATAATTATTCAATAAATGAATTGACATCAAACATAATAACTTAAAATCGTGGTTATTCTTCATTCAGTAGGCCTACTTTGCGTACAGTAATTCACGGCTTCGTAGACTCAACTGTTTCAATCAAATTGTGTTGAGTTCTCAACTGTATTTCATATCGGTCGATATCGAGTAGACTTCACAAACACATCTCACTCACCCCACAACGCATATGTCACGTTTTCCCAGTCTATTTCATCAAATAATTGATGCCATACTCATTCTACTCATCTCATGAACACACAATCCATTGTTCAACTTTGCAATAGAATAGTTTTCGCCCATTTGGCAATGTAACCTTATTGAAACTAAGTCACGACTAGGCCGAAATGCAATTTGTGCACGAGCCTACGTCACATGGATGCTCATATCGCACATGCAGTACAGGGTTGTCTAGTTCTGAATGGATTCAGCCGGATGCTATACATGAAGGCAGAGCAGCATGGGTGATCGCATTTCTCACTGCCTTCGGGCCATGGGTTGTAACTTGGGCGGAACGATCCAGATAACTTTCTATGTTTTACTATTATACAACACGATTGCTGAATTGTGGTTTATTGAATTTTTGGCATTATTATGATCAGGACAATGTATTTAAGTTATGTTACATCATGGACAGAATGAGATGATGTGGTAAAATGCATTCGATGATTATTTTATTATGTTTTTAAACCACAAATAGATTTCTTCCAGGAACGGCGATTTTTTTTATATACACGTATACACACTTACATGGAAAAAAGTTCAAAAACATTTTTACCTTGGCCTGATTTTATGTTGGATGGAAGGTGTATTATTTTTGACAGTCGTTTTTTCCCCTTCTTGATTGAGGTTGGTCGAACCATCTTCTCTAAAACTAATAATCTATAACCGACAACTAAGGGTAGAGTGTTACAGTTTCATCTCGCTCAGGTAGTTGATGTTATCGAATATGTCAAGGAGACAACAACAACAGAAGATGTGCATCAGATCTTGATTCCCGTTTTAAAATTCCTTTCAGTCATTTCCGAATGCTAGACACAGCTTTCGACGGGCACAAAAAATGATTATTTTTTTGTTCCGAAGTATTGGTATTTATTCTCAGATGTTCGACTTTGATATTTGTAAAAGGAATTTGTCGGCCGGAAATTGTTACGATTCTTATTGAATGTTTATCATAGTATCTAGGATCGCATTGGGTTAGGATCAAATGAATGTTTTAGACGAACGAGTGGGTCGGGGACAACTTGCCTTGATGGTGATCGTGTGAAATAAGCTTTCCAGTGTCAAATAACATATAAATAGTCGTAGTGATTCTCTGTTTGAATATATTGTGGTAAAACTGCTTCATACCATTCGGATAAGTATCTTCTAGAAGACTATACAAAATACTAGAGTATTAAAAATAGAATGCAAAAATATCAAGTGTTACTGATGCAATTCACCTTTTCATATTTGATATTATGAAATTTGACTCATTAGCATTTTTGACCATTATTATTCGCATCTTATGATGTTTGTTTATGTCATATCTTGTACTTTTGAAGTGTTATGATCACTTATATCCGTGAAATCTCTGAAATGAAGTGAAATGGCGGGAAATGTTTTCCCTAAAGTGCTAAATTCATCTCGTCTCTGGTATTTTGGTTGGTAAAATATATTTTTTGTTTTTTTAATAACATCGAAACTTGATACAAAATCATTGTTCCCAAATTAAGGCTATGGATGAAAGATGGGATCGTTTTAACGGGGCACCACATAAGGGCGATTTTACCACCCCATTTTAATGATTTAAAACCGATTAACTTCAACACCAGGACTGCGCTGTTGGTGACCATAACTTGGTGGCCGTAGATAAAAGTCTTTTGAATATAGGCAAAATATACCTTTGATTCAATAAATGTAAACTTATAATGTGTTGCAGACTTTTGGAAACTGAAGAATTTTATCTGCGGTGAAAAAGAATGGCCACAGACAGCGCAGTCCCGGTATCAATTGCTGTTTTTTGTTTTCAAAATGATTAGAACAGGATGGTAAGATCGCCCTTGTGGTGCCCCATCCAAACGATTTTATTCATCCATAGCCTTAATTGAAGAACAATGATTTTGTACCAAAAGTTCTGATGATATTAAAATAAGGCAAAGAGACCTATTCTAATAACTTCCATGACCAAGCACAACATTTATTCACTAGCCTGACCCCTCATGTTTGAAACATGAGGGTCAACATCAATGCCCACTTGAGTTTCATCATTTTTAAAAATCGCCATTCTGCCGTGTTGAACGATTTCTCAGTACTATGTTTGCAATAATGAATGAACACAATTACGCGTCAATTTCCTAGAAAAACACGGATCGAATCGTCCAGAATAGCACGTAATTCTCCATCGAAACAACTGCCACCGCACAAACGTGCGCAACTGCAGTAAATAATATAAATAAACATTCTAGAATAACACGGTTCCCCTTTCCGCTCCCCCCCCCCCCCCTCCCCCCCATCCACTCTCCTCATCGCATCTCGCCGAACACCGTGCCGGGGTGCACGCGCACACGCGTTACGAACGCACTCTTAGAATCTCGCACTCTCACACAGACAGATCTGGAAGACTCTATGTATAATTTAAATCAATTCAGAATAGCTTAGGCTGAAACAGAATTTTGCACCATCGTACGTACAATACATTATCATACATCATTACAGTGCGTCGTTAAAACCCAATAAAAAAAAAGAATTATCATTCAAACCTAATCGCTAACCTGTCACAGTCAATTTGGCGTGATAGGCCTATATCGCATCAAAAACCATTTCACGGCCGGCTTATCAAAGTTATACGAACATAGCCGACCTCGTCCGAAGACATGAAGGCAAGTTGTTCTCGACCCGACTTGTTGTTTGATATTTCAGGGTAATGATTGTTAGCTTGGTTGGCACACAGGTGGTCTTGGTTCGCAGCTCATCATAATACATTGCCATTATTATACGTCAAACAAGTACTAATTCATATTTCTTCGAAAAAATGTTCGTCACGCATCTGACAAAAGTTTTATTTGGTTTTAATGACAAATTACATGGTCTCCAAACCACGAAAACAGTAAACTATAGTGAGAAAAATACTATACATTAGTGTTATTATATCATATTACATACTTATATTATATTATATTTATTATTTTGATAATTAATTTAATTTGGAACCTTTTAAACTTTGAACTTCCTGACAATATTTAATAGTTGAATACATATGGAGAGAACTATTCAGTGGTCTGTCAGTAATACACAAAGATAGTGTTTTGTTGTAAGGCAATCAGTTTCACCATATATATTCACTACCATAGTACTAGCTGAGACGAGTGGCCGAGTGGCCAACACACTGAACCGTCATTGAGGAGGCTGGGGCCGATTCCTTCCATGGTCGACCATCCTGACAGGGTTTTTCATGGCTACTCTCTGTCGTACAGGTCAATACTGGGACAGGCTACTATACCTACTCCTTTCCTTCCCACTATCCAAAAACACATAATGAAATATCCTTCCATCTAATCATCCCATCACATCTTGTGTATCATTCATCGAGGGGGACGGACAATTTACCAGTGGACAATTTGCCAGGCTGTGTTTGAAGGATAGGACCATTTGCCAGGTTCGCTTAGGTATAAATAAGAGGGTTGGACAATTTGCCAGGCTGTTTGTTGAGTAGGACAATTTGCCAGGTTGTGTTTGATAGGTATGACAATTTTCCAGGGTCGCTCAGGTATGAATAAGGGGGTCGGATAATTTGCCAGACTGTTTCTTGGTAGGACAATTTGCCAGCGTCGCTTAGGTATGAAATAGGGAAGTCGGACAATTTGCCAGGCTGCGTGTTTGATAGGGAGGACAATTTGCCAGGTTGTGTTTGATGGGGAGGACAATTTGCCAGGTTGTGTTAGATGGGGAGGACAATTTGCCAGGTTGTGTTTGAAGGGTAGGACAATTTGCCAGGCTGCGTGTTTGATGGGGAGGACAATTTGCCAGGTTGTGTTTGAAGGGTAGGACAATTTGCCAGGCTGCGTGTTTGAAGGGGAGGACAATTTGCCAGGTTGTGTTTGAAGGGTAGGACAATTTGCCAGGCTGCGTGTTTGATGGGGAGGACAATTTGCCAGGTTGTGTTTGAAGAGTAGGACAATTTGCCAGGCTGCGTGTTTGATGGGGAGGACAATTTTCTAGGTTGTGTTTGAAGGGTAGGACAATTTGCCAGGCTGCGTGTTTGAAGGAGAGGACAATTTGCCAGGTTGTGTTTGAAGGGGAGGACAATTTGCCAGGCTGCGTGTTTGAAGGGGAGGACAATTTGCCAGGTTGTGTTTGAAGGGGAGGACAATTTGCCAGGTTGTGTTTGAAGGGTAGGACAATTTGCCAGGCTGCGTGTTTGAAGGGTAGGACAATTTGCCAGGCTGCGTGTTTGAAGGGGAGGACAATTTGCCAGGTTGTGTTTGAAGGGTAGGACAATTTGCCAGGTTGTGTTTGATGGGGAGGACAATTTGCCAGGTTGTGTTTGATGGGGAGGACAATTTGCCAGGTTGTGTTTGATGGGGAGGACAATTTGCCAGGTTGTGTTTGATGGGGAGGACAATTTGCCAGGTTGTGTTTGATGGGGAGGACAATTTGCCAGGTTGTGTTTGATGGGGAGGACAATTTGCCAGGTTGTGTTTGATGGGGAGGACAATTTGCCAGGCTGTGTTTGATGGGGAGGACAATTTGTCAGGATTCACAATAAAATATACAAAGTGTGCAAATAGCTTGCGATGTTGGTGTTAATTAAAGCGGGCTCTTGTATTACATCATTTGAATCAAAATATTCAGATTGCTAGAAATATATATATTTATATATCATCGCTTCTTGGAATTACACCACCATCTGCTTATTCATATCCCCAAATAACCTAGCTGTTGGTGGGGTCGTTAAGCAAATAATAATCATAATCGACACTTATATACATCCAGAAAAATGTATAATAGCAACGTTGCTAGCTGGCAAGTTTCTTCGAAATTAAAATCATGCTTATAAACATATACTATATAACTTATATATTGAACAATCTACAAACAATCCACAATCTAACCCACAATAAATTACATGAATATAATCTTATTAGATACAATCTATACAATCTACAATACGAAGCTATTAATACAATCAATATTTGATAATCAATGAATGCTGGTCTGGGTGATGCCATGGAAAGAAACGTTACGGTTTCAGGTCTGTAAGTAAAACATC
Source organism: Brachyptera risi (assembly GCA_964007535.1). Classification (NCBI taxonomy): domain Eukaryota; kingdom Metazoa; phylum Arthropoda; class Insecta; order Plecoptera; family Taeniopterygidae; genus Brachyptera; species Brachyptera risi. The sequence continues at coordinate 12,312,592 of OZ023332.1, read as the reverse complement.
AATAACATAGCTGTAAGGGGTGAGCTTCAATACAATCAATACAATCAATACAATCAATACTATCAATATAATCAATGAATGCTGGTCTGGGTGATGCCATGGAAAGAAACGTCACGGTTTCAGGTCTGTAAGTAAAACATCAATAACATAGCTGTAAGGGGTGAGCTTCAATACAATCAATACAATCAATACAATCAATACTATCAATATAATCAATGAATGCTGGTCTGGGTGATGCCATGGAAAGAAACGTCACGGTCTCAGATCTGTAAGTATCAAACATCAATAACATAGCTGTAAGGGGTGAGCTGCTTCGTAAGGTAATCTAACGGTAAGCGACGGACGCCGTCAAAGCGCAACAAGATTCACGCATCACGCATTTCTATGTCAAAAGACTGCAATTGCGTGTTGGCAACTAATAGAAATAACGAATTATCTTATTAGTTATTAGACTGTCGGTATTGCGTGAACTAATGATCGTATAGGTGGCCATCCAATGAATGTTTGATAGATAGACCATCAAGTTTTTTACATTTAAAAGTCATAAAAATACATGTTAACTCTAGATTTAATTGCTTTTGTCATCGAATTAAATATAACGAAGCATCGGATAGAATAGGTTGGCATTGGGAAATGGTATAAATTATAACATTTTGAGGTTATGTATGGAGGTATGTTTGATAATGTTGCCGTAGACTGAGAACCATTAAAATCATTGGACCGATCAGTTAGTTACGCGATCTGGTTTGATGTATAGATATAGTTTGGCAGGTATGGATGAACCATGAAAAAAGCAAACCTTGATTGTTATAAATCATTTTGATGTTCACGATTTAAGATTTCTATATTTTCAAAAAATATATATTTCAAATTTTGATATTTTTAATTGGACAGTATTCCCTTTTCCCTATTCTTGAATCCGTTATAACTATGTCATATATTACATACCTTTGCTGGATGAAACGAACGCCACAATAGTTCTTATTACAATTGTGAAGTGTTTAATTTGTGAAACTATCTATAGTACAGTCTCTGCCAATCTTTCTCTGTTATACAAAGCAGCGATATAAGTTCCTCAATCTCCCGATCCATTGTCGATCTTTTGATCTTTTGTAAAAAAATTAAAGTTTTTTGCCTACAGTGTACTACATAGCACACATGTTATGTACCGTATACATGTCGATTCATTCAAAATAAATTAGATGATAGTAATATAAAAAAGTAATATCAGTATGTTATATTTAAATTGAGTGATTGAATAATCTCTTAATCTCTTATGTTCATAACAAACAGAAGAGATTGCTCATACGAGAAGATCGATTGAAATTGTGTGAGTTATTGTCAGTGGGGAATTTTCTAAAAGAAATAGATTTGGTTTTTCTTAAAAAAATGTTATCGCGTGTAGTTGATATTGATCCAGGTGACTGATTGATGGTGAATAATAGCACAGCATCAAATAGATTGAATAGTAGCTGTCCTGCAATATTAACGCCTTTTGCTCGAACCTAGCAATGCCAGAATGGTTTTACAATACCTTTACAATCAAATTAAATCAAAATTTCGCCAAGAAGATGATGTTTCCAAATATAAAATGGTAATCAAGAGAAGAAAAAAATCTATGAACCAACCATCACTTACTTCAAACAAAAGTACAACTTGAAAGAGATCGAGGTGATTGGTCTGTTTGTCGGTGCTCGAGGAACCATTTCGAAGTTTTTTAGTGATTTTTGTAAACGTTTTTTGATAGATAATTCTTTAAAATATGAGATTGGGATGTCAGCCCTGAAGGATTCCATTCGGATATTCAGGAACCATCTATATAACTAACCATCATCCATCAACGTTTACATTTATTTTATCCTTTCAATTATCATTAGAGTCATAATTTTGTATTTTATCGTTAATTTTTTCAATTTTTATTCCATTTTCATATCATTTCAATATTCAGTTACATAACTTTTCTATTATATTTTCTCATGTATTTTATATTGATTGTTATCCTGTGCACTTTGGAGTCAGGGGCCAATAAAGGTTTATATATATAGAGCAGACTTACTACGTGAAAATGAAGTTGGCCTCACATGACTGTGTGCATTCCTCTTTTTGATATGTCATTTCATTTCATTTTTTATAATGATACGTATATGTTTTTTTTTCTCATTGTAGAACTCCAATATGCTATTTTCTTCCAATTTCCAATTCCTCAAATGTTATATTCTATCATTCCAGTATATTAATTTAGTGATCTTAGTTTAGGTTGGTGGTAAGGCACAGGTTGTTACGGGGCTTGCTCTATTTGTACCACCAGCGGTACACAACATTTACATGTTCATAATGTATTGTGTATTGAAATAAAATAATAAATAATAATAATAAATAGTGTCAAATGTAGTCAGTATCCAGGATCTCTGAGAGCAAAACACTACGTCGTGTCTCCGAGATGAGCCGACTTTGCTCATGAGTATGTGCGACATATCCGACAAGGGTAGGGGTAGTCGTTGGGAAGGGGAAGGGGAGGGGGAAAGACGGACAAGTCTGTCATTTATAGCCCTACAAGGATGCATTGTCGCTGCATCAACGGCAACCACTGATCGACCGCTTCCAAGAAAGCTTGAACAAGGGCAGCTTTTTAGCGTAGTCGTGGAAAAAGGGGAAGTGTTAGATAGTGTATCGATATTGGATGTAATAACGGTTATCATCTGCGAAGAGTGGATATATATATATATATATATATATATATATATATATATATATATATATATATATATTTCAATACATTCATGAATTTAGGATTGTTCTTGTGTGTGAACCATTTAATAAACAAATTGAAAATTAAATTGTGAAATAAATTAAATTGATGATTGATAATTAAATATTTTACACACAAGAAGAATCCTGAAATCATGAATTCATTGGAACATAATATTCGTGAAAGCTTACATCAATCAATCAATCAATCAATATATATATATATATATATATATATATATATATATATATATATATATATATATATATATATATATATATATATGTATATATATTTCATTTAGGTCATAATATTTCAAGATCAATCATTCAACGAGAAGATAACCTCACAGATTTTCTTTCACTTGATCTTGACAACACATATTTTGTGGAATCGCATTTACTTAATATGAGATGAGAACATATTGATTGCATCAACTTTATAGATGGTAATTGATTGTTCCTGCTGACGGAAGTTTTTGTTACGGCATTTAGCTCATCACTACGATATACATATTTTGTAACCATAATTAAAATCCAGAGTAAAATATAAATGAAAAATTTGAAAGTGACGAAACAATTATTTTTTTCTCAGATAAATCGGATCATCTTTATTGATGAATTATTTTTCCAGAGCATCATAGTAAATCAGCTTATATAAATATGATGCAATTATATTATTCAATTAATTATAAATCAGGCATGAGGCTGTAAACACTCAGCTTATATAACCAATCAATAGACAAGCATTACTCAGAGCACATAATGTTCAAGGTAGAGTTGCCGAGCACATGTGGGACATTGACACTGGCACAATGGGTGTGATTAGATAATTAAACGATGTGCATACTGTGTCAAAGGAATAGGGGAGCCGGGTCATGTTAAACCCACCCAAGACCAACTATTACCGTTGAAAACTTATAGTCAAGTTGATCGCATTGCTTGAACTTTATTATCATTACCACTCTTATGTCAATGTAGTCTCGGTATCACTTGTATAGGTTATCAAATCATTGGCCAAATAGATCCTTCTCATCACGAGATCTGTGATATGTGAGGTCTTACATTAGTCACTCATAACATACTCAGCATGAACCATGTCAAAGATAAAACACAGGTTGTATGATGAAGTAAGAGCAAATGACTAGATTAACTTCATATGCACACAACATCAACGCTGGAGGGAGGTATGCAAGTTATTTCACGAGGTAAGCTGTGGGTTGTCGTAATGCTGAACCAGCCAGACCTTTACTCGCGAGTAATGAGATGGCCATCATTTCCTGTGTACCGATGTGCAATGCCGTCTGATTCATGTCTACCGACGGTTACCCCGATCATCGACGTCGCCTAGCAACCTTTCCTGTCGTCGCCGCTCCCGGCGTCTTCTCATCGCAACTCCTCTGCGGTCACCCCGTAATGGTCACTCGCTGACTCTCATATATACAGGAAAAATCTACCTACCACGCCGAAATAATTATGAATTCCTTTCCCCTCTGTGTCTGTTAGCTGTTACGTCGCTATGTTATGTGAGAGTGGAGGCATGCTTGCCCCTGTATAATGTCGTTGCCCTTTTCTGTCTGCCCCACTCGTCCGACCGTCCGTCCGGTCGGCACTCTTCTTCTCCTCCTGTGCTCTCCACGCCACCTCTCTCTCCTCTCAATCCACCTGCCAAGCGGAGAAACAACCCGCGAGCTGCCGAGGATTGGTCGCTACGTTACTGTACAAGTGAACTCCGTCACAGAGGCATCGGCGATAGAGAGTCCGTTGTTTGCCATCTCGTTCGGCCAAGTGTGGATGCGAACGTCAGTCGTTTGTAAGAAGCGTCTTCGACAGTTGTAAGTTTGTAGTAGGTACTAGTGTTCATGCACAGACGTCGTTCGGTTGCGTATCATCAGCAAGTGGTCAGCATCGGTCAAGGCTACTCGAGCCAAACCACTTCTCACCTGGACTCGTGAATCGGGCGATTTTCGTCTCTCCGTTCTCTTGAGATATCGAGGAAATAGTTATCTTTGATGGTTTTTCTTATCAATTGTTGACTTGCATGAACGACAAGTGCGTGTTTTGTGTGCGATGACACGTTGTTGGTGAGTGGTTGATTGTGATTTGTAAAGATCATTGCACGCGTGTGAGTGACGTGACAAGAGTATGTGTTGTCCACCAGTCTAGCAAGGTCCATCTTCTCACGAGGGACATCTGGCGCTAGTTGCTTCCGCCTTCTTAACCATGTGCCATCGACTCTGTTCGACCGTCTGTTGATTATCACGTGCTTACAGGTATGTCGAAACTATTTGGACTCGACAACAAACTATCGTCCGATCAATAATGCGTCATATATTTTGAATAATCCCCACGGGGAGAAAATGTTTAGCGATTAACATTTGGGGTTGAGTGGATGGAAAGGAAGGGGTTAGAGGAGATGTCATTGGTCCTGTTGACTGAGTTGAATGGAGTACGTATTTTCAAGTTCATGCCAATAAATAATTACATCAGTTTCTAGGATTCTGGCTTATCTCAGCGTTGAGACCTCCACTCATTCTTAGATTTTTATTTTCTAAACAAATCAAATCCAGCTCAGCCACTTTTGAGTTTGATTTAATCTTACTGATACAACTCCCAACTTGATGTCGTTCTCTGGTAATGATAGCAAAATTTGTTCAAGATATTTCAGAATCAGTACTAATTCTGTGCTGGACAATCCGGATTTTCTTGTCAACTCTTCACTCCATGAACCTGTTTTGGGAGGGGGCTCTCAGTCGGCCACGCTGCTCATCGTAATGCTCTCAAAGTATTCCGTTTTCTTAATTGGGCCGTGCAATTGATACACGACTCAGGTTATTAGTAAACTAGACCTCCGCCTTCTGTAAAATAAATCCCAAGCCTTGGACAGATCATAATTAACAGAGGCACGTGTTTCAATTAATTTCCGCGCCGCCTGTTTTCAAATAACTGTCAAAAGCTCACTCTATTTTCTATTACAGAGCCATTTGACTGGTTTTATGAATGACTCACCGAATTAAACTTGGATTTGAACCAATTACAATACACATTATTACGCAAATTACTTTAGACAGGCTGATATTATAAAATGCAATGTACGTAGAATAGTAATTAAAACGTCGCTTTCGTTATATCTATACTAAGTACGAGTATCTAAGTACCAGTCAAGTATTCACAGTGTAATAATTTGACAGAAATGTTCTGAATTATTTCTCTCAGCTATTATAACTGTTATTATTACCGGTATTAAATACATATGCTAATTCAAGGAAGTGATTCAAACAGATTCCAAAATGTCACGAAATATTGACGAATTTATGAAAAATATGGCTGTAAGTATTGTCATTTTGATAACCATGTGAGCCTTTTCTGTTTCCAATGACGTAACGGGAACTTTGATGGATAAAAAAAGACGATTTTTCTCCGT
>OZ023332.1:12278920-12301420 GCA_964007535.1 Brachyptera risi | reverse complement strand
ATATGTATTTATACGTAAGCAAAAACAAATATGAAATATGTAAATAAGACATATGTAGATATGAACGTGGGAATGAAACATGTCGTATATTTACGTACAATGATACATATATCAACTAGTACTTGGTGATCTGTATAAGCCGACGTTAAGCCACGTATAAATCAAACAAAATAACAGAGATTGCGATGCGTGAGTAAGAGAGACAAAGTGAGAATTATAAAAAAAAACAATATATAGGCTGGATATTCAAGTATTTTGTTATTGGAAACCAGAACATATTTTGCTAACATTTCTTCAAACGTTTAAAAAATACCTTGTTTAGTACTTCAATAAATTAGACGTGGTCAGTTCTTGAATATTCTAAGGATGTTGCTTTTTTCAAGTTATGTATGTATGTATGTATGTATGATATCTCGAGAGGTCAAGCCCCAGAAGTCGATGTGGTTCATCGAGGCCATTTACCTAAGGAGTCAATTATCTCACAAAATTCAACCCGTCACAGAACGGGAAAATCGCGGTAATTATGATATATTTTATTTTGTGATGATTATTGATATTGTGTAGTTGAGATAATCTGAAATTAGATACGTGAACAATATACATGTGATATCATGTAACAAAAAATAAATAAAAAAAATAAAAAAAATCTTCTAGACAAATCTTAGTATTATTCCTTCAGTATTTCTAGAATGAATACTTGTTAACATGATGACGTGGGTACAGAATGTCTTTCAAAATATTACTAATTTTCAATGATATTTTTTACATGGTGGTTGATCCAGCTACAAAAAATGTATTCTGGAGAAAATATACTGACATAGTCCGCACCCTTTTATTTTTCCCTAGTACCTTTACAAGTATCCTTTAAACCCGTAAAAGGGTGGAAATTATGCCCGTTTATGACCAAATATACAGTTATCGTAGGACCAACTTTCTACCTTTAGAAGTCGTATTTTATTTGGTCAGGATTGAAATGTCGAGGTTACGTATCTCAACCCTACCAAAATTTCGACCACACTAAAATTAAGGTTCAAAATGTGATCAATCCTCAAAAAAAATATATTTCTCGTCTAACAATTTACAGTGTAAATGTGTAGGGTCTAATATATACGCAATAGACTGAATAGAGTATATTAAATAATGATGAAAAATAGAACAACATATGATTTGAACAATAGTGATACAAAATGCATGGATTTCATTGAAATTCCAATTTCAATTTCGGGAAAAACTTGTAATTCTGTGAATGCAACTGTATGTCAAGTAAGTAAATATAAGTCTTTCTCGTCATCAAATTTCAACATATAAGCAATTTTTCATACAACAGCTGACATCGACAGACAAGGTCAATAATTTATTTAGATTACATTTTAACTGAAACGATGTGATTATTTTACTTCACTTAATGAAACTAATGAGCTGAAATAAATCTTCAGTCACTATGTACCACAATGATTGATAATGCTAAGGTAAATATCCTTTCGGCCACTTAGCTGCCTTAATGACATAATATCGCTTTCATTATCGCGCCTAGACCTGTCCTTCCACAGTTCAATAATACCCCACAGTGACCATTAGCGGTATTAGCAAGCAAGGCATACTTAGCACGATGTCACCACTTCCACCTACCTCAACTTACCATTGTACTTCTTCGCTGAATAATAGTCTGAGGATGTGTCTAATCTAAAGTTACTTCAAGTTAGTTCGAGTTGATCCTACCTTGGATGTACACTTCTCGATCAGGTTAAGCTCATTTGATTGGCTATTTGTATTTCCATGTGAATGAATGTAGCGTATTGAATGTGTTTAGTTGAGGTTTCCAACAGAATATATTGTATTCCATTATTATTATTCAGGCAATATAATCACATAATTAAAATACAATATTATTCCAAGTTTAAAGTCGTGCAAATGTCTTTTTGTCTATAGAGTAATGAAAGAAATTATTATCTTCACTATTTTATATAACAAGGTATGGATCGATAACATTTTATAACATTTCATTTTAGTATGACTGGTTTTATTATTTATACATTTAACACTTTGAAACGCACAAGGTGATTCGTTGATTCAGAAATACACGATCATTCCGACCGAGTTGAAAGAACGTTACAGAATAAGACTTAATCTGAAAACATTTGAAGGAAACGCCCGCAAGTCAAGTCGCACCTTAACAATTATCCATTTACATTATTAGTTTATTGACTTCGATATCAGTTACTCATTCACAGAAAGAGTTATTCATAGTTATTCCATGAATATACGGAACATAGGTCAACAGGTGTTAGTATACTTATTCATACTCAAACAGTCAACAAGTATTTTTTTCTTTTGTAGAAGCATTGTAACTCCGTCGTTGACGCGTCATAAAATTCGTTGCCCATTCATTCGTTCTTGCACCTGATTTATTTTCTTTTTTTATATATTGGGTTTTAACAACGCACTGTAATGATGACTAAGATCTATTATAGTAGGTTGATGATGAATGCGATAATGGAAAGATGAGATGAAAGGTTATTCGTGGGTTATTTGAGACAGTGGGAATGAAGCGGTCGTGGCCTTACCAGTCGACAGAGGAACACCGAGTAAAACCTCTTTCAGGGGTGGTCGACAATAGAGGGAATCGAACTCCGACCTCCGACCTCTTGATTGATGGTTCAGCGTGCTAGCGAATAATCCACTCATCTCATTTAGTATCTAATCTTCACTCAATATAGTTTGATGAACAATTACTTCAATATCGCATAAAACATTATAAAATTCGGATTGTAAATTGACTGCTTTAATACACTACCAGAGGTAAATACCTAGATTCGGTGAGCTGACGATATTTTTTGAAGAAACCAGATGTCACCGTGATGGATCTGTCACGAATATTCCAGTTTTTCTAAAGTTTAATCACATTAAAATTTAAAAATGAGATGTATTTCTGAAACGGCCAGAAGTGTGCAATGTGCCACGGTGACAGCTTGAGCAAGTTCACAACTTGGGTGTCAATTTTCCGCGAGATGGAAATATGATACTCGAATGTCGATTTAAAAACATAAACTAAATTGAAGGAACGGTGTAAGAAACGGTCAAGAATTTGTTGGTGTGCTGGGTTGTCTTTCTCTACACTTAAAACAGCTTATAGGTGTGTCTGCTTTTGATGAGGACAGGTATCGTATCATCAATTATTTTTATGAGTATGAACAAATGTTTTCAAAATAAGATCGAGTATTAATTGACCATTAAATTTGATTCTTATTAATTTGAATTTGAATAACAGGCGAGATAAACTTAGTATCATATAGACACCGATGAATCAGCTAGAATCTGGTATTTTATCTGTCAACCTAATGCTTATTCTCATTCTTTCCTCTAGTTTCTCGCAAATATATCCAGGTCACTTTTCAAGGGAAAAAATGGGACGAATTGTAAAATTTTGACGTGAAGCTATATAAATTCTTGAATTAATGTTCAGAAAGAATTTCTGTTAAAATTTCCTGTAAGTCCTGGCAAATACTAGCCGTGCTTCAACCATTACAATTTCGTTTTCTTTGAAATAATTTTCTTCTTTGATCATCTTCCATTGATTTCGCCTGTTGATCTATTCAATCATTTATTGATTGAAATCAATATTCTCCAATTACCCAATTGATTTTCTTGAAAACGCATGAACCAAACCGAATGCACTGGAAAATTTACAAGCATTGAAACTTTCATTTTGATCGAAAAAAATTTCAATTTCTCTATTATCAACGATGATAGTAATTAGAAAAATAGATGAAAAATAACCGCTGGGATTTTTTTGAGACTTCAAGTAATAATCTCATACGGACTTCCAAACATTCCCAAATCTTCATAAACTTCACGTGATTTTTTTTAGCTCAAAACACTCACATTCTTCCCATGGGTAACCAACTCCTGAAATCTGGTGTACACTTGTCATGAAATATTTCTAAAATCCCTTGAAATCTTCTTGAAATCCCGTGAAATCTCCCTGAAATCTCTTGAAATCGAAATCAGCTGTACACCAAACCTACTAGTTGCTTACCCCTCACATTCTTCAGTCATTTGTTACATTCATCACATCAGGGTGTGCACAATATAAACACTCTCCTAACAATCTTCTCATCTCATTCACAGCTAGAGTTGGTACTTTGTCGTGAAATGCTATAAGCCACGTAATAACAGATTGCTGGTGTAATTAGATTTAATCTCACGTTTTATTATTTCAAATAACATGTATTTTCCGTTGATAATTGTACATTTACGATTGTCGCCACTGCTATATCAATGCCAGGGTTATAACCACCTCGCAACGCCTCCGCATTATTGTTACTTGCTAATTATCTGACGCAAACACCTTGATTTAGTCGACCAGAGCAACGTGGGAAATATTGAATAAATACAGCTGAGTAATCATTCAATATAAATAAACAACAATATAGCTTTGATATACAAGTGATATAATTTACACTCACATACACACACACATATATATATATATATATATATATATATATATATATATATATATATATATATATATATATATATATAATTATGTATATATATATATATATATATATATATATATATATATATATATATATATATATATACATATATTCAAATATGCAGATTTGTCGCACAGCAATATCTGATTCGACCGCACACAGGTGTTTGGGTGGGCTTCCTAGTTCATATGTGACAGTATGGTTGTAAAGCGAATGATTTGCTGATGCCTTAATATTCCTCCATAACTAGTTATTCACTCGTGAAAGAAACGACTCTCAGATAACGTCTGTCCATAGCGCACAGTTCGACGCGCAGGGGTCGCACACACGACCGGCCTCGTGACATCTTTTGAAATATACTCGAACTACAAAGCACATTTCTCAAACGAGTTCGACATTATAAAGTAACCTTTGACCTTGCCAGAGCATAATTCAATTTTTCTTACAGAAAAACTGGTTGTGATGCTCCGTACAAGTTACACAACAATCTCATATGTATACGTATATATGTATATATATATAAATATATATATATATATATATATATATATATATATATATATATATATATATATATATATATATATATATATATATATATATATATATATATATATATATAATGTGTATGTGTGTGTATGTGTGTGTGTGTGTACACGAATAATGGAATCGAATACAAGGTAGACATATTTATAGTAACCATTAGTAATCTGAAGGGACTCCTATATCAAATGATTCCGGCAAAAAGGTGACCAATGATTAACAGTAAATGATAAGTTATGTACCTCCGGGAGCGGAGAGTTGAACGCTGGGGTCTCACACCAAATCCTCTCGCATCACGGTACGTGCCCAACTCCCTCGACATGCGCGCGCATGCGCCAGATACGATGTTTCACGGGGATACATGTGTGTAACTCTTCACAGTTCAGTTGGTCTTGTTGGATTTTTGAATATATTCAAAGTCGCACTTTTCAATGATGAATAATAAAAATCTATGATCAGTTATTATTGATCAATTCGTCGTTTACCCGAAAACATTATGTTACATGATAATAGCGACCACGAAATCGTAGAATAATATGAAATACACACACACACACACATATATATATATATATATATATATATATATATATATATATATATATATATATATATATATATATATATATATATATAGTATTTCGCGTAATCAGTACTCATGATAAGATTACCCACAGATAGACGAACTATAAAATATATATATATAGATATATATATATATATATATATATATATATATATATATATATATATATAAATATATATATATATATATAAATATATATATTTACATATATTCATTTCCTTCTCCCATCGGTTCATGGCACAACTGATTTTCTCACACTTGTTAGATCCACAATTTAATACAATTTGTCTGTTTACCGCGTTGGACTCTTACTCTGTAATCTATCTTCTAGGTACATATATCCAGCTCAGAGCTTCCCATTAAATGGATATTATGCAGTTCGAATTTGCATATTATGTTAATCAGTACAGGAGTATCGTATGTACATATTCCTTTAATGTTTGACCGCACAATCAATACAGAAAACTGTATCTGTGTGGAAGAATTATTACTATAGGCAAACGCAACATATGCGTTGTAAGATGAGCGAGATAATAATATGGAATAGAATTCAAAGTTCTACACACCTTGGCTCACATAAAATATGACTCCATTCGATAACCATCGAATATAAGAATACCGTGAGTCTTGGCAACTTTTTTTTTTCTTTTTTTTTTTTCAATAACATCATAACTTGATACAAAATCATTTGTCCCCAATTAAGGCTGTGGATGGAACATTTTTCTGCTATTATTTCCATCAATTCGATGAATAACAAACATGTATCAAATTGTTTCCTTCAAAACGGCTGGTCCGAATTGTGTACAAATTTGCAATACAATTTAGTGATAATTTAAATAATTGAGATAATAATTCAATATGAATCAATAATTTGTGTCTATGAATCAAGTGTTCACATTCGGGAAAATTTTGATTCTTTTGAGAAAGATTTTATTCTTCTGATTTTCTCGCTCAGCGTACTTTTATGAGGTTTTCAAAAACTTTGAGATGGCATTTCTCAGAAATTATCCAACTGATTCGACCCCCAAAATTCCAAGTTGAATAAGTCTGCGTGTACAAAAAACGTTTCAAGTCGATCAATTGAACCGTGCGACCTCTGCAGTGCCCACAAACAAACAAACGAACAAACAAACAAGAAGCACACAGACAATCGAAGCTCCATAAGAGATGGATGTAAGTCTTCGCTATTGCTCGTCCAAATATGGTATACAACTGCGTAGTGTCGGTTTTGAAATCATAATATCGAGACAGAATGACAATATGTATATAGGAACAAAGTGATATGTGCAACAATTAACAAAATGAGTGTTTCGTTCCACTGACACGAGTGGCCGAGTGGTAAATACACTGAACCGTCATTCAAAAGACCGGGGTTCGATTCCCACCATGGCCGACCATCTTAACAGGGGTTCTTGGTCAATACTTGGATGGTTCCTTAACAACACGCCACCACCGACTCTCATACCCACCATCCAAAAACACCTAATAAATTAACCTTTTCGTCCAATCATCTCATATACCATTTCAACGACGCCAATAGATCGTGGTCATCAGCAGTGGCGTAACGAGGCACGACGAGACAGGAGTTCAAAATGTATAATTGGGTTCTCCCCCTTTTTTCCATATTTGGCGAAGTCTCGAAAAGTACTTGTGTGCTTCCAATTCATTTTATTATAAATGTGATTCAAATTTTCTTTTATTGTCATACCATTTATTGCACATGAATTATTTCACTCACTTATTGATTGCTATTAAAATTCCTTCGCCTTACATTTTGCTTTGCAAAAATGTCTACAACATCACTAAATGAATCCGTCTTGTTCTCTCAGGTTCAATGAATGAAATTGAACCTGCACTGAGTCTCGTTTAAAGAACAAAACAATATATCAACATATGGATTGGAAACAATAAATTAAAAATTATCATCTCAGCAAACAATGCCAGTCTCAGTGGGCACCCCAGAGTAAATTCAGTCGTGGGCCCCTGTGCCACTGCACCGCTTGCACCGCCGATATTTACACCGCTGGTCATCAGTATAATGCGTCGTTAAACCTAATATGAATGTCTAGATCCATGTGGACGAGGTAGAGTTGAACGGTATATCGGCGAGATCGTGATGCTGCGTGCGGTAACATCGGACTGGTATACGAGAAGAGGTTGAATGAGCGAACCGCACACAAACTATTTCATTCAAGCATCTCGCATCTCTTGAACACTCGGACTGGGAGCACGACTGGATGCACGATCGATTAGCACACCGATACTGTTATTAAAAATGTTATTTATCATTCCACGGTGGTGTTTTGATATTGTACGATCCGATTAAACTGGCGTCAATAAAAGTAACAAATCAGCTGTGAAAATATTATTGAAAATAATTCATTGGGGAATCCGTTCTGTTGCGTGATATTCGATTAACTTTTTTGTTTCGATTCATTTTCTTGTAATTTTTAATCGAATGAAATGAAATCTTGGAATATTTCTCATATTTTTTGGTGGGAATCATAGAATTTGATAAACTCTTCCTTGATTTATTCCAATCAGTGCAAGGTGGCTAGTATCATTGTTGTCAAATGCAGCGTTGAATTCGATCATTCTCAGATACAGCTTTATGTGTTGAACATCGGCAAACTGAGACAAGTGGCAGAGTGGTTATGACACTGAACCGTCACTCAGGAGACCGAGGCTCGATTTCCGCCATGGTCGACCATCCTGACAGTTTTTTTTTCGTGGTTGCCCTCTGTTGTTCAGGTCAATAATGGAATGGTTCCCTAACAAAAGACCATGGACGACTCCATCCAGCTATCAAAAAAAATAATAATAATCAAATAAATAACCTCTCATCATTCCCCCATGTCATATATCATTCATCAACGCCAATACATCTCATATCATCGGTCAGTGCGTCGTTGAACTCGATATAAATAAATAACGTCGGCGAAATGTCGTATGTGCCCAGAACGGAGTCTGCATCGTCGGGTGCGTAAACTGTAAATTCCATCAGCAGATGGCAATAGAGCTTGAACGCCCCTCCGGCCACCAATTTATATGATTAGCAGCCTTGAATTCCTTTCCTTCTCTCCAGTATGCAGACTACCTCAGTGGCGTCATTTGATCTGGTCTGCTGTTAATACCACGCAACCGGGCCGATCGTTTAGGAACAGTCAATATTTGATTTGTCAGTTGGTTTTGATCTTGGTGTTGGACTCCCCTTGAAGATGGAACTCGATAAAATTTTCATTTTATCAATTTCATCCGTTTGATATAAAATTTTCTGATCATTTTGATGATGCTCTGAAACATATTTCTATCGAGTTTGAAACAAATTGGATCTGTCGTTCGTGACAAAATGAACTATTATATTGGAAAAATGACTTAAATTGAGAGGAAGTTTGACAAATAAAATGAACAGGTTGCGAAGCTATGAGTTATAATAATGAAATGATTTGAATGAACAAATGATAAGGAAGGCTTATAATAATTTGAGAATCAAGGTGTGTGTATATATCTATCGAATACATTCTGTTTGAATATCTCGCTCATCTTGAAAAAAAAAGCACAGACAAAGCCCTGTAAGAGTAGGATGGAATCTTCGCATACATCACTCATCTAATTATACAATTAAATGATAGAAGTTGGTGTTATCACGAGATGCAACGGATACGTTTCGTTTATTTAGTAAATAAATTAAATCAAATCAATGAAATCTTCAGCCCAACACACGTATAGGTGTACACGTTGTTTTGACAAAGTCTCCGTTCCGAGTGTCATATGTTGATACAAAAATATATATTGTGCAGTATTCTACAACTCGAGCTCTTCGTTGAAATCAAGACTATTCTGATGATGACCGTTTTTTGCTGAACGTCCCCACTGACAGTTAGGGTTTTGGGGGTACGGATGGGCTAATGATGTTCACAAATACCCATTTGTTATGCGGGAATCGAATCCTCGACAGACTTTGATTTCGAGAACAGTCTGATCGAGACAGACGGCAAGAAGTTGAACTTTTTCAAACGTAATTACTCCCAAAATGTCATTCTTTGACTGACTGCATTTAGAGTCTGAATTATTCGTATTTGTATAATGTTGAAAAATATATTCTGTTCAATCGGGATACAAAGGTATTCAAGAGAAAGTTTTTTTGACTTATACATCATCGCTCATTTTACAACGTAGCTCAGCTCTTCTTAATTATACGGCTAGTTCCTAATATTAATGACCATTAATTAGTAGAGTGATAGGCCTAATTATAACATTATAGGCCTATCACAAATTTAATTTGTCCATTTTGTATAATGATAAACTTTACATCTGCTGTTAATGGAGAGAAGTGATCATTGCCCAAGAGACTTAGTTCAAAGTGGAAGATATCAACATTCGTGTGTTTATACTGAAAGACTTTTATCTACGGCCAAAAAAAATATGGTCATTGACAGCGCAGTCCTGGTGTTGAAGTTCATTAGTTTTAAATAATCAAAATGGGGTGGTAAGATCGCCCTTGTGGTGCCCCGTCCAAACGGTCCTACCTTTCATCCATAGCCTTAATTGGGGAACAATGATTTTGTATCAAGTTTCGATGTTATTAAAAAAAAAAAAGTTCCCAACATTCATTCAGACAAAATTTTGAAATGATAATTTTTTTCATAGGTTCCACAATAATTGTTCCATTCACATTACATTCAAGAGAGTTATTTGGGAGTTATTTGAACAATTTATTAGAGAAGATAATGTTTTAATGAGAATATTTTTCAGTTTGTCACTTTTGAACACAAGCGGTGTCTTCATACAAAACGAGGCCAATGTGAACATCCTTCTCTTCTGCACTTTATTCTTGGTATTTAACTATTCACATATATTTTATTTTCATTTCTCTTCCTCATTATCAACCGATCGATACTATCAAACTGATTCATTTTTACATTCATTCATTTAATATTAGCAATAAATTGGAATATCGATGAGGAGTGATATTCCAAGAAAACATGGATAGTGTGAATAGTGAGAATAGTGTGAATAGTGAGAATAGTTCTGAATATATTATTTACTTCTCATGATTCAAATTTTATCTTCATAACTTCGGAACTTGATTGAACATAATTGTTCTTCGAACAGGTAATTATGACAAAAAAATACGGATCATTTTTATAACGGCGGTGATGTTGTGTGGATAAAGCAATGATTCAATTATGATAAGTTTGAATATTGAGAATCAAAGGTAACTTGCTAAAATTCAGAATTCATATATGTCTATGAACCGATTTCTAGAATTGACTTGAATATTTTTGTTTGAGAATTCAGATTTTTGCGGACAAAACCACATCGTTCTCAATATAATAGTCAGTTTAAGATTACGTTTTCAGTTTATATTTACAATGCATATTATTATTATATCTCACTACTTTCTTCATCAAATTGTTATTTGATTTTTTTTTTCTAGATTCGAAGAATTCATATTTTATTCGAACATACCGTACATTATTATTATAATTATGACAACTATTTCATCTATTTCGTTCGAGTGTTTTTGAAATGGGTCGATTAAATTACCCTCGTGTCAGGGTATCAGCCTAAGGTATATTCATAGAATCGTATAGCCTACATGATCATTAGCGATGAATGTTTTTTCAAGAAGTAAGATATTTTTAAGAATGTTAATAGTTTCCCGGAAGAGAAAGGTTCTTGTTATAGTTACCATAATATTGTAAGGGTTGAATATCTATTCACTAGGAAAACGCAGTATATGTGCTGTAGGATGAGCGATGTTGTACATGAAATGTAATGAGAAGCTAGAGGTATAAACCCTGATTTAAAATCTTCGTTCCTGATTTACCCATTGATTATCTCAATTTGCTCATGGTTTGACCAGTCTATGGTTTGACTGTGGTTTTGACTGTGGATTTGACTGTGGATTTGACTGTGGGTTTGACTGTGGATTTTGACTGTGGTTTTTGACTATGGATTTGACTGTGGATTTGACTGTGGATTTGACTGTGGATTTGACTGTAGATTTGACTGGATTTGACTGTGGATTTGACTGTGGATTTGACTGTGGATTTGACTGTGGATTTGACTGTGGATTTGACTGTGGATTTGACCGTGGATTTGACTGTGGATTTGACTGTGGATTTGACTGTGTTACTTGTTGATCTCCTCAATAGTTTCCTCAGACTTTCATCAATTAATTTGTGAAATCAAAACTATTTTCATCTTCAATATAGGACATGCAGCTCATCCGATTTATGTAATAAACTTTCAAATTAATTGCATAATTCATGTATGGTACTTGAAATACGTAGAGATTTGAATTCATTCAGATACATTCTCCATATTTCTCTCTTGGATTATCCCTTTAGGGTTCAAAATTTGAAAAATATTTCCCTCATGACTCAAAACTGAACAGTGTCGAGCCAGATGAAGATATTTGTACATGCCAAGAATCCAGCAGCAATTTTTCTTCAACAAAAAAATGTTCGTTTTTTCTAGTACGGTAAAATTGAGTTCTCGCTTCGCTCATCCAATGAGATAATAATCGAAGTTTGAACAAAAATAAATAATATTCTCATCACATAGACTACATTGTATGACTAGAATAAATTACATTATTAACAAAAGCGTATGCGAAGGGTTGGGGTAATGGTATAATATATCGAAATAAAAACAAAACGATATGATATGTTTTTTTTAATGAAACATATTAAGCACTTTGTGAAGAATGGAATGCAGTTCTGAGCTTGTCGGGAGCGCATAATGACGATTATTAACCATGATTAGGATCATCTTGATAAAGATGAGACATTTGACGTCTTGAATTAACTACAATTCTCTTGACTTAAACCATATAATAAGTCGATTGCACTTAATTATTCTCCAAGACATGCATGTCAAAATATAACAAAGTACGCGTCCACAAATGAGACGAGTGACCGAGTGGTGAACCGTCATTCAGGAGACAGAGGTTCGACCATCCTTACAGCGGTTTTTTGTAATTTCCCTCTGTCATTCAGGTCAATACTGGGTGGTTCCTTAACAACAGGCCACGACCGACTCCTTCCCACTATCCAAAAACACCTAATAAAATAACCTCTCATATCATCATCCCTTCATATATCATTCACCGACGCCAATAGATCGTAGTCATCAGTATAGTTCGTCATTAAACCCAATATAAATGTATAAAAAGCGATGATAATTCTTTCACCCGAAGCAAACAAATGTAAACAACTACACACAATACAAAAGCATTGTTAGTAATTATAATTGCCCGTATACAACTGAGAACAGTGGATTCTAGAACTCAACAATACACACGCTTTATACATTACATTGTATTGTTTCTAACTGATAGGCAAATCAATTGCGATTACAGGCTGTTGTTTGTTTACACTCGGTCCGGTCGCCCACACAATATTTCCTTCAATTGACATCGAAGCCCGTGCGCTGACTCGTGACAGCCCCGGTCACGCCTTGTCAACCAGCGTCACGGTCGGTAACGTGGATTCTCAGATCTGACCAATACAATTAGACCTATTTAACTGGATTAGTCATCGATGAATAGAGAGATATTATACTTGATTTGAGGTGAAAGAAAACGAAATAAGAACTTCCTCGGTGTAATCGACGATGAGAAAAAAATCGTGGTATAACGTTTGGAACCGACAAAGTTAATCGCCAACGATTAGGAAGACGATTTCGGTTTGACATGGTCGTAAAATAGTCGCCTTCTAGAAGCCAAATAAAGATTCCCGTGGTGGAGAAAAACGTGCACGTTCTTTTGATATTAATCTTAATAACTGTTGTAATTAGTTGAGCCGACGTTTTATCAGAACGTGTAAAAATGAAACCATTTTTTAAAGATACGTGTTTATTATATCCGATAAAAATGTATTAATATCAGTTTTAATTGACGATAACAAATAACTCATACACAATGTGTTGTGTTCTAACGATAATAAATCTCATTTTATGTCATGAATCTCTGTGTAGGTGCAGTTAATTGCTCAACATTTTTGAGTTCTTTAATATATTACTAACCTATAGTTATAATAGACAAAATATAAAAAACATGCATGATGGCTATTCTATATAAATATATCAGTGTAACTATACTTTGTTCGACATATTCTCAAACTTCATATTGTAAACATAGATTATTAATGTATGGTATATAAATATAATTATTGTATGAATTGCAGATGTAATTATAGGCCTATATTAAATTGTGTGGACTAATTTCCATTGGACATATTCTCAAACTTCATATTGTAAACATAGATTATTAATGTATGGTATATAAATATAATTATTGTATGAATTGCAGATGTAATTATAGGCCTATATTAAATTGTGTGGACTAATTTCCATTCCGAATCATGCCTAACACAACTTACATGCTTGGACAGGTATTAAGTGCCGATTTAAATTAAGTCTGAATCGAGTAAAACATAATATAATAATTTGCGTCAAGTAAATGGCTGGTGTGATAGAAATGGCAGTATGGAAGTGTATTAAAGTGGTTAACTAAACAGATATGATCACAGAAAACGTCCCAACAGTGAGCAAGCATTCGTGTAAACAAACACACAGGTTAAATACGACTATTTCAGGCAATTCTGATTTTGTGTGAAAACATAGATTTTTTTAATTTTTGTAGTGAAAAATTGAAATACAAGTCACATTTATATAATATATACGATCTACAAGAAGCGTGAAAATTGCATTCCCAGTTTTCTGATACTATATAAATCTAGCAGCTGGGAAATGCAACGAATTCGCTTGTTAGCGATTTAACCGGGCATCAAGTTCAGTGAGCCATAGTTGAAAATTTTGTGTAAGCGTAAACCAAAAGCTTGTTTATGTGGTAACAAAATAAATCTATGAGAAATCAAATTGTATTTCTGAAATCTTCACTGTTAGAGCTTTCGCCAACGTGAAAGCTTGAATATCTACAATGTCTAATGAATTCAATATAATAATAATAATTATAATAAAAGGTCTTTATTAATCCGTCGAAGTTAAGCCAATGGCTTCTCTTACACTTAACCGCTTTTACATAGACATAATGTGTAAAATACTTTTATATCTAATAACTATATACTAAACATTGAACTAAAAAACTAGAATATAGCATATCACATAGAAAATTGCAAATAAACTTGAGGACATACTAATAATTAGAATATATTGCAATAGTTTCAAGTGGAGCTCATCTAATGACAGTTATATTTATAGAATTTAATAACAAAATTATAGATTGTTAGTTGAAAATGTAGTGAAATGTAGTGAAGTTACCTGTGGAATGATATAAAACATTATTATAGTAAAAAATGAAAAATAACAAGAATATTATGTATGCTTGATAATTATTTAAAAGGCAACACTCCAGTTCTAGGTTAGTCCTGGTGAATGGATTGTCTAATAATTATTATTAACCTAATTTTAACCTGAATTAACAATATATTTGTAATAATACCTGAGAACATTATGGAAGGAATAATTATATAATCTCAGTCTCTAATCTCTAATCTCAGGATATGTATATCTTCATTCAAGACTCTGCCTTACGTTATAAGATTGCAAAAACACACAGAATAAAAATCAATTAATTAGAATATGAAAAAATTATCAATAATGACATTTTAGAGAGAATAACAGAATGAATATAATTTGACGAGAAACAGAATATAAATTATTTAAATCTAAGAATGGTGGTAATCGGAATAAAATGATAATATAATGAAAACTTGAAGGAAAAACGGAAATCAATAAATCAATGTAGCTTATGATGTTTAAATAAGAAAATGTAGAGAAAAAGAGATAATAAAATGATGATAACGAAATCATACAAAAATGAAAAAGAAAAAAAAATGAAAAATAGTATACAATGAAAACAAAATTAAAAATCAAAGCTGAAGACTGTAAAGATGATGTCGTGAAATTTGTTGTGATCCTCGAAGGGTGATTAAAACGATGCTATAAATAAATTTCTTGTCGAGTCTGAATTTTTTACAAAATCGTACAAAAAAAATTGAATTCATACATTGAATTCCCATACATTTATCGCATTTCTTACATGAATCGTTCAGATATCTAGATAATGCATCTTGCGTATATAGCGATCCTTCCTTCCATTACCACCTCATCTCGTCTAGACCATCACGTAGGAACGGTAACCACTCGGTTAAAACACATCAACAACGCTGTTCTAGCCGACTACACAGTCAACATCAGAGAACGTTTCGTTCGCCAACTTGTCACCGGCAACATTTCTATGAAATCCACGAAACTGGTAAAAAAGTTGCTCGCGCCGAGAAAGGAGTAATGTGAGGTCATGAACAAACAACCATAGTCAACATATGACGAGTCACGTGACAGTATTTCCGAGACATACCTTATAAGAAAGAAGCATCTATCGCTAGTGCTCCCATACTCACAACGATGGTGGAGGTGCCGTGATAAGGAGGATTTCACTTATAAATATAAATATATATATATATATATATATATATATATATATATATATATATATATATATTGGGTTTTAAGGACGCACTGTAATGATAACTAAGATCTATTGGCGTCGGATGGATGATTAATGAGATGATGGGATGATGAGATGAAGGTTTTTATGGATAATGGGAAGGATAGTGAGAAGGAAGCGGTCGTAGCCTATATTGTGGGAACCATCCCAGCATTAGCCCAGACTACAGAGGGAAACCACGAAAAACTCCTGTAAAGATGGACGGTAGCGAGGATCGAACCGGGTTCGATATGCTCACTGACTTCAGGGTCACATGAAGCAAGTGCGCTAACCACTCAGCTACTGTGCCGGTGATTTTACTTATTGATTCATTTATAATATATTTATGATGTATTGGTTTTAAAGATGTACTGTTGTGATAAATAATATTTATTGGCGTCGGATGAATGATTGTTGAGATGGTGGGAGGATGAGATGATATTTATATTGATTTAGACGACGCACTGTATCACGATAGGATCTATTGGCGTCGGATCAATGATCACCAGGATGTTGATTGAACAGTGATCAAGGTTTTTGAAGATATATAGTATAATGATAGTAGAAAGGAAGCGATTGTGGCCTATTGTATCTATCCCGGTGTAACGGATTTCTTTCACTCTCTGCATAAGTTTACCCTATAGAGTGAAATGATGCCGATATATTAAAGATATGCCGGCTGGAGTTATATAGACCATGACACCGGCAGGGCTAAAAACGGGAACCATGGAAAACCTCTGTGAGATTATTGGTTCGCGGGAATCGAGCATATGTCCGGTCACATGGAACAACGAGTCACCGCTGTGCTATCAGTGCCGGTATGGATAGTTTGTATAGTGACCACACTTACTAAGGGCTACGGCTACTACTTACTAAGGTACGAATGAGTGGGTGAGGTATGGATGATGCTGCACTCGAACCTAAGCCAGGCTTGACTTCATTGATAACACATAGCGTTAGTTGACTCTCAGAGGGTAGACCTACTCTTAGGCTCAGTTTTATGAATTGATAGTTAGAGGATCAAGAGGCTACTTTACATCTCACAACTCATGAGTAAAACCTGCAGGGAACAGTCAAAAACAGGACAAAAAGCGTCAATACAGGCCTTCAGCTCCCAACACATGGTGGGTGAACGGTACGACCAATCAGTCTAATTATTTTAGCAATAAAACAACAATGAGTATATCTGTGCCTCTACGTTCACTCAAAATCATAATTTCCTATTAAATTACTATGAAAAAATCGTAAAAACAATGAAAAACAGGTAGAAACATGTTGATTTTTGACAATTATTCTGAAAGGGTTGAAAATAGACCACGAACTAAAGCTCTTCGTACGAGCACGTATTGAATACTAGTGATCATCTAACCGAAAACTGTAAGTCAATTCGATAATTGGTTTTCCGTTGCCAACTTGTATCCCGAACGTCTGCAATCAAGCCGGTAGGCAAGATGTCAAGAGGCCTCTAAGTTGTCATCACCCTTGGCTACATATGTTATTTTCGTACCTCAACTAATAGTTGAAGGATTAGTTATTGACTAAGATTCGTGAAACTGTACTTATAGAAGGGTGGAGAACTTAATTAGTGGATATGAAGAGTTTCTAGGGAATGTAGTTTTCTTCCGCGTGATATTCATCTTCCACTATTTAATAATGGGATATTTTCAATTCGGATGAACATTTTTGAAAAGATGAATAATAAGATATTTTTCTAATGAACCTATAATAATACCTCAGTGGTATACTATATAATATAGGCTAATGTTCATTGCAATACTGTTCATTGTATTGTTCATGACAATACTGCTTGTGAAACAAATATCCATTATTATTTAAAAACAGTATAAAAGTCAGTGCTGAATCTTCCAGAGTTTTCAACTGAACTATATTTAGAGAGTTGTGTCAAGAAAATTGTATACTCATTTCAATATATAAATAGGCGTATAACTCAACTGCCTGATTTCTATATTTTATTATTGGCCGAAGTGGAACAATTACAATTTTTGTTTGTTTCAGTATTTCACCTTACATTCAAATTAAGCCTGAAATTCACCTTGAAGTATCGCCCAAAATTGGGAATTTTGATTTCACACGTCTTTCTAACATTTATCATGCTGGAGCGATCAGATTATTTTAATAAACCAATTAACTATACGACTTTATAGTCCATGAACTTTGGTTTAATTCAAAATTAGTATGATAATAATCAGTTATATCTACGATTGTCATAAAATCCAGGTATAAACAAATCTTTCATGCGTAAAGATGCTGTTTTCATTTCAAAAAACAAAATTCAAATCAGATTAATATTGATAAAAACATGGAGATCCAATTACGTACGACTGAAACCATCATCCAAACTAACATTTACACTCTCCTAATATACGTAATACTTCTTTCATGGTTCACGATCTCAACTCTGAAATAATTATTATACTCGAAAAATAAGTTGATCAATTCGCGTGCCAATAAAGTAGATTGACTGTTATGTTGGCAACAACAGGAAGTCACGGGGTCTCGAGAAGGCTATGTACAGCGTATGTAAGGTAGTCTACCGACAAAAGCCACCTAGATCCATGTAGAAGTTTACCAAACGTGATTATCGGAGCACGTTTACATTCGAATTGCGCACCGTGACGGTCAAAACTATGATCCAATAGACCTATGATATTATGTTCTGTTTTTCAAACTTCGAACGCAGGTAACCTCAGTCGGACCGCAGACATGAGATGTTTTTGAAGTTTGAATATCGAATGTCGACTACACGATTTTTTTATGGCTGTCAGATAGACTCTGTTTTGGGGAGTGGGTATATATATAGAGATAAATGAGATGCTGAATTAATTTCGTCGTAGATTATTTTTGTAGTTATATACTGTGCGACTTTCGCCCTTTTCAGATCGCAATTTTTATTGTGCATGATTCTTACAAATCGGATGAGAAAAATGTATATTCTGTAGGGTTGCAGTTCGATATGAAAATTGGAATTCAATATCGAATATTGATCGAAATATATAGAAATTTTCAATCGATATCAAATCCAATCAGAAATATCGAATCGAATCAAAAATATCGAAAGGGAAAAATGCGAGATTGGAAGTCATGATTCTCGAGCATACTGTTTCGGTTTGTGGTCATTTTTTACCCATTTAAAAATTATATACAGAATCATATTCAATTCTCAAGATTGTCAACTCCTTTTCCAACGGAAAATGTAATTGACAATCTGGTAGTTATCTTATAACAATCTTATACTGGTAGTTATAAAAACACATTACAAGCACGTCGAGCTCTTTAGCACACATAATCACTGACAGCAACAAGAATCCGTGCGCGAAGCCCATTTTATTCACTTTTGGTTACGTATATTCACCGATCCACCCTTTTTTGTCACTCAATTGATTTACTTATCACATATTCTAGCTATTTCCAATTTTTAATTCGATATTTTTATCGTTTTTTATATAGAATCGATCCAATATCGGATATCCCTAAAATAAATCGGTCGAAACCAGTATCACACAATAGAATCTAACGCATATAAATCAGTAACTAATCCAGTTACCGAATTTCCCAGTAAACTAATTAATAATATATCCTAATATTAGCTTCCTCTGTGAATTGAATACAAAGTAATGTGATGTTCTACGTGACAGTTAGCTGAGCTATCATGTTCAGATTTGACAGATATGAATGCAACGTACAGTAGCGTAACAAGTAGCGTGAAGTAGCGTTAGTGAGCGTAGCGTTAAAGTAGCATTACGTTCGTTATGATGTGTCGTTCATAAATGGAATGGGACCATAATTAGTAATGAACGGTATATATATATATATATATATATATATATATATATATATATATATATATATAATTTTTTAATCATTAGACCATTCTCACCTGACTTCATTACCGTGAAGTGTAGTAAAAAGTGCATATAATATTTATATGAAGAATTGTATGAATATTATTGTAGTCCATTCTCGAGTTCAATGTTTTGAATAAGTGTATTCTAACCCACAATATATTAATACATATGAAACTTGTTTACACACATCGTAAATAATCATTGCAGTATGAACACTGGTGTTATAAAATAATGAATGTATGAATGTAGGCTAATGAACAATATTAAACCTATATAAAAGAAACTTGAATGCACTCTGCCTGTAAAAATATTCACGGAAAAAAATTCGATACACTTTTTTATCATTTAATATTTCTCATTTGTATATTTAAAATCTGGATGAGAACATTTCTATCTAAATATGAGACCTCATTTAGAAATATGTCATAGAGAACTGATATAAAAAAGTGATGCAGAATTCTCAGAAGAATTAAGCTGATCTTTTTCGTAGAAGTTATTATAAAAGTAAATCATATGATTATAAATGATTTTTACAACTGGGATGAGGTTCATTTTGAATGTCACTGTTGAACTATGTTGATGTATCAGTCACCAACTCTTGGTTTCTTCAGTTAGTTTTTATCATGGAATAAAGAAGAACTCTTCTTCATCCTTCAATCATTTCTTCATTCTCTTTCTTCATTGCATTTTCATCAAATCCCATTCATGAGTATGATTAACTCTTATTCCTATGGTTTTATATATCTCAATTGAAATAATTTTCAAAATTGAATAATTTTTGATCAGTAAGTAAGCTATCGACCTCTTCTTACTGAGTGCGTTGTTGTCCTAGTTTCTACTTTATTTCATCAAAGTAAAAATTTGATATTAATATCACCTTGATTATGAAAGAATCTTCTTGAGTACAATACGATCCGGAATGTTTGGATAATTGAATCATCAGATGTTTCAGTCACATGTAACAACTATTTCAGATAATTAGACGAGCTTTAGCGAGGATTCAATTTGACGTACTGAAAAAATTGGTGTTCGTTCTTTTTTTTATGTTTTTTTGTTGGTCCCTCCCACATGTCAAACGGCTAGAGCTATCAACTTCAAACTTTTCTTCATTATGGTTCTTCATCTAACTGAGATCTGTATAGGTTTGTGGCATCATTAGGTGGTAACTTTTATTTTTATGAATTTTAGAAATCTCCAAAATACTCATTAGAATAACACGACAGAAAAAAAAAGAAAATATTTTTATTTTCTAAAAGAATGAAATTTTGTGTGAAGTTGAATTATATTCTGATACACATTTCTGGAAATTCTCAGCTTGATCGGGTCAGCCATTTTGAAGAAAAAACATAAATTGTGCTAAATTGGTACCACTCGAAGCAGTTTTTACCCATTTATAACTTAAATGTCACCCAATTGGCGAATTTAGGCGAAAATTTGGAGAAGAAGTCGACATACCATTACTTTCCACTCGTCAAACAACGCGTATATGGCGTTATACAAGTAATTTTAATACGATCATTTACAACACCTATATTCAATTGTTTCTCTGTTGAAGCCAGCAATTTAGCTGTTAGTTCTAAATTGAACGTAAATGTAACTTCTTGAAAGAAAAAACATTTATTATGTTTTCAGAAGTTATCTATATGCTGATTATTGTAATAATCTCATCTAACTGTGTGTGATATTTCAACTTCTGAATTGTTCACTTTCTCATAGTTAAGGTTAGTTGGAAGAATTCGGTCAGTTGACTGAACTTAGCCCTTTTTGATTGTATTGACGTTGTTATCCACGATGAATCAAGACTTTCTACTACTATTTCAATTAATAAAATCAACACTACTTTTACATTGGGAATCAACAAGGTGGAAGCGAAAACAAAATAATTGTCACAAGCAAGTTAGCAATCAAAAGATGAAAATACATAGGAATGTATATATATATATATATATATATATATATATATATATATATATATATATATATATATATATATATAGCCTATATATATATATAAATATATATATATATATATATATATATATATATATATATATTTATATATATATATATATATATATATATATATATATATATATATATATATATATATATATATATATATATATACATATAATGGTATTTTCAGTGTTTTTCATCCATAAGTAAGACATTAGTTCATGATGGGTATGCATTACGGTCGTTTTGGCCATCCCAAATATTAATTATAATTATAAAACATCCAATAACTCATCGAATATGACGTTATAAACTGAAACGTCAAGTTCATACTGGCCGTGACTAGATATTTCTCTCCCTCACTGTTAATTGAAGGTCGTGGCCAATTAGTAGTTCATGAAACCTTGGCTTCACGGACCGAAGCAATCACGGAAACCTGGTTAGGATGGTAATAATCTTCTTGCCATTTTTCTTTTCTTACTTCATTCTTTTCCATTCACTTTGATTATTCTATTCATGGTTTCCTGA